>VWZY01012008.1:213727-287873 GCA_013399075.1 Chloroceryle aenea | reverse complement strand
CCACAAAAAAAACCCCAAACATTTTATTTGAAGCTGGTATTGGTGTTTACTGAATACTCTCTCCTCCAGCCCACATGCTAAAATTCAACAGCAAGTTAGATTGCTGTTTACTCTCCCCTGGAGAATACTTGCTTCATATTTCCTTTTTAAGATAATGGAGGAACTCTTTGAAGTGAAGCATTTCATTGGAATTAAGTATTCTGTGGGGTGACAGAGTGATTTAAACCAGTCAGAAGTGAAAAGGAAAAAGTATCATTCCTTAAATTCAAACAATATCTTTTTTCTTCATATTCTTGGTCTATTTTTCATGATATTTGAAGCCTGACTGCAAGCAGGTATTGGAGAAATACATTTCTACATTCACAAAAGATTCCCTTCTCAGTTCCAAGTCCAAAGAGATTTGGACAGACATTTAAACAACTCCAGACATTTCAGGGTTGGCTTAGCTTTAATACTTGTCACATTCCTCAACCTCTTCTATTGTGTTGACTGGTGTTTAAACTGTGTTATTAGAAGGTGTTACACACCGCACTCTAGCAGTCATGGTTTACCAGTTTGTTGAAGAGCAGGCAGGCTAAATTTCTAACATGGACTATTGGATTGAATGGAAGCTTCATTTTCTCCCTAAGTCCCAGCATGAGACAGCTTTACCATATGCTGAAACTAAGTGGTGTTTGCTGAGGTTGAACCTGCTTCTCACAATGCCCAAGTGGGCTACAAAGCAATACCAGTTTGTCATCTTTTACAATTATTTTTTTTTGTTTTATTAGAGTTTAGTCACATTGTATTTATAATATTATGGGGCTAGTAATGAGAGCCATTTCCATTTTCTTATTTGATAAATAAGAATAAAATAGCATTTAGGTAAAAAAAATGGGGTTAATATAAACAGCAAAAGAACGGCAAGCAGAATTACTTAAACAAGTATAATTTCTATGAGTATGCTTTAGAGTATAATACCAGCTACCAGTGAAGGGAATATTGTGTCTATACATTTGATTGCAGAATAGGACAGCTACTTCTGGAGTTGCATTTATATTTACAGGAAAATAAATGTACAAAAATAAAGTATTGCATATACCAGCTTATGTACAAGATGAATTGTGGACATTTTTCATGTGCATGTTCCTCTAGTCTGTCTTTCCTGGGATTTGTTTTTCATGTTTGAAACTTTTGAACAGCATAAAGCACACATCACTTTGATTATCTGAAAAGGAGGGGGTAGCCTCTCTGTTATGATCTCATTTTCATTTTTAAAAGGACAGAAGTTACAACTTTGGACTTCTGTTGTCCACCACAATGTAAGAGCAGTTGCACCTGACCAAATGCTCATCAGAGAGCCTCTTAGCAGATGCTAAAGTTATAAGTACTGTGAAAGCACAGTAGGATATTTCTCTAAACAGTATAATAAACCTTTTGGCATTTAGGAGAGAAATTTTAAAACAAGAAGAGAAAACCCTCAGTATCTCAATGATCTAAGTTTTATCCCTGAATAATTTTAGACCTTTAAATCCTAATATTACTACTCTGGAAATACAATTTTTCATAGAAATTTAAAACCTCCTTAGTTGTTCCTCTTCTCTCCTTTTAGTGGACACATTTTAACAAGGAAAGCTTATCCACACAGGAAGCTAGTGAGTGATAACAAAACAGATAGTATGATTGTTGGAAACACTAACACATTCCTAAAAGAGCTGCCCTCTATTTACGACACTAAAGTCTACGTCCTCACATATGTTCTAGATGTAAGGGGAGCACTAAATGAGAAGCAGCCTATGAATAAATACAAAGGTTGTGTGGAAAAATATGTATGTTTGTATGTTCATAGATACGGGTACAACAGATGACTTTTTGCACAAGGCCCACCTTAGAACCTCACCTAATCAGTCTGCATTAATCCCAAGCCTTCTGAATCTGGGGTTTGACTTACCCATGGTGAGTGTTGTGGTAAGGAAGACTATCACCAATGTGCAAAGAAGAGCTGTTATACAGTCTGCAGCCCAGCAGTCTGTTTAAAATGTGCATATAGAGTAAAATCATGGTTTGTATTATGTGTAATTATCTTGAGTGCATGTTTGTTTTCCTGCAAATTTTCATATTGAACTCAAAATTATGATCATTAGTGATAGCTCCTACTATGCATTAGTCCTATCAGATACAGTGTCCTGAAGTTGTCAGGCATGCTCCACTGTTGTGAAGTCTAGTGTTCACTGCTGCTGTTTGAAACAGCATATACTAGTCTAGTATGTACTGCTGCTGTTTGAAACAGTGCTTCTTCATAACCAATAGCTATGGGAGTTGAAGTTAAGTGGCAATGTTTCATTAGGCTTTGAGCCATGGAAACAGTGACTGTCAATATTCTTTGTTGTGTTTGCCCCCTTCTAACAACAATGGAAGGTGGGTAAAGACCATGCAGTGGACTCTACAAGTCTCAGCACTCTTAAACTCTTACCTACCTCAGCTATGAAGTTGCTCATTTTTCACCTTTATATTTGCATCTGGAGAAGCGTTACAAATAAAATGGTCAGCTGCCTTGCTGTTGGTGGAGTGACCAGTTTGTGCCCACATAGAGATGGGCAAATTTAAAGCAGGTGCATCTTTTTGGAAGTACATTAAAAGCACCAATGTTGTTTAAGCTTTGAAAGTAAGAAGTTTCCATGGCTTCTCAGAAGATAATGGGGCATCCTGGTGCCACTGTCACTTAGCTACTGGCTTTGTGGAAGGCTTAGACCTTTATTCTACCTGAAGGGAGACAGTGCTCTTTTCTTTAGAAAAACGTACCATGTCTACTTGCATTATTCTGTCTTTAATCTTAGAGGGGAAAATCCTCCTATAAAACATTTTTATAGAGGAGATGACTAAATAGCACTTAGCTTTTTCAACGTTGTGGCCAATGACTGAAAATGTAGTATAACACTGGTGACCAGTTAGCCTCCTATTCCTCCCTAAACAAAGGGTAACGATAACCATAGCACTTAAGATAAAAACAATATGGCTAAAAGAATATTACATTAGTTTTTAGATGTCTGGTTGTATTTATTTTGCTGAAGTATTGGTCTATCCTTATTATATATGAATAATGTAAGAGACTACTTAAGGTAAGAGTGGCTCTTTTTTTGTTTTCATCAGCTAAAATAATATTGTGTTTCATTATGCTATATCCTTTTTATATGAAGTGGGGCTGTATTGCCCATATCAGGTAATACTAGAAATGTTCTGAACCCTCATTCATTCTTTTGGAACCCAACCATCTGGATATGCTAGATATTTGTCTGGTAACCATTCAAATTACAACTCCAGTTTTGTCATTTGCTGTATTTTTTGGGCAACAGCAGAGCCCTCACTTAATTTCTGACAAATTCTGTATTTTCTGTCTGTTGTCTCATCAGGAGATTTGTAGGAGACAGTTGTAATCATCAGTAAAAATACAGGGTAGTCGCCAACACGGTTGTGATGATGCTAAAGAATATTTAGTCTCAAAAAGATTTTTGAAGAAAGGGAGTTGCTGCAGAAAGACATACCAACTGAGGTGTCGGTCAAACCGTCATAGACCGCAGTTGCAATGGTCCATTTTGTGGCGGTGAATTAGATGAATATTAGTTTAATAAGCCATACAAATATAATTCATATGTCTGTATCACATTTTTTCTGATGTGTGCCTGTCATGCTTTCCATGCACTAAGTACCGTAAGGAGAACTGGAGTGAGGAGGTGGAGTGGTATGTGCTTTATTGGAAGATTGTGAATAAGAGTAAACAATGTCTAAAGCGAGTGATAGATCTTAGTGATCTGTAGGACTCAGAGAAGGAAACAGCGTGTGCTCTGTTTATTGAAAGCAATCAACCAGAAAAGTTTAACTTGTAATGAAATTGATTTACTTGAATGTCATCTTCTATCTGAGAAAGAGGTATTTGACTGTGTCAAAAAAAGAGAGTATTAGTTTAGTGAACAGCAGCAGGACTGTGAATCAAATGAGACAGATCTATTCTAAAATATTCAGAGGTTTATGTAAACATTTAATGCATTCTACATGTAAAGTGTATTTTATGGCCAAAAGCACCGAGCAAGATAGATCTTTTTTTTTTTTTCCTAAGTCAAAATGGAGCACCGGGTCAATTTAGAGAACAGAACTGTTGCATGCTGCAGCAAATACAGTGATGTTCTCTGTGATGTTCTTTCTTAAATATAATATTCAGACTACTAGACATAAATAATTTCCCTTTTTTTGTTCAGATAAACACTCTCAATTCTAATTTTACTAGTCTATCTTTATTTGCACTCCCAAATAGTGTAGGCATTGTCATAACAAAGACCTCAAAAAGGGCATTTATTTTACAGGTTGATATAATGTAGAGGTATGTATGCAAGAGTACAGCCTTCTTCTGTTCCTAGCTGTCTTTTTCTCAAATAAAATATAAAGTATGGCCAAGTTTGTTTTAAACACACTGAAGAAAAGAGGAGGGACCTGAGAGAGGTTTTGGTGGAGCCCTCAGCACTGTTGCAACAGTATATGAAACATTTCCTGTTGACCACTATGATGCTATAAAATTTAATAGGAATTTCTGGTCATTATAACTAGATGGCTGCCTGAATTCACAGCCTTATATTGGGAAGCTGAAGTGAGACTGTTTCACATGCGTGGCTTGGTTCCTCCAATGCTGTTTTATATTAATGTTCATTGCATACTTCACTTTAAAGATGGGCTTTCTTGCTGGGAGGGGAGGAAAAACGAGGTCTAAGCCTGTAGGAGAGTCTTTCCCTTTTCCCTTTTCCCCCTTTTCCCCCTTTTCCTTTCCTTAAAGAAAACACTGGTAAATAGAGGAACCTCTCAAAGTTCTTGTTGACATTTAGCACCTCATTTTTCAGAAGTGTGGAGAGATGGTGTGCGCTTCTGCAGTCCCGGGTTTGTCCATATGTGGTAGTGGTGCAAGGAGGCAGGGGGAGAACTCAGCAGCCATGGCTGTACTCTCCCCACAAAACAGGTACAATTTGTGATGCAAGCATTCAGACTCTCCCTCTTGTCTTAAACTCTAGCCTCACAAATTTGCCCCCCCTGTGATGGGGAAGTAGGATGTTTATGTTTTTTGTTGTTTTTTTTTTTTTTCTTTAACTGATCCTTTAAGGTTTTCCCAAAAAAAGAGGCTGATTGCAGTGGTGGCCTTCCTGATGAAATCTTCATTAGGGAATGGGTTGAGGCCCTCTGGGATTTTGTGGAAATAACTGAAATGGTGTCTGGCAGCAACAGCACTTGGTCTCTGGAGCTGGTCTGAAACTACAACCTTAAGGAAAAATGTGTTTTCAACCTTTTTACCCAACAGCACCCCCAGACCCTCAGTTTCCACATAGCCAACAAGCAGCCTGTTCACATACTGAAGGAAGCGGGTGTTTTGTGTGTAGCTGAATGGTAACTTTAAACATTTAACTCATTTTTTTCTTTGGGGGAAAAAAAAAAAAGCAGCGCCAGATGTTTTGAGTTTACTTTTCTGGAATTGGTGCATCACAGACAGCTCGTGTGCCTCCCTGGCAAAGCAGGTAACCAGACAAGGAGTCCTCTTGCTCCTGCAATGGTCAACCATTGATAACTGAGGCAGAGAGGGGAGTTTCTTAAAAGGGATATTACCCACTTTTTCCCATTAATGTCTTTCTTTTCCAAACAGAATTGTCTGGGAGGATTTTCTAGGCTTATTATTTGGGCAGCGTATAAGACCTTTGTTAAACTCAACTCCACTTTCACTGTCAGCTGTTTTAGAAATCCCTTGGGCAACTCTGTGCACTGTAGCCATGTCCACAGTGTGCAGATGTTATGTGGTGTGGTTGGAATCACTGCTCATGCATTCTCTACTGTGTTGCAACGCACAGTAAATCCAAAGTATTGAGCCATGAATGTGTCATCCAAATGATTTGTGCAAAACAATAAATCCAGCATTTATTGTGTTGGGATTTACACGTAGAAATGTCAACTGTTTGTAAAGAACATATAGAGAATGATGTCCCTAAACTGAGTTTACCGAGTGTGTGAAATAATTACGGGCATAGATTTTTCTCCAAAAAATTCCTAGATAAAAGTTGTTGGAGTCCACAAAGGAGGATAAGTTCATAAAGCGTGGGTAGACAAATTAGTGTTGATGTTATTGATGTTATATGCTGGGTCTCATTATTTTTAATTTTTATCAGGTTTAATTTGTACTAGTATTTTTTTGCATCAACAACACGAAGTATAGTTGTCTTTCAAGAATAAATACTTAATCCAGCACCAAAAAAATTTCTTTAGGTAAAACTTCATGGGAAGCATATTAATTTGGAGTAGTCTGGGTTTCCTGTGAAAGAAGTGATATGATGTATTGCATTTTTATACATTGTCTGTAATTGTTGTCAGTTGCAGATAGCACATTTTCCACAGCATAACATATTTGATCATACTTGCAAAATACATTTGAGGTGTTTTCCTCAGAATTAATAAATAAAAATGACAAAAGACAATCCAGTGCCACTGGAGTTTGTTGCATAGCCCTTATGAAGGAGAGATGCAATTTGGCTTTGCCTGAATTGCCATGAAATTAAAGCTCTTTCATTGCCCATAGCAATTACTTTCATTATAATGCTTGGGGCTTGGATAGAAGCTAGTCTGCAGGGCTCTGCCTCACACCCAGCATTATCTATGTGTGCCAACTTCAACTTAAGCTGAGATAGAGTCAGAGGGAAACTCAGCATCTCTAAAGTGATCTTCCTAGTGATAAATGGTTGTTCTCTGGGAGAAAAGAATTCGCTGGAGGAAAGAGTCCAGGCAAAGAAGACTGGAAAATGTTACTCTGTGTCTATCCTGGATGCAGCAAGAAGGATTGTGCCTGGTGCTGAGCCATGCTTGCATTTTTCCTCACTTGGCAGCCAGGCAGCTGTCCTTTGCTTCTCTTCCAGTTCCCCTTGCTGCATGCTGGCAAGGTGTCAAGGGGAGCTGCAACTACCAGAACAAAAGAATGCCTAAGCAAAATGATAGTGGTGCCACTGGCACTGCATTCAACTACCCCCTGTTTCACCACGGTAGGCATCTCATTGCTGTTCATTTTGGCAGGAAAAGGAAGAACGTGAACTCTTAATTTTCTGACTGGTGCCTACTTGGAATGGGCACCATCCATGTCGGTCACTCATCTCTACCTTGCACAAGCATGGCAACAGAAAGTCAGGGTGTCAGTACTAGTAAACCAGAAATCAAAACAGTCCAAACTGGATACCACATAGTTCTGTTTATGATAGGTGTTCAACATGAACATTCTTAAATGAAACTGACTTTTTCTTTTAAAAAAAAAAAAAAAATTGTAGAAAAAGAAAAGACAGGTCTAAAAGCTAGGTTTTTTTCCTGAGTTCAAACCTAAAATGAGGTTATCTTTATGTCTTTTTTTTTTTTTAATTATTATTTTGTCTTAGTAATAAGGTACACATATTCACTGTGAGTGCCCACATTTCTGACATATGAGTAACAGCATCTCCACTTGTCTTTAAAGTCAGGGATCTAATTTCTAAGGGATCTTAGCCATCCTTCAGAAATACAGAGCAGTTGTGACTGTGAGAGCTGAAGAGCTCTGTTGTCCCCTGATGAACTGCCATGTTGCACATACCATGTTGAGCCCTTCCTTGTAGTGCAGGGAGGAGGAGTGTTCGTCCTTACAGCAAATTCAGAGCAGGTAATGCCAGCAGTAGGAAAAAAGGCTGGTGGCCTGGCCTGGTGTCTGGTCTTGAATTCTCTGGGATGCAATGTGCCAGTGTTCCTGTGTTACGTTTGGAGGGTGAATTGCTGTTATTACTGCTCTTGGCTTCGTGAAGTAACAGCAGGTGTGTTAGTCAGGGCTTTCTGTCTTCTTTTCCATTGTCTGGTATTGTTTTTATCTGGCTGGACAGTGGTACTGAGCTATGGATCTGCCCAGGACCTGGTGGGATGGGTACCAGCCTGCCAGGCTGTTGTGACAGCATGAATATGAGCATGTGAAACTGTGGCAATTGGCATCAATTCTGTGGTTTTTGCCACTGGATGTCAGGAACAGAAGATTGTATAAAAACGGTAGTATGAATGAAATCACCAGGAACATTTAAATTGCATACTGACTGTGCTTCCAGGCTGTAAAATTAAATGTTACTGCTCACTGGAGTAATTGAGTTGAAATGGCTTGCAAGAAGGCACTCAAGTAATTGTTTCTTGGAGACAGTATTGTCTGTATTGAAGTTTCCATATTAGCTTTCTGGACAGGAAGGCTAGTACAGTGCTTCTGGGGCATCCATCAGGAATGTCACACCAGCCCGGCGAGAGCACTGAGACCAAACACACCTAAGATGTGCTAGAGTCAATGGGAGAGAGGGATGCAAGGATGGACAATTTCACACAGAGAAGCACTCTATGTAAATGAAGTTCAACATTTTGCAGCATTGGTGAAGATCAATGGGAATGCAAATACAGATGTAACTTGGGCAATCTTGGGAGACCTAACAGCCACCTTCCTGAAGGGAACTTACAAAAAGACTGGAGAGGGTCTGTTTACAAAGGCCTGTAGTGAAAGGACAAGGGGCAATGGCTGTAAATTAGAAAAGGGTGGATTTAGATTACATGTAAGGAAGAAGTTCTATCATGAGGGTGGTAGAACCCTGGAACAGGTTGCCCAGTGAGGTAGTTGAAGCCCCATCCCTGGATACATTCAAGGTGAGGCTTGATGAGGGTCTGGGCAACCTGCTCTAGTTGAGGATGTCCCTGCTCTCAGCAGGGGTGTTGGACTAGGTGACCTCTAGAGGTCCCTTCCAACCCAGACAACTCTATGATTTCTATGATTCTATAACCTGAATGTTCCTGTAATTCAGCCACTTCTGGTGCAGGCATATCAGAGAGAGTCTAGCCAAGAAGGGATGCTGTACTGTTAGCTGCAGTGGCAGTCTTAACACGTCATTCCCTGAGACCCAGAACTAACAAAGATTTGTTTCCTACAGATTTCTGTTGGGAAGTTGATTTATGGGGTGTTTGAGAAGCTCACAAGATCTGAGTGAAACTTTTTCATGATGAAGGCATTTATAAGTCATCTCTCATATGTGAAAACTGGGCTGTCTAACAAATTGTGAACACATACTATTTTTTTCTTACAGATGAGGGAACTTGCTTAGTCTCTCATCTCCCTTTATGACAAAAGCCATGTAGAGCTATAGTTTATCGTTGAAAAAATTTAGCTTTCTGTTAGGTTTGACAGTAAGCAGCCTTCAAAGTTAAGAAATGACGAATACCAGAAAACCATGTTTGCCTGGTTTTCCTAGGAACTAGAATAAACCAGACACTGTTTACTGGTATGAGATGGGAATCAAGTTGTTTTGTTTTGTTTTTTTTCTAGTCACGTTCTAAACATGGCAGGGAAAAAAAAGTCAACTGAAAGTGAATGAATGTGTGTGTGCATGCACACATTGATGAGGGAAGCCATTCCCATGGAGCTATTCCCCCTGTTCTCTCCAGCATTCAGGTAGAAGAAAGTGATTGCTCTGAGCTGTAGATTGTCTTCCACTAGGAAAAAAAAAAGGAAATTATAATTGTGGTTCTAAGAGTTTAGCCAAACAAGAGAAATTGCTCCATCCAGTTGAGAAATGAAGCAATAATTAGGTGAAAAAAGAACAACGTAAGGCATAGTTAATTGCTCAGCTAATCATGCTGCAGTGCACTGTATGAAGAGAGGGAGTCCTTGAATGGAATGAAACTGAAAGCAAATGAAAGAAGCATTGCAGTCACCTTATAGAAAATACCACACTTCCACTTACATTGCATTAGCTAGGCAGGACGGTTTTGAGATCAGTATTTTTCTTCCTATTTCATATCTGCCCAAAGTGCTCATCTGTCTTTATCTGTGTATTGATTTCTCTGTGCTCTGAGCCCTGAGTAGCAGTGAATCTGCCCTTCTAAGTTGTTTTAAGCATAATATTGGGAACTGCCTAAAATCAGGTCTGAAAATGAGGCATATTAGTTTAAACAGTTTTATGCCATCAGTGACACTGATGAGACTGAAATGTTCTTGCTAGCCAAATGAGAGTAGAGTGAGCAAATTCACCTCGATTTTTTTTGCAGCGATTTTTTTACGGTAGGTTTTATTCCTCCTAACTAGATGGCTCTGCTGTCTCAGTTAAGCGTCAGTCACTGGTGGGGAAGAAAAACTTTTTTCTTTTTTTGGTAAAGTATTTTGAAAGAGTATGGATTAGGATCAAATGCTGGCTGCTTTATGCTGCTCCAGTGATGTAAAGCAGCTGCTAATGCACTGTAACCATTTGACAGAACTGGATTTACAATACTTTGCCTTGCTGCAATGATGCAAGGCATCTGGAAAAGACCAGTGAATCTGTTCCTTTAAATAAAATAAAATACTTTGATAATTAAAAGTACAATGCTACTTTTATCTCTGTTTGACATTTATTTTTCCTTCAACTCTCTATTTATAAAGACCAGATTGTGCCCATGATTGCCATAATCTGAAATTAAAGGGAATGTTTATGGAAAAGTGTACTTCTCAAACTGAGAGAGGGCAATTGATTTCAGCCTTGGGAGAAGCATGAGGAATAGCAGCCTTAAAGTGACAAACATGTTTGAATCAGCGTGAAAACTTCTTTAACTCTTGTCACAGGCCAAGTACACATGTATTAAATATTCTGTTCATGCTCTTGATCAGATGTTGATCCCATTTGCTATCATTCCACTCCATTTTTTTTCACCAAATCTGTGCAAATCTATCAGTAGCCAGCATTGTAATTAAGGGCCCAACTGGCCTACATGGAGAGCATTGCAGCTCCTCCTGTGCAGGTACAGAGAATTGTGGTTGCTTTCCTCTGGAGGATTCTTGCGGGATCCACAGAACAGCAGAGCCTGTGTGGGTTGAACTGTGTCTTGCCAAGTCAGCATACATATACCAAAATAACTGTCATACCTTTTGGTGAGAAAGTTAATCCAGTCTTTTTGGTTTGGTTTTTTTTTTTTTTTTGGTTGCGTAGTTTTTTTGTGGTGTTTGTTTTTTGTTTTTTTCTTTCTTTTCTTTTCTTGTAACTGTGTTCTTAGGAAGAGGTGCCACCTCTAATATTCTGCACCACCAACATAGTATAGAAGATTTAGCAGTGACCTTGGTCTGCATACCAATCTTTGGCAGTAACTGGAAATGTCAGGCATTATCACTGCCAGAAGCAGACACTGTCTTCAGAAATAAGCCATTAACTTCAGAAAGTGCAGTTAGTTAGAAGAGATTTACCTGAGAAGTAAAAACGCTAACTAGAATTAGTTCTGTTCTAACTCAAACCAGGACACCCCATTTCCTTAAGCAACCTGTTTAGTCATTGTAAAAAAGCAGCAAACAAGGTAAGACAGGTCAGTGTAATATTTCATATGCATATGAATAAGTGAAGGCATAAATATTTTTTCCTTTCCTATACGGAAAATAAATCCTGTTTGCTAATGAGTAATGGTGATAGTGGAATGCCTGGTGAGGACATATCGGACAAGACAGGCAGAAGCAGACTGACATTTAATAGACAAACCTAAAAAAATGCCAAATGGGGAAGTGGTCATGTCATGTACAAAGGCGTTTGTGCTGTTGTGTTTTCCTGCTGCTATGATTTTGCCCACTGGTTTGTTTGAAAGGCAAAATGGAATGCACCATGATGTGCTGCCCTCTGCGCGGGCGGCGCGACACGAGAGGACCTAGCAGCAGGTTTGGCGTACAGTGATTGATCCCTCCATTTAGGAGGAATAATGCCTTCTGAAGCAAAAAGCAGATCAAAGGCTTTAATGATTGACAGCAATTTATGCCACTTCTGTTTTTAATTCCTTGACTCCTGACACTTTAAGATGGGACTTTATGAAAGAAGGATGCCGTATCCTAGGGTTACACCTCCTTTCATAATAGGGAAAGCTGAAGGAGCTGTGGAGACTGATACCCAGATTTCAGATATATTAGTTTTTATTTAAATCTGAAAGTTCAGAGGTTTGTGGGCATGCTGTTTCTGTTATTAAATCATTAAGCACAGACCTGGGGGGAGAAAAAGCCAACAGTCTTACCAGGAGTGCCTCTATAAACATTTCTTAGTCTCTGTAGTGTAAGGCTGGTATATTAAAAATTCTTCGAATAGCTGACCTCGACAGGTGTTTTATTTGAGCAAACAAAACAATAAATAGTAATATAATCCCTGTGGAGCTGGCATTAGGCTTTGTGGGAAATGCATAATTTCCCTTACTAAATGCTACACTAATTTAATTTCTTGATTTTTATCATTAATACCAAACCATCCTGGAGCTCTTTGCTCCTCAGGGATAAGGTCCAAAGTCTGCTGCATACAGTTACACAGAAGGTTTTTTTGTGGCTTTGTGTTACATTTTTCTGTCCTTTGTCGCTGCAGATGCTCTCAGGGGTGTCTGCCCGTCAGGACACTGTGTGGAGAGCAGCACAGCAGCCCTTTTGCCCTGGGAGCGGGTGTTACACCATCATGCTCTCAGGAAAAGGGTGAACAATCTCTTTTCTGAGCGGTGCTGGATATGCTGCGACACTGTGCTTGTGGCTGGCTCCACTGTCAGTCCCTGCAGTACAGTATAAAGCAGTTATTGTACTTTTGCTCCTTGCTTCTGGAAGCCCTCATCGTTTCAGGGCTGGTTTGTTTGTTTGTTAGTTTTAATGTAGACCATATGTAGGTTGCAGTTTTAGTGGCTGTATTTGATGTGTTCTGGAAGGATGATGTTGACTTAGAAGGCACGCTTTGCTGAAAATGTTTTGTGATTCCTCAGTGTGGCAGAAGCCATGGCATTGTCCTGGGGTGTCCAAAGAAGGGGACAGTGGATTCACTAACTAATTGGCACTGCCATACCAGGTGAGACACAGGCCAAGAAGAACCTAATGTCATGATTTATGAATGGCCTTGGAAGTTTTCAGACTTCCATTTTAATGGCAAGGAACAGTCCTGAAGAAACTTGAGACTGAAAGTTAAGTGAGGCTATTTTTGTGTAGCAGGAATGACTTATATTTTCATTTTCCTTATATATGAGTAAACTCCACTGTTAACGTCAGTAAAAGTAAGTTATCCATCCAGTCATGCCATCATAGAAGCTGTTGTCTACTCCCAATAATCTTCTTTTTCTCCACGTGCTTAGGCATGGCATCCAGAATGAGCTGGTCTATCACCTAACTAGGGATGGAGGTGAGGCTGCCTGGCCTGTAGTTTCCTAGGTTCTTCTTACTCTTTTTGAAGACTGGAGTGACATTGGCATTCCTCCAGTTCTCAGGCACATTGCCTGTTCTCCATGACCTTTCAATGATGATAAAGCGTGGCTTAGCAATAACATAAGCCAGCTCCCTCAGCACTTGCGGGTACATCCCATTGGGGCCCATGGATTTGTGGTCATCAATTTTGCCTAAATGATCTCTAACCTGATCTTCCTCAACCAAGGGACAGTCTTCCTTTTTCCAGACTTTCTTTTTACCTCCAGGGTCTGGGATTCCTGAGGGCCAGTCTTAGCAGTAAAGACTGGAGCAAAGAAGGCATTCAGTAACTCTTGCTTTTTATCCTCTGACACCAGGGCAGCTACCTCATTCGGCAGCTGGCCCACATTCTCCTTAGTCTTCCTTTTCCTACTGATGTACTTGAAGAAGCACGTCATTGCCCTTGACATTCCTTGCCAGATACAATCCTAGGAGTGCCTTAACCTTCCTCCTTGCATCCCTACATACTCTGGCAATGTTCCTATATTCCTACAAAGTGTCTAATACCTCTTTCCACATGCTGTAAACTTCCTTCTTCCACTTGAGTTCTTCCAGAAGCTCATTGCTCATCTATGCAGGTCTTCTGCCTCCTCTTTTTGATTTCTTACTGTTTGATTTCTTGCTCACAGAGACATGTTGATCTTAAGCTTGGAGGAAGTGGTGCTTGAATATTAACCAGATCTCTTGGCCCCCCCTACATTCTAGAGTACTAACCCATGGGATTTCTCTAAGTAGGTCTTAGAAGAGGCTGTAGTTATTTCTCCTGAACTNCCTCCCGAGCCCCAGGGTTGTAATCCTACTTACTGCCCTGCTTATTTCACAAACGATCCTGAACTCCTCCATCTCATGGTAACTGCAGCCAAGGCTGCTCCCAACCTTCATATCCCAAACCAGATTTTCATTCTTTGTTAGTACACCTCTCCTCATGGGCTCCACCACTTGTGTCAGAAAGTTATCATCACCTCCTGGACTGTGTGTGCTTAGCTGTGTTGCCTTTCCAGCAAATATCAGGGTGTTCCCCATGAGCCAGTGATCCTGAGGCTACTTTCAGTTATTTGTAGAAGGCCTCATCGACTTCCTCTTCCGATCAGGTGGCCTGTTGTAAACACCCACAAGAGTGTTGTCCATATTAGACTGCTTCCTAATTCTTGCCCATAAGCTTTCAACACAGTCTTCATCCCTCCCTAGGCAGAGCTCAATACATTCCAGTAGCTCTCTCACATCAAGGGCAACTCCACCAACTTACCTTGTTGGTTTGTCTTTCCTAAAAAGTATGTAGCTATTCATGACAGTGTTCCAGTCATGTGAGCCATCCCACCATGTCTCTGTAATTACAATGAGGTCATGGCCCTGTGACCATACCCAGATCTCTGGTTCTTCCTGTGTATTCCCCATGCTGCCTGCATTGGTGTACAGGCATGTCAGAGACTTAATCAAGCAAGAAGGTTTCCCTGGAGGGGTGCAAGAGGTTTCACCATAACCATACACACCCTTGAGGCAGTTGGTCTTCCGGTCTCATCTTAGACAGCAGCTAAGGAACATTTGTCACTGCTCTGGTTGGCTGGGTTTATTCCCCAGATGGATGGGATGATATCTTGGACTCTGCACTCCCGAGTGCTTCTGTTTCAAACCCACATCACCAAGTTGGCCAGCCTGCTGCCAAACATTCCCTTGCCTCTTCTAGACAAGTGGATTCCATCCCTCCCTGACAGGAGCACATGCTTTCACAATGTTGGTTAGGAGTGTTCCTTACTTTGGGGTATTCTTTAGGAATTTAGGAGATTAGTGATATGTGCACTCTCTTAATGTCTCTGTAGCATTTCATCCTGGGATTTACAAACAAGGGTTGTAGTTTAGCTTGTACATAACCATCCCATTCAGCGTAATTTAGTGTTGGAGCTGCTTAGCCAAGATAATATTTACTCTTTTTTGGTTTTTATTATCAGCTCAAACTTGGGTAATTGATAGACTGCTTCAGTGAAGTTGGACTAATGCTGAGCTGCTCTGTATCAAAATACAAACAGAGGAAGTCTTTTATTTCCAGATTTACTTATGCATACAATATTTAGAGTAAAATATTAGGAAAGGTATTCCTTTGCAGCTTAATTTTGGTCCTGTTAGTGGTAGAGGTTTTCAAGTAGATAGTGTAAATTGTATTGGCTGTTTAAGATATCACTGATTTATATACCTGAACAAACTTAAATGGAAATACATTCATAAATTCACTTTTTTTTTTCTCCCCTCACCCTGGGTTCCTTTGCTGTTGTTTTTTTTCTGCTTACCACCTGTTGTAAAAATACAGATTCTGGTGTTGCATATACTTTTCAGGCCATATCTGCATATTAGGGGTTGCTCATGAAAATGAGCTGTTCATCTGACCCAATCTGAGCCTTGCACTTATCCCTTTAAAGTCATTTGGCAAGGAAAGGACAGATGCTCAAACCGCAGGGGACTGCAGGAGATAATATTGAGACCTGTATGAGGATGACAACTGAAAGGATGGTACCACTTTCAGCTGCTACAAGCAGCTTCTAGGATCAAGCTGTACCTCACTTAGGAGTGAAAGTAAACATAACCTCGACTCCTCGTCCAAGTTTTTTGGGCTGACTTTAGAAAGTTAAATTCAGTCTAGTTGTTTAGAATAACTTCTTCCTCTATTTACGTCTCTTAAAGGTAGACAGTACAAAGAAAAAGCTTTCAAAATCAGACACAGTCCTCAGGCTGGGGTCTGAAATCCACATAGTCTTTTCCTATTCACATGCACCAGGTGCAGGTGCTAAAGCAGAGCAGTTTGGGATTAGGATAATTGAGATCCCTTATGGAAATAGCTTAAGGTGAAACATCTCTTAAATGTTTCTCACATATGCTGGAGGGAAACTATACCTGATGAGGTACCTACTCCCAACTCTTCTCCTTTCTGCCACTATGTCCCAGTGCAGCCAGGGAGGGTGAAAGGACTGTCATCTCCTCCATGGCCCAAGGGCCTTGCTTTCCTACAGTAGTATTCAGTTCAGCCAGATACTCCAAATACGCCACCGAAATACTAATATTTCTGTTGTGAGCCTTAAGTTTTAGTAAATGCTTTTCTTTCTGCAGTGTGTAGTCTGGACAGCACGTGGAAAATATTCAGGTTTTCTTTTTATCGTTCTAGAAAGCACAGCTTACATTGATGGCCAAGCATAATTAATGAAGTGAATAAATCAAACTGTTCTTGATAGTCAGTTTGAAAAGCAGAAAATACTTTATGCTCTAAGGCACTGTGTTTAAAATCAGGAAAGTCTTTTTCCCTTTGCTTGAACAGGCAGAATGGGTTATACAAAGCCAGGTGCATAGTGCACATCTGAACCTCCATGGTGTGGGCACACAGACATTTGAGCACATACCTCTGCCTTTGTGTGAAGTTCAGTCAATAGCGAGTACCTTTAAGTGCAACCATGTGTCCTCAGCTCCAAATGCCCAGTATTTTTTAACTGCAACAATACAATTTTTAATAAAAAAAAAAAAGAAAGTTTTAACTTGTGTTTTTAAAAGTATCCTGGGAAAATCTCTGCAAGCCAGATCTTCTTTCCAGAAGGTACTTACTGTGTAAAAATGCTGAGCCATTCTCTAGAAGAAATAAGATTACCATACTTCATCACAATGCAGAGAGAGAGGTGCTTCATTGTGCTGTATGCATGCAAACATGCTTGTGTTATTTTCCAAGAGGACAAAACCAGCCTAAATAAATGAAGACTTTTTAAGATTGTGGTGGAAGGTTATTATTCTATTTTGAAGTGTTTTGAAAACAAAAGATGGCTGAAGTTCAATCACTCTAAATTATAGCATGAGTAAATTCCTGAGTAATCTGTAAAAAAACAGCTTTGCAGCATAACTTGAAGGGGGAACATGTTAAACTGTGTTGGACTTAACAAGGAAGATGAATTCCACAGTGATCCCTTCCCTGAAAGCCTCTTGCCACATACCCTCCTATTGGTATCTTAAAGCCTTCAGCTTGGACACCCCAGTAGGTTGTAATGATAGAAGGAGTGAGACAGTTTCAGGAGGGAACTCCAAAACACTTAGAGGACAAAATACTGTTGAATATGTTTCCTTTTTTCTGAGTACTGTTTTCCTGATCAGATGGCAAAATCTGCTAAAAAATATTACATGTTAAATAGCTCAGAGGGCTCCCTTCCTTGTTCTTTTTATTGTCCATGTAAGAATCAGTTCTGACCCCCAAACAACTGACCAACTGAATCTAGTACACCCCTTTTCATACTGGGCCTGTTTTCAGGGAAAACATTGGGATTTGGCACTGCTGTGTTGCTTGAAGTGTTTGATACAGAGGCAGACACATCCTTTGACCATGCGGCGGATGGCCATGCATCACTGGTAGCTGGTCCCAAGCCTCTGTGGTTGGGAAGCAGTTGAGAAATGTGATCACAGTTGCAGGGTGATGGGGTGCAGTTGTGTGCACTTCTTTGTTGATCAGCAGGCAGGTTTTCCTGCTCTCCTTGCTTGGCATGGGTTGAGCATTCCCAGATGAACATATGGAGTCATCATAATCATGTGCCAAAACAGTTGGATTTCAAGAGCAATCCTACTATGTTTTGTCAAGAACCATAGGGTTTGCATAGTACTCTTCAGCTAAGCTTTGGAAGCTACATTCTTAGTTTCCCATAATGAAACAACCTCAGTTTGTACAGTATCAAAGCATCTTTTTAACCGCATGCCTTGTTTTTGTTATACTCTAAGCTTCCCTCAAAATGTTGCTTTTTTGGAGTGAGTTTGATGTAGATGGGAACACCCTTGCAGAACCCCACCCTTTTTTTTTTTTTCCTCCTTTTCTCTGTAATTATTTCTGTAATCTTTAATGCGTATATCTCCTGTTGAATCCTTCAAACCCAGTTCTGAAATACATAATCTTCTTCACCAGTTTGGCACTGAACTTTCCTCCATCCCTTTAAAAAATATTTAGAGGAGGAAAGGGAATGATTTCCCCCCTCTCTTGGAGACAATCCACTCATTGCTATGGGGAAAAGTTCTGAATAAACAGAGGTTGCACATAAAATTTAACAAGCTAAATAATAGTCCCAAGACTTTTTTTTTTCAATTCTGTCCAGCATGAAGCTTGTGATGAATCTTGTGAACTCTCTAGAGTAGCTGCTCTCCCATAGTTCTGACTAATTTTGGGTTGGTTACTATCTGCTTTTTTTTTTTTTCCTATTTTTCAAATACCAAAGGAAACATGGTAGGTGGCCCAATGGAAGTTTACATAGAAACAAATCCTTCAGCTAGAGAAATCAAACTGATGCATGCTAGTGTTGATAATAGGTCATCTTCTTTGCCTTGGTGTTGGTGAGACCTGTAGATATTAGAAGCATAATTGTGACCTTTCTGACTGAGGAGGAAGCGGAACATGCTGCTACCGGATCAAAGGGAAAGTTTGTTTTTAAGTGCTGTTTACAGCCACTCGGTATGCAAAGTGCCTGGCTTCTAGCTGAGAAGAGATGAGCACTGGTTATGCTGATGCACTCAGAGAAAAATGTAATTTTGCAGAATCTTGGAAGCATGCTGTCTTCTGACCATCAGGACTGGTGATGTGCATCTGCTGGAGAATGTGTAGGAAACATATATGGGGTATCCACAGGCTTGCTGAGGGCTTGGGCTGTTTGTTCTGGTGTCGCTTTGCAGGCGCAAATTCCCGCATTTCAGGAACAGGGCAGGAGGACATTTTCAGCATGCATAGAGACCATATGCAACTAGCATTAGCAAAAACACCCACCAAAATTCTGAGTCCTGTGCTTTGGGTCCAGAAAAATGACACCCAAGGAAACAAAGTCTGCTTGGGCATAGTTTGGTGGGTGGCTTTGGAGAAAAATATGGATTGTTTTCTGAAGGTGTTTTGTTTGGTATTGATGGAGAAAATTGAATTATATTCTGACAAAGTAGAAGTGCTATCTGAGGTTATTGTGTTGGGGGAGGATTAGTACAGTATGCTCATACACTTTGCTTTTCTGTTCAGAGTATTGGTGTTGTTGTGGCTTTTTGTTTCTCCCTTTCAAGGGACGAGGTTGACGGAGAGGTTAGACACCAGTTCTGCCTCGGTGATTCATTAAAGTAGAGCTGGAAGAACGGAAGTTGCCCCGTTCAAAGGTGTGGAAAGTGTTTTATTGTTCTGCATGTTGCTGTGAATGCCAATGATTTTGCAGCTGTGAAAAGGGCTCTTAATGAGTTTCAACATTTTAATGTACTTCAGGTTCCCAGTTGTACAAATTTAAGAAGCTTAGCAATTCAGTATCTCCTGAATAATAGCATTTATTTTATACTCTAAATACACTCATACACTCGGGGAAGTCTCAACAATATTGCAGGAAATCTTGGTAATATTGAAGCTTCTTCCCGATGTAATAGCTTTAGAGGACCTAGCTGACTTCAGTGGAATTGGTCCATTAAAAAACCATGCACACACAATTTTTGATTAATGAGCCCCATAATAAATCATTAATCTTTTTTTTTTTTTTGGATCAAAAAATGATCTGAATAGTTTTCAAAGTAGAAAGTTGTGTATGTTTTTATAAACTGTCTTCATGATACAGTGCTTGCATTTCAAGTCTATCATCTTAAATTTAAAGAAAAAGTAGCCTAACCTAATATCATTTTTAGAGAGACAAGTTCAAACTCTGAAATAGTTACTAAGAGGTGTATGAAGAAACATCTAGATAGGAATACTTCATCTTAAAATAATAAAAGCACTGTAAAATGACCATGCAGTAAGTGTCCTTCTTCCTGAAGGATCCCAAAGTGCTTTTACACATTTTCTATAGTCAATGTGGGTCATTCACCTATCACTTGAATGAAACCAGTCTTTACTGGCTGCACTAAACAACACATTTTATAGGAAGGAAATCACAAATAACTTGCATTTGAAACTCTGGAGAGAATTTGAGGTAGGCAGATTGTAATTGCCTAACTTGGAACTGAGCCAGAAGACTGTGATTAATATACCCAGGCTGTGCTTTAATTGTCCCAACGTAGTCAAGGCCTTGGTTTAAAGTGTGCTTTGTCTCTGAATAGTATTTCTTTTTCTTTGTGTTAATTTTGGAGCTTATAGATTTGGTGGCAGGTTTAGCAGAATTGAAAAGCGGTGGATGGTTTTTACTTATAAGGGAAGGGGATCATCAGCATTAGGACAGCACGGCATAATTTTCTACATGTATCTCAAATGACAGAAGCTGGTTATATATTTTGAATTTTCTTCCTATTTCACCACGTGACCTTCTGCTTTTGTTGGCTCAAAGTATTTTCCTCACACTTCACAATTTTGAACTCTTTAAGTATTATTATTTCAGGTCTTAGAATCAATAGCAGAGCAAATGCAAATGGCTCTACTCCTTAACTTCAGTTTCTGTGGGAATTGCTTGATCTTTCAAAGCAGTGTAATATATCAAAAACCTGTGAAAAGCAGCCTAGCAGGTTAAGTTGATTGATCTATAAAAATAGGGTCACGTAACCTGAAACTATTTTCGTTAAAAAGCAAGCAAGCTGTAGAGGCTGTTGATGCTTTTCTTGGTGGAGCCAGCCTCATCCCCTCCCTGGCAGGGCAAGGCTGTGAAACCTCTGAATGTCAAATCCCATCCTGAGGTTGCTGGATGTGCATCCATCTGTGACAGTCACTGATCTGCAGATCCACAACTGAGTCAACATTAGGCAGAGACGTTACTTGGTGGGATCCAGTGGGTATTTATTTTTCTCTTTGGGAACCTTAAAGTTTTTAAGGAATTTTGTGTAGATATGATCAACTTCCATATTTAGAACAGTTTTTGTCACGTGGCACACAGAGTACATGTAACATTAACTTGGTCTCTTGACAGTGTTGAGCTGAGCACAAGTTTCTGAGTACTTCAAGCTATCAAGTTTGCTGCCTTAGGTTTAAAGTGTTTACATGGCTTACAAAAAATGCACACACATCCACAGCTGTATGTGTTTTACCATGAGCCACCAGGAATTGCTACAGTCGTGATGGGGACTTCACAAGCAAACTCTGGAATTGCACAGGCATCCACTTAAAGGCATTGGACACATACATTTCAGTCCTACATCCTTTAGGAACAAATGCATTTTACCTCCTCAAAAAGTGGTTGAAGCTGTTTCCTGAGTATTGGGAGATTTTCTGCTATGTCATCAACTACCAGTACCAGCAAGAACAAGCACTGGCATAAGAAGTGTGCCTCTGATAAAACACTCCCAGTTTACATGATAAAGTGGCTCAATGTCATTCTAGTTCTTTGCCCTGTTGGTGCAGTAATAGATAGCTGAGACTTTAAGATGTTCAGCAGGTAAGCCTTTGGCTTTTCACTAAAATTTGTTTGAAAACAAGTTGCAAATACAGCATCTGGGACAGGTAATCCTGAAGCCTGAAGTGTTCAGTAGTTTTAAGTTCCTTTTTTTAACACTGTGTATTTAGCTATAAAAAAGATTTGAAAGACAAAGCAAAATGACTCACCATATAAGGACTAACACAAGAGACAGATCTTTGTGTTGGACGCTTCTGGCATCCTAGGATGAGACCCACACCACTCCCTCCACACCCTGCTGCAGATTCTCCTTTGCCTTTAATTCCCAGCCATCAACTCTATCCAAAATGCCTTCTTGTAATTCCTTTCCAGTCTGGGACTCAAGAAATGCCTATGTATTCTGTCTCACAGTTTTATTACTGCTGTAAATTCTTCTTAAGAGTTGCTTATAAGTGAGAAAGAGGATAATAACATCCTTCATTTGCTGGATTGATACATCCTTCACTTTTTATATGTATGTTTTATACACATATACAAATAAATGTAAAATGTGATTACATGCAGATATATTTAGTCATACAAGCATACCACCAACCAAGCCTATTAAATGGCTATGTATGAGGACACCTCCTTTGTATACACTGTCATTCACACACATGTATGAGTAATTGCAAATTGCCTCCTTTTTTGGATGTCTGGGTATAGTCTTCTACATGTTTACACACAGACATCTGTTTAGCCAGATCACCAAAACTGAAAGCATGCTTAAACTGGAATGCACTTTTATGTGTATAATATATTTTGTTCTTACCTGTGTAATGCAGAGTTGCATTTAATTTCTTACACACTTCATTCCATACATATACACATACACAGAGGCACACACATATTGATATATACATTAGCCACAGCTGAAATACTGTGTAGACATAAGAAGAACAGATAAGCACGAGTCATGGAGATCTTAATACTGGAATGCTAGTGCATTTTCTCACAGGCCAGCTTAGTACAACACTGCAAATCATTGACACACAGTCACAGCTAGCTGTGTGCTAGGCAGAGTGGCCAAGTCTAGATTTATGGAAATGGAAGCAAGGTACGTTAGAGGGCTTGGAGCACTTCCTTCTTACTTTCCTCCTCCTCACAGGGACTGGTGATGTGTACTTGGTTTCAAGCATTGTGCTCTGTCTTGAATTTCAACTTCCAATCTCTTCTATACTTATTATCTTCCAATCTCTTCTATACTGTTCTCTTTTATCACCTTGTTCCATCCCTGTACAGTTTGCCTCCTGGTCTCTTAGTTATGAAGGAGAAAACCTTCATAAGCTTTTACAGGTAGGCACCCTTCATGCAGCAGCACCTCTGAGCTTGTCCTTGCTGTCCTGTTAATAGCCCTGTGGTGCAGAGCTCCTGACCAGCCACCCCAGTTCTGCTGTGTCTCACCAGCTGACTGCAGACATCTGTTATTTCATTTCAAATGCCAGACATCTTTACTTAACAGCCTTCTCCAAGCTCTTCATTTCTGCCAGAAGAACAGGACATGTACACTTCCACATTAGTTTCTTGAGGGGGAAATTCTTTTTTCTCCCCACAGTAGTACCAGGTTACGGCTCCTCACAGCTCAACCAAATTTGCTTTTTAACTCTGTCTTCATCCTTAGCAGGTGGATAGAGCTGGACAAGTTGTCCACCTTGCTATACCTATTCTGATTTCAGACTGGTCTTTGGCTTCCTTCTGTGGAAAATTGTTGATTTTATCTTTTCTATGTGAATATGCAACTGGAAATATTTGTTCGCTTGGAAAACTTGAGACAGCATTCACCGCTCAGATAACTGCACTCTTCTAGCTGATATGAAAGGCAGAAGAAACTAATGGAAGTTTTGTATGAATACTCACATGAAGAACTCACACTTTCTTGCTTTTGGAAAGTAGATTCATAGATTGCCTTCTGGTTTGCTGCCCCACATCTTGTGCTGAAGCTGTGTTCTTTGTAGATGGAAAAGCACAGTAGAATTCCCACTGCTCTCTGCTTCCATCAGCTGGCAAGAAAAAAAAGAAAAGTTTCTTTTGCTGCTCTCTCTTATCCGTATTTTTCCCCCCAATATTGTGTTGAGTTATAGGAGTGTCTACTACTCTCCTCTGGCTTTTCTCAAACTACTGGCAAATGGATAATGCTGCTCAGGCCCCTGTTTTCCACCTACACAAAGCATAATATACCCTGGAATAATACTTTCTTCCACAGGGGTGCTGGGGTTTTTGTGTCAGGAAAGGAAAGATTTGCTCATCTCCCTCTCCCAAGCAGGGTATGAGGAATGACAGGTGCTTGGTGTCTCTCCCTTACATTGCCCATCTGAAGACTGATGTGGTGTCTCCTCTTCCCCTGCTTGTCCAGCGGCCACTATGGGTTCTTCATTTGCTCAGGTCATTGCTGTGTTTTTCTTGTTCATTAGTTGTAGCCTCTGCTGCTCCCCTGGAGCTGGTCACATTTAGTGAGGCCAGAGCAGGGAGGGAGCTGGTTCAACACCTCCTAGTCCCTGCTTCAGGCTGCCTACTCTCTAGGCTCTACTTTTCGACATTGACTGCAGCTGTAAGTTAGTGGAGTTCTTTGACAGTGAAAACATGGTGGGACAGTGCCAGCACTTCTGAGACTGCAGCCTTGACAGCATGGGACTGTGCCTGCTTGATCTGGCAAAGAAGTGGGATTTTAGACCCAGCATTAACCCCTTTTCGTTGCTTTCCTAATGTTGACCCCTAATTTCAACCTCACTTATCAGGGTAATCTTATCACACAGAGCAAGAGTTGTTCTGATGAGAGCTGAAGAGAGCACAGAAAGCTCATCTGCTTCTGTGCAAGAGGATTCAGCATTGATAATCACAGCATTTCAACCCTGCCTTTATGTTCTATTTTAACATCTCACTTTTAAAATAAAATAAAGTTTCAGTTTCTACAATTCACTTCCTTCCTCATTTTCATCCTTAAAGGTGGAAATTGAGTATTTCAATGCCTTTGTGCTAACCATCCACTAGGACCTGTTGACTCAGCACTGGGAATTCCACACACAGGAAAAAATGTGGTATTGCTGTGCCTGTCATGCTTCTGATCAATATCCATCCCTTGGCACATTTGAAACATGATTTGGTTGCCTTTTTATATCAGATGCATTTAAGAAAAAAGTCAGTATTTCTGCAGTATCTGTTTTGTGAGTTGTGACTGATCTTAAATGGAAACAGTATTTTTGTCTATGTTAAATACAGATTTCTTAAAATAAACCTGTCAAGGCTGTGTTTTATGGTGGGTTTTGTTTTCCTTAAGCAGTATCTATGTAGATTTTTTTTTTCTTAAGTTTCTGTAGTAGTTAAAGGAATCCAGACTCCCTGAAAATTGATGCATCCTCAAGGACTAGTAGGTTTCCATTTCTGGCATGTGCATCAAGATGAATAACTGTTCTCTAGTAGTTTGTATGGACTCAGGCTAAGTAGACCTCAACCTTTATCCCAACAGGAATTCCCAGACAAGAAAATTCTGACTTCATTTATGGTTTATAGGAAGTAACATAAAACATGACAAAAGAAAGCAGCACGTTTTCTTCACAAGAAATCACATGGGATCTGTGTGCTGCTTGAATTTGCCTTTGGGTCAATAGGTCAAATATTAAAAAGCATTATACTGACCCAAAAAGTCCTCTTAAAGCTTCTAATGCTTTCCCACTGCTGATAATTTACTACAGTTAATAGCTACAGTCTTTTTCCAGTGCAAGTGTAGACAGTTAAATACTAAGGCTTTGAATTTTATGTGAAGAAATCTGAGTTTCTTGACTTATCCCAACCTAGAGAATCTTCTGAAGAGAAAAGTGAAAGTTCCTATTAATCTACAGATAGATGCAGTATTGATAACAATTTAACCCTGTGTGGATATATAGAATATCAAATCTATGTTGTCTTCATTTTGCTGGCAGCTGTCAAAAGAAATACTGAAGGCAAACAATATATATCCATGATAATCATCAGAAAAGATGCCTCCACCTCAGTTTTTGCATCTTTATTAATCTGAATGTATTTCTGAAAATATTTTCCAAATATTTTCTTGATACTGCCAAGTGAGACCAATGAAAATTTTGTTGTAGAAATCAGTTAGAGAAGGATCCGGCTATCACAGAGCAAGTACTCTGTTGTTAGAGGAAGAGCTGCTAGAATTAGTGGACGAAAAGTTGGCAAGCCACCATGGCCAAGTACAGGTTACATGTGCATGAAAACACCTGTACTTTTGCCTTTGCTGCTTCATTATAACATCCTGTTGTCACTGGATAGACAAAGTCCTCATCTTTACCACAGTCCAATAATTTAGAAAGTCACAAGACTTCCTTTTCTGAGCTGGAGGAGCACCATGCAGCTCTAACATCTGGCACAGTCTCCACAAAGTACATAGGAAGGGTTAATGCACAGGTTGATTTAAATGCTTTAAATCTACAGTTTGAGGAACCCACATTTGTCCTTTACCATACCAGATTCTGTCTGCACTGAGAGAGTGGTATTGTTGTGTCCTGAGATAAAATGGAGATAAAACAATTTATTTCCACTCCTGTTTGTAATTCTTTTGGTCTATTGTTACTGTCATCAGCAGAGACAACCTGCTTGAGACTTTGAGGTAAGAAGGTTGCCCAGCCCAGCCAGCTCCAGGAATCACCAGCCCATGGCTGGGGAGTTGCCATTTTGACTAATGTAGACTAAAAACCGTGAGATCTAGAAATTCTGTATTAATTTTAACTGTTTACTCTAGAATCTCCATCACTTTCTACACAAATTCAGATTTTCAGGATCTGTTTTCTTAACTTACCAGATTTCAGCTTATACAAAGGAGAACTGTAGAATTTTTGAAAGAGTATTATACTGTTTGATTTCCACCTGCAAACTCTTTGTGTTTGCATCAGGTGTTTGGGAATATTATGATTTTAAGTAGAGAAAAAAAAAAGTCAGCTTCTTTCTTAGCTATTATTACAACTGGACATTTTTTCACTGAACATTTTGCATATTAATAAAAATTTTTCACTGCAGTGCACTATGAAAGTTGGAAACTGGATTTTTTTTTTCCTAGAAAAGCTAGGAATTAAGGAATCTAAAAATCTCACCTCATAATGACAGCAGTATGAAAAATCAGGTTTTCTATCAATCTGTGATAATTCTGGTTATGACTGCATTTTGTGGAAATGAAAGGAGCTACAATGTATCTTATAGACTGCTCTGTAGACAGCGACCATAACTATTCAAGTCCATATTTGTCACAGAAGACAAAGGGCAAATCAAATCACCATTGTCAGATGAAATACATAATGGAAACAGCAGCTCTGCACTGGACAGACCAATAGCAATTTGGTTCCAGCAATATTTAGCCTTAGCAAATGCTGTGCTGTCGGTAAGCAAGCTTAATTAAAAGAAAGCTGAGTCCAGCTTACAGAGCATGGCACAACACTCTGATAGTTTGCATAGTGAGAAGAAATCCTGGGTGTATATAAGCTGTGAACTCTTCTTAAAGTTCATGGTTTTCATTTAAATAATACTTATAAATAGCATTTCACCGTGGAGCTGATATAAGTATTTGTGACAAATAATTTCCTTTAATACTTTTGTTCTTTTCCTTTTCATAGGTCATGGGTTTTGAGAATTTCCTTGTTTGCACTTCTTTGACAAAATTTGGTAGAGCAAATTTTAGCTTATGCCTCATTTAAGAAGTAACTGCAAAGTGTTTCAGTGATGGCAGAGGAAGGCTGGGTGTCCGAGTCACATCTCGCTTTTCTGATTAGGTGATCCCAGGCAAAACATTTCTAATGGCAACAGTTCCCTTCTTGGATCGTTATAAAGCTTAGAAGTGCTTAAATTTACTTATGCATAGAACAATAAAATACTTTGGAAAATCACTGGAAAAATGCTTGTCTTCAGAATAGCACTTGTGTTTTCTGTTCCCAAGTACAGGACCACTGCGCCTTTTCAGAAAGTGTCCGTGTTATTAACATGAAACATGGAGTCAGCACTAAATCCAAAAGGCACAGTGACTACAGTGATGTAGATGTACCAGGGTGAATGAGTATTTATGTACTGGAGCCTTTGGAAGACCATCAAACAACAAACCTTCTTTTGAAGGTACCCAAGACAAAATAAGCTTCTTTGAATACCCCAGTGGCCTCTGCTCTTCACTATTTGGCCTGAGAAACCTTCAGTGTTTACAGTCTTGGCTGAGGAGATAGCTAGTGTTTCCAGCAGTGTCTGCTCCAGAAGGACTCTTGACAAGACACCCAGCATCACTTTACCAGTTTCCTTCTACTGTATCTGTTGGATTATCAGTACTTAGTGAACTAATAAAATCAATGTAAAGTTTAACCTTTCTGTACAGTCTTGTAAGCCTTTTGGTGTGCTGCTCAATGAAAGAGTGAAACCAGCCAGGGATCAATAGTTAACTGGCCATTGATTTAGCTGTCTAGACTGTTAAAAATGTGCCCACACAAAGGTAAGCAAGTAAGCTTGTCAAGGAGAACTGTGGCAGCTGCACTTGATTCGTTCTGTTCACCTTGTGTTACTGCAGGGATGACTCAAAATATGTCATTAACAATTCTGAAAGGCTATATGGTCTGGACCATTGCTACAGCAAGTGTTTCATGTGTTACTTTGTTTGTTACTTCTTTTTGTAAAGGAAACCATAATGTGAAAAACCTTTGAAAGCAAGGGCTACTGTCACTTGATTCATATCACTGTATCTTCATTGATTCAAAAGACACCACACAGACATACATGGGGAAGATCCTAGTCCCCAGACAGAGCACAGAAGCTGTCCCTCCTGGCCCCTCTGAGAAGGACAAAAAGGACTTCCTGCCATCATTTCTCTGATACCAGGAAGTGGTGGAGGTTGGGGTGACTTTCTTTTAACTTTCACAGCACTAGTCCTATCTAACCATGATAATTAAGTTAGAAGCAACCTGCCATGCTTGGATAGGTCAGTGAAGAGAGAACTTCTCCAATGGTAACTTGCAAACTTTAGATACTAGATCTGAAATTAAACACCTGAATTAACAAATTCATTAGCTTACTCTGTCTGAAAGCCAGGTATATTTTACTTATTTGCAAAAATATTCCACATTAATGTAAAAAAGCAGAAGGAATAACTGGAGAAACAGACAACTGAGGGTGCATACTTTTTGTTCAGATTTTTGGAATGTGAATCCAATCAAATGCATATCAAATCATCTTTCAAATTAATGTGTATTTCATATGTCCTGGAAAGTTCTTATGATCTGCAGTATTAAAAAAGTAAATATTAAATAATAAAACAACAAGAAGAGATATTGAATGTGAATCTCCTGGGAGAAAGTATTACATGCTTCCTCTAAATTTTATTTAAGCTCAGTGGCTTGTATAGAATTGAGTTTAGAAATAATCTAATAAAGCAAGGATGAGACTGATGCTACCATACCACTACAGTTTTCAAAATACTGAGCAAACACTGGAAAATTTATGAAACAGCATATAAATGTTTCCATATAAATGATCTGGTTTCACATNAGAGGACAGTAACGAAACTGGTGAGGGTATTGGAGAATGTGTCTTATGAGAAGAAGCTGAGACAGTTGGGATNGCATCAGGGATAGTGTGGCCAGCATAAGGAAGGAAGTGATTGTGCCCCGGTACTCGGCACTGGTGACGCCACACCTTGAGTACTGTGTTCGGTGTTGGGCACCACAGTATAAGGAAGACACGGTGCTGAAGCAGGTACAGAGGACAGTAACGAAACTGGTGAGGGTATTGGAGAATGTGTCTTATGAGAAGAAGCTGAGACAGTTGGGATTGTTTAACCTGAAGAAGAGGAGGCTGAGAGGAGACCTTACTGCTCTCTACAACTACCTGAAAGGAGGTTGTAGTGAGGTCAGTGTTCACCTCTTCTCCTTAGTAACTACCAAANCAGTCCTGTTTAACATCTTTATCAGTGATTTGGATTAAGTGATTGAGTGCACCCTCAGTAAGTTTGCAGACTACACAAAATTAAGGGGGAGTGTTGATCTCCTTGAGGGTAGGAAACTCTACATCANGAGTAGTTAAGAGTGGGAACAGACTGCTCAGGGAAGTGTTCGAGTCACCATCCTTGGAGGTGTTCAAAAAACAGGTGGATGTTGTGCTTCAGAACATGGTCTAGTTGGCATGGAGCTGCTTAGTAGAAGGTTGGATTTGATGATCATGGAGGTCTCTTCCAACCTTCATGATTCTATAATTCTATAGTTGGTTTCATATAAATGGCATTTCCCTAAATAGCATAACTGTTTTCATGTTGAGGGAAGACAGAATCTCAACCCAGACCTTTAAAAGAAGTTGCATACATAGCCTGAAGATCTGGGTAGTGGCCATTGGGCAGAGATGAACTAGTTTGGAGAAAATACTAATTGAGGATGATTTGAACCTGGTTCTAAAATGTTCAGAAAGACAGGACCATGCTTCTAAAGGTAAGCTGTAATGCTGGCCTGTGTCAATGTTAATATGATGAAGTTCCAATTTATTAAAGATATGAAAAGCATATGATCTATTTATATAAATATTTATTATATCTTTAAAAAGAGGAGTTCAGAGTCTCATATCAATCCACATACAAAACTATATTCCCAGAATAAGTTTAGAAGATTGAAAAAGGAATCATTTGAGCTAATAATCAGGGTTTAGCTTCCTAGAGCAAGCAGCTCCAAGGAGAAATGATTTAGGCTGAATAAAAAGAATTGGTACATAAAGTTCTTATATAAACCAAATGCACTTGGTTTCCAGCCTTACTAAGACTAGAGGAGGATTGAGTTCCTTTTCAGAAAAAATAATGCAGCCAAGATCTGCCCACCCCTCCCCACACATGTGTCTTCAAAGAATGCATTACTAAATGTACTACACAGAGGATCAGCCTTTTCTTGCACCAGCAGGAATTGTTCTTTCAGCTTGTCGTGCATTGCTTCCAAAGATTATCTCAAGATGGGAGGGAAAATCCCATTTGAGCATTGTCCTTTCTTTCAAAAGTGGCTGTGAGAGTCCAGGAAAGAAAACAGCAAACTACTGAGTTGCAGCACACCCTCGACTGGCTTTTATCCATTTCAGATGCTGCTGGTGTAGTGCATTTCAAATCCTATGCATTATAAACTTCTGCCTCCTTGGCATAGACATTGGGAGCTGAGTGACTGTCCCAGTTCTTGGTAAAAGGCAGTGACAGAATTTTCTGGCTGTGTCCCCGGTACTATTGCTCCTGACTGCTGAACTGCAGAGTCTTGCAGCAGGGTGCCTGCTGCTGAATGCTGGAAATGCTCTGAGCTAATCAAAAACTTGGTTTTGACCTACTGTTAGTTTGCAGTATTCACAATTTAAAAAATTCCTAGATGTGATTTTGACCAGTTTGGGAGTGTCTATTATGTACACCGCCCAGCCAGAATGGCCTAACTACGATGTATGCGTGCAGCTAACGCCCCTGGAGCCTAGAGGCCAGAGCATCTGAGGTATTTGGGCTATAATGATGGTAAAACAGGCTGAGGTAGGAGCAAAGGGAGTTGCAAAAAGCCATGCACTTGTTTTGAGAGGAACTTCAATTAGCTTAATTTCTTTTTGTTGTTGTTGGCCCATTCTGTGTCACTCTGTGTACCTACATAGATTGGCACACACCGGGACCCCAGAATGAGCTAAATCTAGGGTGTGGCTGTGGCAGGATTTCAGAGGGTTGGGGCTGGCTGGCTGAGTTCGCTCCAGTTTCTCTGCGGTTGCAGGGCAAATGCAAGCTGGACAACGTGACCCTACTTGGGTTGTCAAATGTGAGATCTTGGGTAAAATGAACTTAAGGGAGGACAGCCAGGAGCAGGCTTTTGACAGTGCACTGCGACTGCACTTGCAAGTTTGCATGCCTTGAGTGTGATGCTTTTGCAGCTGGCACACAGGGCAGGCTCCACACCTGCCTTTCCACTCCCTTTGAAAGGCAGCAACTTCGCCTGGTCTTGTCCGTGTTAATAAGCTACATTTGGCACAAGGGGTCTCAGAAAGGCAGAGGAGTTATTCTGCTGCACTGTGACAACCCCTCCACTACTCTGAGCCCCCAGGGTGGCAGCTGACAGCAGTGGCCAGCCCCAGTTGCCTTGGGGAGGGCCTTCTCACATGTAGGGGACTAAACCTGCGAGGCCACTGTGCTTTGAGAAGATGGTGTCGACTGGTGTGTCAGTCCTCTGCAGTGTGGGAAGAGCCTGGGGTTGTCTCTGGTGTGGGCTGGAGGGGGAAAGCAGGACAGGAACTACAAAGCCAAGGTGGTGATAGTGACTGGGCTTGTCTGGTAGCCCCAACAGTGGCTCTAAGTTGGCAGCTGTGGAGCATCTGAGGCACAGTGTCATTGGAGGTGTTTGTGGAGAGTGTGTGGCTTTGTGCTGCCCTACCCCTTCTGTTCCTGTCCAAAACATTGGCGGACTAAGAGGAAAACAGTTCTGAAGTGACCGTATCAGACAAATGACTTTCAGCTCTCTCACTGATGACTGGTCAGTTGGTCCACTTTGAGAATGGACACTATAATAAATGGGATTTTAGCATCCCAAAATGGGAAGTAGCATTTTTAACACCTAGTGAAAAGCCATAGAAAGAGTTAAATGAACCAGAGGGACCCCGGGCCATGCTGTGTGGGTCTGGATGCCCCCATCACCATGAGTCCTGCAACCTTGGGATGTGATTCTTCACTGAAGGCAGAAACCTGACGGACAGCTATTTAGCTTTAGGAAAGACTAGTAGTTTGCAGAGTGCTTGTACGTATGGTTCTGGTTAGGTCCGTCTTGTCAACAGATAGGAACAATTTGAACAGCAATCTTTTTTCAGTTTGTGGTGTGAGATATGGCTTCTGGTGGGTGATATTTCTCTGTGAAGGAAAGTATTTCTCTAAATGTTGTAGTTATATAGTAAGGAAAAATAACATGGATTTTTTTTTTTGACCTTTCTTAGAAAATACTGTTATGCTGTGGGGGTAGCATAAGTGCCCTTATCTGCGTCTCTCTGCTTGCAGCTCTTGTTTATCACATTGATAACAGATAGGCTTACTAAATCCTTGTGAGAGAGTAACTGTGGCCTCCTAGTCTTTCAATCATCCTCGGAGTGTAGCTAAACTTTCCATGGATATTTAAAACAACACCATTTAATCTCTAACACAGTTAAAAGGCTTATGTGTTCCTACTGCAGAACCGAGACACATTGGCGGCGAATTTTATTTATTTTATATATTTGCCCCAGTTTGAAAACTGAGTAGTCAAAAGAAAAGTTCTCCTTCTAATATTCTGTGGGACTAAGTTGCTTCAGTGACAGCAAAAGCTGTTGTGCAGTCACTGATGCGTAATTCTGCTTTTTTCTTATTAGTCTGTCCTTTGGATATGGGGATCTCATCTGCATATTTTTTCTAAATATTGACAAGGAACATCAGTCCCTGAGCACTGATTGGTTGAGTAATCAAGGTCCTTAACCAATCAATGGGTAGAGGTTTGCATAATAATGTGATTATTTCTGAAAAACTGTGCCACTTGGAATTTCTGCTTTGATTTGCTGCCGTAATGCCTCTGCTTTAACTGCCTCCATTGCTCGTATTTTCAAAGTACTTAGTAACAATGAAGGTGCTTCCTAACTCCTATATCATTCCTTTTTTTTTCCAGTGGCCTGTGGAAATGGAGAGGGAGAGACAATGGGAAGTGGCAAGCAGCAAAACTTAAATAGTTTGCACGTAGAAAAGGGGCAAAATATAGAAAACAAATAAAGGAGAAAGAATTGTTTGTTTGTTTGTTCATTTTTCTCAAAGCAAAAAGTGTGATCTGAAGCTCATATTTGTCTTCCTTCCCTCCAGGACTGTGCATGATTTTCCTTGCATTGTCGATACTGTACCATTTCTGACCCCTCACTAAGATCTTTTGGTTATTGGAGAGGAAGTAGCTTTTGGATCTGTATGAATGTTAATTAAAGTGAGAAGAAGATGACTGCAGGGAAAGATGACTGGAAAGGGAAAGAATGTTTTTTCTAGATTTGGGGGTTGTAACTTCAGTTCAATTTGCAGTAAGGTCACCGTTCGTGTGTGTGTTTTTTTCCTCCTCTGCCCGTTACTATAAGGCATGGTAACAACTGTCTGTATTTTTATGAACAGCAGCTTGAAAATGTGCCTACTTTGTCCTTCTGTTTCTGTTTTGTAAGAGTGGGGAATTTAACCTGCACGGTAACATGTTGTTTTGTGGGATAATGGGTCTGGAGATGCAAAGCTAGAATGCAGTGGGCATTAAGCAGTATATCCAAAGGCAAGTGTTCACAGCTCTTAGGTCAGAATACAAATTATGTAGTAAAGCAGTATTACACGCCTCCTGATTTTGGACCCTTTGGAGTATCCATTTGCAGCTTTTCTTCTCATCCAAGAGGGCTAAAATTTCCCTTGTGCCTGGGTTAAGGGAAGCTGAAAACTTTCTTTGGCTTCTGATTCTGGTGTATAACTATGCTAAACTTTGCTTAGTCATTCTTGCCCCTGCAAAGATGGAGTGTGTGAATCACAGCTTCAAATGATTTTTGCTTCCATTTTCAAGACCTTCAGTGTGCAAGGCAGTGAAGGAGCAGATATCCCGGTTTTGTCCTGTCTTAATACTTCTTCTAGAAATGGGGTATTTGATTCTTTGTGTTTGACACGACACATCTGTATTGTTTAATGGAGTGTAATTTCAAACTAGTTTAGTTAAACCAGGGCAGACAACTGCAGGACTGAGTGTAATTTTTTCATTGTAAGGTTGCGGTGTTGCTGCAATATTATTAATCTGGTTTTAGGACATCTCATAGCAAGAAAAAGTAATACACTTGCCATAAAAATCTCAGTGTTGTACAAGTAGAAATTAATTCTGCCCATTAAAATGTGTAATGAAAAAAATCTCTAAAAATCTGTCTCTCAAGATTTTGTCATGTAAGGTATTGTCTGGCTTACTGCACAACGTGAAGATTGTATCTTATATTTTTGATTATTAAGCATTAGGTAAAATTATATAGACATGCCTGATCCCAATCAGGTTTTACTAACAGGTGATCAAATATGTAAAGCTCATAGGAACAAAAATGGAACCAGACCCATGAAAATTTTCAAGAGCTTAACTAATTTGATTTATTGTAATCAAGACCTGGTTCTCTGTAGCAAAGATTTTTGTTTACTACTGTAATACACTTCTTTTACATATGGCATCTATGCCTCTTTCATGTTTCTTTGCAGTAGTTTGACATGCAAAAAGAGAAGTTGGAATGGTTGCCAAAAGGGAAAGTTTAGCCTAAAAATCCAAAACAGAACAAGAAAGATGTCTTTGAATTTGTTTTCTCAATACCACAGTCTTTATTTTATAAGATATTTTACTTCAGTCTGAGAATAAACATGTGACAATCTCACCAGGACCTTAGACTGAACTACAGAACTCCCCCCCACCCAGTTAGGTCTTGTTACACATTATCAACCGACACTTCTGATGGGAAAAAAGGACGAGATACTATGGAAAGTGTTCTGTATTTTCAACCAACCATGCTCATGATGAACAGGTTGAATGGGAAGTCTGCAGGCTGGAAAGCACATCTGCTTAAAACGTGTTGAGTTTTCTTTATTTATGTTAACAGTGGGCACATTTGTGGAAATAATGTTTTCTTCACAATCTGTTTGCTAAATTAGGACACAAACCCAAGAACACTTATGCATGAGAGTAATTTTCTATAAATGAGTAGTGTCACTGAGTTCAGTAGGAACAGTCACGCACAGAATTAAGCACATGCATGAGAGTTTGCAGAAACTTGGCAAGTATGTTGTCATCATGAACAGATTGCCCAGCTTTGCTTCTAATGCAGCTATAAATTCTTGGCTTGGTCCTGTTTTGAGTAGCCCTTGTTGTATGAGCCATAAGCTATTCTATTGTGCTAGGCCTAACTGATGTTATTTCTCTTATTCTGTCATAGCAACAAGAGCAAGATCCTACAAATCTATACATCTCAAATTTACCCGTTTCCATGGATGAGCAGGAACTGGAGAATATGCTGAAACCCTTTGGACATGTCATTTCCACCAGAATATTAAGAGATGCTAACGGAGTTAGCAGAGGAGTCGGCTTTGCCAGGTGAAACGTTTGCTCTTGATTCATGCACATTTTTTCACTTTGGTCCTTTGCAAATTCTGTCTACTCCCTAACTCTGAAGCCTAATAGCTATGGAAAATGCAGAGCTGCACCTTTATCAGATTGTGTGTCTGTTCTTTTCACTGAGCTGAAGGATACCAATGCAGAAGGATGTTAATTTCATTGCTCTAGAAAATATTTAAATGTGTGTATGTATCTGTAAATAAAAATCACTAGTAATAGTGAGATATCCATTCTGTATCAAGCTTGGATAATAATAAATGTCATACAGTCAAAAGTGCACACTTGGTGAAGAAAGTGTTCAAATGTTTAGCAAAGATTTTGCATCAGGAAAAGGTAAATTTAGCAGTTGGAATAGCAAAGGGGAGGAACTATAACTGAAGAAACCTGGCTTCCTTGAAAGCTGCAGGGAAGTCAAGCCTGTGAGAAGAGAATAAGAAGAAACATTTGCATATAACAAGCCCTGTCAGAGTATTCAGATACTTTAGACAGAATGGGCAACATATTATTACCATGTACTTCATTGCCAGTACATATACACAAGACCCCAGGGAACAGTTTCACAGGTTTTCTTCAGCTTGAAATATTCTTACATCAAGCAGTTTTCTTTTGAAAGACCAAGGAATAGAGAGCTATATAGAGAAAGCTATTGAAGAAGTCAGAAATTTGCAATGATGCTGTAAATCAGTCTTCTTCTTCTTCAAAAAAAAATCCCAAATCATTGTTTCTACAGAATATTCATAGCATTGTGCTTTGTAGAGAAGGCAAAATGACTTAGCTGTCTTGCACTTTTCTTTGAAATACACCATATCTTGGTATATCATGACACTTCTGTTAGTGTCTTAACACCACTGAGTGAAATGGGGTACCGTATGCTAAAAAGATACCTTGCAAGATAAGTGACATTGTAGTGTTACCTTTGTCCTTGATGTGAAAGAACATCATGTGCAAAGAATGTTACTATAATATTGTCTGAATTCAAATGGAAAAAGGCAAAACATTTATGCTGAAAGATGACACACTATTCCTTAAGCATTTTGTAAATTACGACTTTTTCAAGCTCACTAAATACAGATTAGTGTAATTCCTGGATAAACTTGTATTTTAATAAATTGACTTTGGTGGTAGAAATGTATATAATTAATGATCATATTTCAAGAAACCTTTAGTAGTCTAATGTAAAGGTTGTGTAACTCACCATGCAAACAACGGAGATGTAAAACCTTTGCTCCATCAAAGTATACAGGAGATCGCCCATTAACTTGAATGAGGCCAGTTAATCAAGGAATTTAGAACTGTAGTTGAATGCTGATTCTTGTCCTTGCAGAATTATCAATACAAGATTTAATGGCATCACCACCTGACCCTCTTTTTGTAATAAAACACTGTTTTGTATCTTTTTCCTGCATGTCAATCCAAAGAGATTAATTTACTTGGCTTTGCTTGTAGTCATGAAGGTTTTGTTCTGGTGTACCTGCAGTGTGAGCACTGCTGAGTACAGGACAGGTAGGGGATGGCAGCTGTATTTCAGTCTAGATAAGATTTCGGAAGTTAAGATCAGCAATCTGTGTGGTGATTCTGGCTATTATACCTTCTGACCTGGTGCCTTTTATCTCCGTATATCTTGCTTGCTTGTGGAATGTGCCAGGCTGCTTAGGATAGCTCTTAAAAAGCCACAGAAGAGACGCAGAAGCACAGTAGAAAAAGTTGATTTTGCATACACTAAAATGATGCAGCATCCAGCAGTTTTGAAATTAGATGTTTTGAAGTTATTAATTAAGTGCTATGCTGGCTGAAATCAAGTTTTTGATTCTGCCCAGTTATGTGAATAGTCAATCTCAAGTTAAGAATATTCAAAAAGCAATAGGAAGAAAAAACTTTCAGTAGACAGCTATTGTCAGATTTTTCTCCTAAGTGGGTATGATTAGCAGTTTTATAGTACTGCAGGTGACTACTTAATCATTTATAACCTGGGTAACTTGAAATATTTTTGCATCCAAATTATCTGAGTAGTATCTGGCCACATTAGAGTGGCTTCTTTAACACATGCACTTACAAAGCTAACTTTCTTTTTTTTTAAAGCTGTGAAAGTCTTCCCTCTCTTTTGTGTCCCTCGAAAGTAACTGAACATTTTACTGTGGCTTGAACCCAATTGTGCCTAGGTATGCCCCAGGGGAGATTTTGGGGAGAGTTATGTCCGAGGGGCCAGAGAAGGGAAGCTTTAGAGTCCACCTGTGGCTCCACAGAAGTCCGTGCAGTCAAAACAGAATTGCCATAGCTTCTGGACACCTGCTTTTACCTTGCCCCTGGCCTGTGTTTTGTACTTCAAAACCATGGTACTTGGCTCCAGGCTTTCTGTGGAAGCTGGAATTCTTCAGGGCTCATGTTGCTGTTGTCACTTGGTAGTGTGGGGTTTCTGCTGACATCAGCAAGCAGAAGCTGGGACTAAACACAGCCTATCATATAGCAGAAGGAGGGGGAAGAAGTACTTAGTAGAAGTAAGGAATTGGAAAAAGGAGGCATTGCAGATGAGAAGCTTTTAGTTCGGTCTGCCAGAAGACTGTACGTTGTAAGAGAGAATGATGCAGTGTTGCACTCACACAGGATTTCATCACAAGACTTCAAATCGTAGGTTCTCAAATCCCTGTTGCTGGGGGTGATCTAATGACTTCAGCATCTGATCCTTTATTGTAAAAGTTTTAAGTGTAACAAAAGCATAGTCATTCATCCTCAAAAAGAAGCAAAGGAAAAAAAGACACGGAAACTGGATTTGAATACTTTTTTTCAAGATATAATTGTAAAGGTGATCTCTTATGATTTGAGTTTTGCAAACAGGTCATTAGCAGTGGTAGTGGTGGTGGGAGTGCTAAGCAGATCAGAGGTAGTGAGAAAGTCTTTGAATGAGGCCAGACTTACTGGATAGGGTAAGGTAGTGAGAGCACAGAGGGAAATATTTAACTTCATACTGAAGATGTATTGTCATTTTAAAGGTGTAACTGTGTGTATTGGAAGACCTGGCTTTCCATAAAGAGAGACCCAGTTGTTAAGGTGGAAGAAGAAAAATAACACAGTCATTGTGGAGCCAAAGCAGCAGTGCTGTTTTGCAAAATGAAAGGGGGAATATTTAAAGATTTCTGAGGATCAGTGATGATGCTACTTTGGAGGCAGAGAAATGTCAGCAGCACCAAGGGATAATGAACATCCAAGCTGTTCAGGGATGCATTTGTGAAGAGGGGAAATGCTTTGTTCTTCCTTATTCAGGGGTTTAAATGAAGGTAGTTGAAAAGGTGCTATAAATTTAGCTTGAACAAATCCATCATCTGGGATCGTAGTACAGGCTCTTAGATATTATGAGGATCATTCCTACTTTCAGTCAGAAGAATGATCAGGGACATACCTTGGGGAGGGACTTACTGATTCCACTGAATCAATGAAATAAGAATTGCATTTTATAACCCCACAGTAAAATGCTATTCAAGTATTATTTAGTATCCTCCCTATAGAGATAGTGATATTAATAATACCATACATACATGTACCACACTCAGCTGAACAGCAGAGCAAGCATTTTATAGCTCCTGTTAAAAGATAAAGTGCAAAGAAAGAGTTAGAAACCACTGAGGTTTTTTTTATTTTGTTTGCTGTCTTGTAACTTAAAACGACCTTGCAAGATTCAACCCCCAAGCCACATTTTACAACAAAGTCATAAGCCTCTGAAAACAGAAATTTATGATGGAAATGCTGACAGTCAGTCAAGTATTGCAGTGCTGGCAAGCACCAGTATAATACTTAACCTGAGACTGTGAAGACAGTGGCATAAATCAGGCTATGTCTAGGTGGAAATGACTGTGTGTTCATGCTATTCTTTCCGAGTAATGTGAGAAAATTTGTGCAACATAAACTGTCATAAAAGAATGTTATGATGCTGTTCCCAGCAAATGACCCAAGTCAAGAGATTCTCAATTAGCTGTCTCTGTCATCTCAGAACAAAAGCAAATAACAAGGAGATGCTTCCGTCCCTTTTTGATAGAGCTGGATGGGTCTGTGGTGAGGCATTTACCCATTTTATTCTTTGGAGTTTGGACTTCATCCTTGTCTTTTCCCTACCTTCTTCTTCTGGAAGAGCTTCTGATGGGATGCTTTTCTCTGCCTGCCTAATTATTTGTTAAACTTATCTCCTATTTGTCTATGTTTTACATGTCTTAAAATTTAATCTTTGGAAACAGCATTCAAGCCAGCAACTTAAAAGGAGCAATAGAAAACAGGAAGCAAGATTTTAAGCCCAAGCAGGATCGTTATTCTATTTATAGTTTTGTATGGATTTCAGTAGAAATGGATGTACTCCAGTTTCCACTGAAGCAAAATGAGAGGCCTTTGACTTGTGTGTTCTTTTCCTCAAAGGAAGCTGTGCATCTTTTGGGTTTTTTGAGGATAACATCGGTGCCATTAGTTATATTGGATTTCTTCTGAAACAGAGGTTTCTCTGTGGGGAGCACTGTAGCTCTGTGCAGAAATACTCACTCAGGCGGCTTAAAATGGTCACCTTGGCATAATGGTTTGTGCTGCAAGTTATAGTATGGACCATATCTCCAGAAAATAGAAGCCTTTTCTATCATCTCTGGAGTGGTTTCTGCAGATTTTGTGTGTTCATTTGATATAGTAAACCTCCTGTTGTTCACGAAAACAGGACTGATCATGAAGAATATGCAGGCAAGACATGTTGGTAAATGATAGGAGTGATGAGGAGAACTTGAGAAAATTAATATCCCTTCCTAGGCTGTAATGACAAAGGGAACAGTTTTCCCAGCATAAAATGGATTCAAACCAAAATGCACAAACATCTTGAAGCAATCTCTTAGCATCTGAAAAGTTGGACATGTTAAAATATCTAAGTGAATTATGGAATAGAAGAAAATTACAGGTTGCAGCCATTTCAGAGTCTTAGAATGCCTGAAATTAAATTAGCAAAATAAATTAATAAAATTAGTGCACATGTTCCATAGAACGATGAAGAGTAGAACCAAGGAGATGCTAAGCAGCTTCACACTAATCAAGCCATTCTTGTAACTTTAGAGTATTTAAAACCTGAAGATCATTTTTCTTGACCTCTTTTATATCACAGGCAGTTGAAGTACTCCAAGTTACCTAATATTAAGATAAAAATTCTCTTTTACTCAGAAAAAAAAAAAACAAAAAAACAAAAAAAAAACACAAAAAAAACCCACCTCTTTTCTATCATGTGCAAGTGGATCACCTTCCTTGTAGTTAAATGTTTCCAATTTATCTGGTTCTTGTGAAAACTTTCTCAGAACGGTTAAAGAACTGCCTACTACCTAGTTTATTCTTCCTGAAAAGGCACTTATACACTGCTCTTAGACCGCCCTTTCAGTCATCTTTTTGATATTCTATAGAAATTGAGTTCTCTGGTGTGTATTCTAGCTATTGCCTTGGCTCTTTGGACTCCTCCACTCTATATTATTGCTACTACTTACCTACTTCTGTCTTTGAAAAATGCCCTAAACAGTAAAGAAACATTGCCACCCAAGATATATTAGTCCTGCTCTTAAAATATAAGAAAATAACAATATTCATGTGCTGATCATAACAGAAATGTGGTAATAATTTAATCTTTAAATATTTACTCTAGATATACAAAAATATAGTCCTGATTCTCATTATTATTAAGAGAAGTGACTACAGGGTATATGTAAATGAAAACCACACCTTACTCCCTGGTAATTAGTACTAAACATGGTACTAAATATTTCTCATGTATTAATTATGTAATCATCATGTTATTCCTTGTATATAAATTCCATTGTTTCTTGACACCACATCAATCTTTATAATAAGCATGTGTAAGAGCATTAGTTTTAAACAAAAAATTAAAAATCCTTTTCCATTTTTTGGTGGTAAAAGTTCCCTCTTACAACAACACATAAAGACTACTTTGGAGACACTGTGGTCTGCTGATAGAGTGATATACTTTTATAAAACGATCTAAAATAAATATTTAATACCAGTGGTAGAATAACAAATGATTTGATTGTGATACTTGCTTAAGCACCTCCTTTATTTTTTTCTTCTTTTACTAATCATATTGAAGGAAAAAAATATCGTAAAAGCAGTCTTACTTTTCAAAGTTTTAAAAATCCATTTCCTTTCTGATTGGATAGAATATAGACAGTCTGGTTACTCATATGTTATTTAGGAACTTTACAACTTAGTTTCCAGAATCTGGAGAGATATAGATATGGGTGAAAATAAATTCTCATAATTTTGTTAGTTTGTTTGGCTAAGATCATTATCTGTACTTTTAAAAATATCAGAAGAATATGGCCTATGGCTTTGATATTTTTTTCTGCAGTGCATTTCCTGATTCAGAGTAATACTCAGATGCATTACAGTTATCATCAAATCGTATTTAAACTGAATTATTATCTTATATCCTCTTATGGTCAGCACCAAAACCATACTTTGAAGGGAGTTTGAAAAAGGTACTTTGTGAATTATTTGTTCAGAAGCAAATTTTTGTTACCATGTCAAGCTGATGTCCTCCCCTTACCTGCAGGAGAATTGATTATCTGTATCCTTCAGAAGGCTTTGATGCATGTAAGATCTTTATCTTTTCTACGGTTTGTTATTATTTGCCACATTTTTGTTCTACCAATTATGAAAACAAAACAAAAAAAAAACTAAAAAAAATTATTTGAGTGCTCTTCCCCCAAGTTTACCTGTGCTCCAGTGACTTTCTCTTTTAGAAAACCTGTCCCCTGGACACTAACTTTTAATATGTAACATCTGTGTTAGTGATATTTTTATTAAGTACCAGTCTAAATCAATATTTTGAAACACTTCTGTCTCAGATGAGAAGAGTCTAAATGACAAAAAGCATATTTTGTCCATCTCTTCCAAACTCATTCTACAATAAAGGACTACCACAGCTTTTTGAAGAAAAAGTAGGTAGAATTTATAAGTGTGGACCTAAAAAAAGTGTATTTTTATTTTATCTGTTCCTGGTTATGCCTGTCTTTCTGTCTACAACAAGATGAGAAAGAGGAATGTCTGAATTGATGCATACAGATGGGTTCAGCTCATGAGTAGGTGCCTGCCATAGAAGTTGCCACCGAAGTGGTTGATGTTGATCAGAGTTTTAAGTAATCTAAAACTGGGGTATTATGATGACAAGCATCAGGCAATTTTAACAATGTATCTGTTTGCTCTATACTCCTTATTATTCTCAGTCAGTCACTGAGATAATCATCCTCAAGAACACAATCTGAAATGGATTTTTTTTTTTAAAAACTGTTATTGTGGACAAATAAAAATTATTATTCATACTTAGGTGGCTCTGGGATAGAGGCCATCCTGACTAGTTAGATGCTGCCTGGCAAGGCTAGATAAGGCCAGGAGGAAGAACTACCCCTCAGACATACGTTACAAAAGCCACGGAGGGAATCAGGTAGGGGAGACAAGGGATGGATGCAATAGTCACTCAGTAACACATCTGAAGGGAACATGTATAGACGGCTTTGTCTATTGTGCTGTCTTTTCAAACAGGGTCGATAATGGCAGTGTCGGTTTCAAGTGAAGCGTGTGCCAGATTACAGATAGCTAGCAATGGCATTTGAGAGCTGTTAATTGTGAAACTTGAGAAGAAAATGTGCGCATTCTTTTTCAGAGCGCTATTCGAGCGACAGTCTTTTTATTCCAGAACACTGTGGGTTTCACTTTTATTCTCTTCCCACATAAAATGCATGAAGTGCACTGAGTCTCTTTTACTTGGCAGCTTATATATTGCATTCTTTGCAGGGACTGCTTTGGCTTGTTAAAATGTACCCCATGTATTAAAATGAAATTGTCACTGCTGTGTGGTGCAACATAACACGGTTTGACACCAAACGCCTGCAGCTACAGAAAACAGACTTTTATTGCATTTATTCTTTCAGAGACAAGAGTCTCTAAAGTCTCAGTACAGACATTTGCTTAGTTAAATCTGAATGAAGCCAAAGTGAACAATCTAAGTTACTGTCTTCACGCTTGCAGAAGTGGCCCAGCCCACATGTTATGCAGTGATATGACCTGGAAAGGATATTTTTAATGATTCCACCTGAAAAAAAGCTACAAAAGACTTTGACTTGCTCAGAGAATTAATCAGGCAATCAGGATTTTTATTTTATTTTTACTTAGTGGTGGTGGGATAGTCCTTTGAACTCTGGCAAGCTTATAGCCTGGGAGACAAGCTGCTGCTCTATGTGAACCACTCTTGCCCAAAACCATGTGATAGAAAGTGTGGATAAATTAATTTTAAAAAGATCTAGACTGGTGAAAAGTAAACAGTATTTATATCAGTGGAATTATTTTGTGGATAGTACTCGGAGGTAAGCACTGGTGCATTGAAAGAGCATTGAACATGGTTTTTAAGCCCAATTTTCCAAAGAAAAATAAAAGCAGTATGATTTTTCTTTTTGCTTGCTTGTTAGTTTTTCATCCCAGTCTCTCCTCTCTTCATAGTATCTACATCCACACTGTGGTAAACTGTTCTCTGGATTGTTTACAAAACCTGAAAGCATGGTGAATTCCCAGATATGGTAAAGCCATGGCTTGAGCTTTGACTACAAGCTTTGTATACTTTACAGTTCCTTCAATAATATATGTACCAGTTCACTGTTAGTGCTTTAACATCTCAATGATGAAAGTTATCTTGAAATTATATGAGATGTAAATCATTTAACCTGCCAATATTACATGTGAATTATTGTTTTCACTCAGAGCTTGGCTTTATGTTCTAAGAGGCAGATATGCATTGTTTTGGGTTTTGCTACACTGTCTGTCTTTGCAGGTTATTTTTTTAACATTGTAATCTTCTGGGTTCATCTCCAAATCCTAAGGGGTTTTGGCATTGGCTGTTTTGTTTTGTTTTTTTTTTAATGCCATTTGAAGTTATTTTGGGTGCACAAGGAATCTAGAAACAGATCCTTTGCCTTTCCAAGCAGCATGAGAGAGCATAAAGAATGTCCTTGTTCAGGGTGATCCCCCAGAGCCAAAAGGGTACTGTTCATTGACACTGCTCCAGCACACACACAGCCGGTAGTACAGCTGCAGGCTTTAAGGGTGGTAGGTCTTCCTCACAAGCCACATCATACCCTAATGAGCTCAACCAGTTTCACTGCAGAAATCAGCAAGAACAGCTTTGAAGATTTCTCCCAGCATCTGTGCTTGTCCCCTTTTTCTCCCTTTGTTTTTTGTACTTGCTGACTGAGCACTTTCATAACAGTCTAGTAACACATATTGCCTCTACCCCCATCCCACTCTGTTCTCTTTTCCAGAATGGAGTCTACAGAAAAATGTGAAGTAGTAATTCAACATTTTAATGGCAAATATCTGAAAACACCACCCGGCCTACCAGGTAAGTCTAGCCATCATTATGAATTTAAAATTCACTGAAGAATTTATATTACAGAAGTGCTAGAATTTATTTCAAGGGTGGCTTATATTACTGGCTCTGCTAAGAGGACATATGACTTCCCTGGTTGAAACCTATCCTTTATGACCTATCGTGACTCCTTCCTTCCTTCCTTCCTTCCTAGTTTGTATAATTCAATCATTTATGACTGACAGCAGTAAATTTAAGCACATAGAAAAATCATGTTGCCTTATTGCATCTTTTCCTCTTCAGTGCAAATATTGTGTGCTTTTTACAATTGGAGCAAAGGCCACATAAGTAAATGATGGTGCTTTTCTAAAAACTAAGAAAATAACTAGATCAGCAACTGCATTATAGGTTATAAAATAGCCAGTATTTCAGGTTGTAGTAGCTTTGTACTCTTTACAATTACTAGTTAGTGTTACCAGTTACTGTTCATAACCGAAGGTACTTCAAATATGAAGTGATTTTATACCATTTATATTTGACATAACTTAATGAAATTCTGCCATTTTCTGACAATAGCCATAGAATTCATTGGTGTGTTTGTGCCACATTGAAAGCCAAGTTCCAGCCTGTATCATGCTTTAGAAATCTTCAGCTGTCATTTATATGGCCGTGAGCTGAGCAAAGTTTAGTGATCAGTTGCCTGATTCTTTGTGCTGACAAGACCTCCCTGAGGCCACAGATCTGCAAAGATTTCTTCCTCAGATTGTCAGAGAGCTACATTCAATGAGCAGGAAATCCTTGCAAGAATTACATCCTAAGTTATTATCTTTTTTTTTTAATTTATTTTTATTTGTATTTTTAGACTTCCATTAAACTGTTTCCTCTTTTGGTTGCTTTCATTAAATTCCTCCTTACTCATTGCCTAGTTCTTTATGCAGAAGATGCACTAAATAGTCTAATTAAAAGAGAACCATCTGCACAGCTACTGTGTACAGTAATTGAATGCTGCAATGTACATATAAATTTCAGTGAGATCACCTTCATGAAAGGTGATAAAATTTTTAGTACAAGCTGCAAGATTCCATTTTATGGATTTCTTTTTCAAAAGTAGTCGCTGACAATTTCCCTCATTGTGTACTAATGAAGTACACAACCAACTTTGTGAAGTACAACAGAGTTGGGCTGCGTAGAACAAGTGGCAAAGTGGCATAGGGAGGCACCTTAAGCCTTCGCCATGCCTTTCTGTATGTATACACTGAGCCCCAGTAGTAATCTGTTTAATATAACAGCAGCACCCAATGGAAGGAGTGTGAATAGCAAGGAATCAGTAAGTGCAGATTTGTCATTATAACCCTGCATGCACCATGGTCACATTCCTGGTTGTCTCAGAGAGAAGACATCATTTGAGTCAGAAATAAAGCAGAATATTCTTACAGTACTTGTCTGAGACAAAAAGGCTACGTGGTAAAAAATGAAAACTAGAAGGTTTTTTGGTTGTTTTGTTTTGTTTTGGTTTGGTTTTTTTTGTGTGTTTGTTTTTGTTTGTTTCTTTGTTTTTTGTTGGTTTTGGTTTTGGTTTTGGTTTGGTTTTTTTTTAAATTAGGAATATAATGGGGATTCAACGCAGAATCATAGAATGGTTTTGGTTGGAAGGGACCATAAAGATCATCTAGTACCAACCCCCCTGCCATGGGCAGGAATACTTTCCATTAGACCAGGTTTTTCAAGGCCCTGTGTAACCTGGCCTTGAACACTTCCAGGGAGGAGTCACCCACAACTCATCTGATCACAGGAAGCCCTTGTAAAACGTCCCTCCCCAGCTTTCTTGTAGGTACTGGAAGGGCCACTATAAGGTGTCCCCAGAACCTTTTCTTCTCCGGGCTGAATAGCCCCAGGTTGCAGACTGTCCCCATAGGAAAGGTGTTCCAACCCTCTGATCATCTTTGTGGCCCTCCTCTGGACCCGCTCCAGCACTTTGACGTCCTTCTTGTATTGGAGGCCCTGAAATAGTATGCAGTATTCCATGTAGGGTCTCACAAGAACAGAGCAGAGGTGGAGAATCACCTCCCTTAACTTGCTGGCCACACTTCTTTTGAACACTGTGGAACATCCCAATAGTAGCCATGATAAGATAGCATGATTACTTACTTTTCTTCCAAGAGATGCACTGAAATTGGATTTTAATGGTTATAACTTTTGCTGCTTTCTCAATTAAAGGACATGGATCAGGTTTTAGTTTCCTAAAGAAGGTGTCCATGTGGGAAAAATGTCTACTATGTTTCTCTTGATTGTTGTGCTCAGATGGCAGTCAGTAGCAAGGACGAGCTGGGAAGAAGCTATTTTACGAATTTTCATTTACCTGAGTATCATTCAGATGTAGATGAAGCATAATGCAGCTTGGGCAAAGCCACTGAACCAATAACTGAACTCACTCAGCCATGCACTGGATATCTGTAAGATCTCATTTTGTCCTCCATTTTTGGAGGACAGTTTTTGTATCTCCAAACACAGATAATTAGATATTATTGTATGGTATTTGATCCACCTAAAAGAGAATATTTGTGCCTCATTATTAGAGAAGGGAACTAAGGAACTCTTCAAATCCATATTTAAAATATTTTTTTATTCAGACCTCTTCTTCTTAAGAAGCCAGATGACAAACATGATCACTTGACATTAGGCTCAATTTAGGTGATACCGGCCACTCTTACTCATTCGATCCAGTGCACAAAACAGTCCTAGCTTCTTCTTATAGACATAGATTCCTCTTAGAGCTTTTAATTAGTTCATACATCTGTGCTATGAACCTCTGTTTAAGCCTTTCAGCAAAGATATGAGTGTCTTGCCTTATCCCCTTCCTGACAGTTCCTTATCTTCCTGCATGGAGAAGGAAGAAAAATCTAGTCTCCAATAGTACTTGGAAAATCACAGTCTCTGAAAATGATCCTCCCATCATCTCAGTAACTGGTGTATAAAGGAAATAATCCCTATTTGTTGCTGTGACATCTTTATGGATTTCAGTTAAAAAATGAGGAACCAGAGAACATGAGCAGAAGTATGTAATGCTGTTTGTTATTAACCTCTGCTACAGAAATACATGATCTTGCTGCGAGAGAAAATTGATCAGTCCTTTTAGGGTTAAATTAAATTGATCTAGAAAATTCAACTGAATTTCTTTCAGGTGTATCAGTGTACTGGAAGTGTTTTACATTTTTGTCCCTATCTCCTCTCACCTAAGGTCTAATGTTCTGGTTCAGGCTTGTCTGCTAATAGGAGATTGCATGAAGCCATTCGAGAAAGAAGTCAGCCTGGCTGCTGGCCATTTTGTACTACCCTGGTTCCTGAGACAGTGAGATTATGGACCAGACAATCCATTTTGACACCTTCCATCCATACTGTCCTCCCCAGCTGTGTTTCCTGAGATGTCATCCTGGACACAGTGAGACATATGTGTGTGGGAATACCATGCCTGTAGCCTGTAGCAGAAAATGTTCATGTGTTGCAAGGGCAAGTTACCAAGTCATGATGAAAGAAGGACTGGAGTAGGTAGCTTTCACATGATGATGAAGAGCCCATCAGAAAGACTGGTCACTATGGCTCTGTTTGTCACAATGAATAAATGATGCACCATGACCTAGTTATATATTCCCACAGAGTTATTTCAAACTTTCACTTGGAGCTTCTTTATAACTAGAGTTTCCTTGGCAAATGAGATGTAAATTTAATTAGATGTATTTTTTGTTGTTGGAAATGAAATAGAAATTACAAGCGAGTTACTGTTTCGTACCTGGCTATTTGAGCCCAGTGGGGAGTGACACATGGAAGCTGACCTAGACCAACAATACAGCAGGAAAGGGTAAAGCAGTGTCAGGTCAGCAAGGAAATGATAGCCTATAGGGCACTCTGGAGGCTCTGTATTCTTCATGTTCCCAACACAAAAATATATCATTCCTTGTTTGACTTTCTAACTTAAACTGCTATCTGTTGTCTCTTAAAAACTGTAGAGCTGAGCACTTGCAGCTCCAGACCACTCTGCTTCAACACAGTGACAATGTAAAGGTTATTTACTGGCACTTGAAACAATTGCTGGTCAGATGTGTAAATATGGCAGTATTGCATCTCTGTTAGTGAATTCCTGTTAAGGGTGCTTCTCTGTCCTACTCCTTGGCTTTGTTCCATTCTAAAGGGAATTGTTCCACTCTTCTACTTGCTCAGCTAATAAGCATTTCCTGATGTTCAGTCTTAGATATACAGTACAAAATAATTGGTTGTCCCATAAATAATTAGTTAATATCTTCACATTTCTTCCAATCTGAGAAAGTAGAGTTGTCTCCAGAAACCTGCAAACTTTGGGTGCTTGACAGATTCCATGTGAACTTCATAAATATTCTGAGTAGCTTTGAGTAATCTCTTTGGGTTTTTTTGTTTTGTTTTGTTTTGTTTTTTTGTAGGGGGGGAATTTTGGGGGAGAGGGGCATTTGTTTTTGTTTTTCCTTCATTAGCACTTCTTTTCTGAGATAAATAGAACAGGGCCTACAGGGTATACTTTCTTCCTATAGAGAGTGCAGGCTCACATTGAACTAATTGTATAGACCCCATACTGCCACTCTGAAGGAGAAGTCAGTAAATGAATGCATCAGACTGTAGCACTGCATGTCCATCAAGATGTGAAGGGCAGTACTAACGAAGGTAGCTCACCCTCAGTTTTTCAGTGCTGCATCTCTTTTTATTGGTGAATAGGAGACATTGTATGAAATCCTGCTAATCTATCACATTTTGCACTCACTGAATTCAAGTAAAAATTCCTAGCTTCTCTGTCAACAGAAACAAATTGATTTCTCTTTGGGTGGGAAACCTTAGGATGCAGTCTTTACATACAGTTTTTGTTCATTTCTCAGTATCCTTGGATGTCTTTAAAAAACTTAATTTTCTCTTTCTGAATAAATGCAAAGACTAAGAGTTCTTACTTTTCTCTCTGGAATTGCACAGGAACATGTCTCAATTGCGGCAATTATTCTCTGCTGATAAATCCATTATGCTTCCTCACAGCATTTTCTAGTCAATATAGTACTTCCAAAGTTTCATTTGCTTTGTAAATACCTTTGGTTGTCAGAGGACATTGGGCCAATTCCTATCTCAGGGGAATTTTCAAAGGAAGAGACACATGAATGCTACAATGCATGCTCAAGACTCTTCCACTTTCATAGTAGCTCTGTGGGGCTTGGCTGCTAATTTTAATGCTATATTACAAATAAATACCTGACAAAAGTAAGGAAGATGGAAGTACTATTCTTGTGTACATTAAAAACCACACAAGCAACAAGCAACTGTGGCATTTTGGGACTTTTTACTAGAGCAGGAATTCTTAAATAGAAAGAAATTTTCTGCCATATTTGCAAGCAGCTTGTATCTTGCTTTAATCATTATTTGCCATGCATTTTTTCTCTTGAAAGGTCCCAAGCACTGCATATTTACAGACTCATTTCACCAGAATGAATGGATCTTTTCTGCCTCTCCTTAGTGTAAATATTTCTCTTAGGTTCTCCAACCATGGAGCATGAATTCAAATACTTAATCTTTTCTTCAGAGAGGTAGACTTAGAACATGGAATAACATATTTAGAGCAACATGTTTTCTAGGTTAGTGTGGCTAAAATGCTCATGAAAAAACAGTGTTCCAGTTAAGAGTTAACCGTGCAACTGATAGTAGCAGCATTTTCTACTGGTTTTGCTTTTGTCTTAGTGGTTGAACAACTAATATCTGAATAAATGAACTTAAAAAGTTTTGTTTGGTGACTTTTTAGTCCCTTTCACTTAGTTCGGTGCTTTATCTTTTTATTTATTTGTTTCTTCTTTTATATTCATAAAACACTAAAAAAACTCTTCCAAAACTTTATTCTTGATGAATTTATCTCACTTCATCAAGGTAAGTAATACATTACTGTAAATATTACTGTAAATATCTATAAATAGATAAATATCTACCTGTAAATATCTACCTGAAAGGATGTTGGTCTCTTCTTCCAGGTAACGAGTGATAGGACAAGAGGACATGGGCGTAAGTTGTGCCAGGAGCGGTTTAGGTTGGATATTAGGAAAGATTTTTTTACTGACAGAGTGGTGAGGCATTGGAACAGGCTGTCCAGGGAGGTGGAGTCACCATACATGGAGGTGTTTAAAAAACATGTAGATGTGGCACTTCAGGACATGATTTAGTGGTCCTTATAATATCTAGTAGGAGGTTGGACTTGCTGATCTTGAAGGTCATTTCCAACCTTAATGATTCTATGATTCTATCTTTCTGCCTCACTCTGTGTATATATGTGTATGTATTTGACACTTGAAACAAGACAAAACAGCAGCCAAAGTTAGAAACTGGATATTGGCTTTTAGTTAGCTTAAAACATGTGTTCTAGTGCTACAGAGAACTTAGAATAAAGGGCATTCTGCTAAGTTTGGTACTGGTAATGCTTGGTGGAGCTCATTTAATAAGGGGGTTATCTTTTACATATTGTTATCCTCAGAAAGTATTAAAAAAAAAATGTTCCCTCACTTGTATCCTTTAACATATATGCTGTTAAAGTTATCTGTATCTTTTATATTGCCTACCTACTAAGAATTTAGTTTTGTAAATATATTCATTGTTATCTTCTGGCTGCCGTATATAAATCCTTCCTTACTCTATCAAAAAATTTAATGACAAAATGGCAAATGGCAAAAATAACCGCTTAACAAGTTTTGTCCAGTTTCCCATTCCTGGCTGTCAATTTTTATGGAATTACTCTTACCTTTCTCTTTCTGTGCTCCATGAATGCACGTGTTCAACTCCTTGCTAGCAGAAATTTCTTTTACATCTCCATTCCTCTAAATGTCCTTTTAAGTTCTCTTGGTTCCCAGTCTTCATCTTTGAGAGGTAGTTAAAATCTTTAATTCCTTCTGTTATTGGCCCGCCTGAGTCCTGGTGATAACCACAAGCCCACAGCTTTGGACCCCAGGTGTTTCCCACATCCTCAGCAGTGTGCTGGTGATGGTCCCCAGCTCAGATCTCTCTGACAAACTGCTCAGTGCAGAATACTTTGGTGGTATTCACAACTGTCAGAATAGAGTGTTGCTAGGGAAATAGAGTTTTATTTTTTGGACATAACACGGTGGTTAACATCACATCGGCTTTGTAGGAGATGGTCATCAAGATGGACTTTCTAACCGAGAAGCTACAGAATGGGTGCTGAATTAGTAGAAAATACAAACCCTTTTGCTTAATTTCCCAGTTAGGTCTTTGTGACTCACATGGGCTTCTGTGGTGTGGCCAACCTCATTAGTGCTTCATGTTCTGCTCTCACTTTTAGAGCCATGGCTGTCACACACCACCAGTGGAAGCCCCTGGGTTTGCTCTCCTTCTGATACTTGGCTAAATATCACTTGTAATTAATCCAGCTTGTACTGACTCTTCAGTAATAGATCTCAAATAGGTCGTGACTTCAACTGAAATCAAGTCTTTCTTGCATTGTCTCCTTCCTTTCAAAGACAACCTTTAGAAGTCAGATGATATTTGTGATTCTTCATGGCATTCTTGAGGATTTCAAATGTGAAGAGTTTCATTTTTGTATCACTGAACAAGGCAAGTGTCTCTGTCTTTAGCTCCCAATTTTATTTCCCTGGTATTTCTTTTATGTAACCTTCAGTTGTCCTTGCTGTGCTGGCATTTATATAGATGCATCTGGTTTTGTAGCACACACTGTATAGAGTCCAGNACCCCTACCATTCTGTGATACTGCAGTTTCCATGTCTTGCTGCAAAGATCCATTAAAATTTCCTGGATTTCTTGTATTTTTAAGATTGTGTATTCTTTAAAGGCAAGGAATACTGTCTGGAAAAAAAAAAATCTCCTTTCTACTCAAGGCTTGATTTCATTTCCATTTAGCTCAAGCAAAGACTCTCTTTGGCTACNGCTATGAGGATGATTAAGGGTCTGGAGCATCTCTCATACAAGGAGGGCCTGGAGAAGAGAAGGCTAAGAGGGAATCTTACCAATGTTGATAAACACCAAAAGTGTGGATGTCAAGAGGATGGGGCCAGTCTCTCTTCAGTGGTGCAATGATAGGGTGAGGGGCAATGGGCACAAACTGGAACACCTCAACATTAGAAAAAAACCTTCTTTACTGAAAGGTNTGATACTGCAGTTTCCATGTCTTGCTGCAAAGATCCATTAAAATTTCCTGGATTTCTTGTATTTTTAAGATTGTGTATTCTTTAAAGGCAAGGAATACTGTCTGGAAAAAAAAAATCTCCTTTCTACTCAAGGCTTGATTTCATTTCCATTTAGCTCAAGCAAAGACTCTCTTTGGCTACGAGGGTACAGAATTAGATGTTACCCAGTAAACCCCAATAGCTGGTATGAGCTTATTTCTTGGAGGAATGTGAGTTGAGGTAATTTGTGTTTCAGATAGTAGGGGATGGGTATCAGTGCTAAATCACATACTTTGGGCTCATAAGGAAATTTATGTGAGTGAAGCCAGAGTGCTGACATTGTCTAAGGCCTGCTTTTCCAGAAATATATAAAGATGTTGATGATGAGGATAGTCTCAAAGAACTGATGTGCTACGTATTTATGTCTTGTTTTATTTGAGCTTGTACTGGTCTGTAAGTTCTTAGGAAAAGGACCATATGGTTTTGTATTTTAAATAACCATATTGTGAAATGCTGATTTTTGTCATCTGGCTGATTTTTGTCATCTGGCTGTATAATTAATGAGAAATTCACAGTTTTTCATATTACTTTGTAACTAGAAATAATAAAAAATGCAGAAGATCAGTTTGTTTGTGGTATTGCAGTCATTCAGGTGATGATGTATAAAACAAATTACTGCAGTTTCTATTAAGACTTTCACTTAGTTTATAAGATTGAAGTTACAGAACAACATGACATATAAATGAGAAAAGATCAGTCCTTTTTTCTTTATGTTGCAGTATCACCTGTCATATTTTTCCTAAGATTTCCAGAGTTCTGCAACATAAATTAAGAATTATGTTACCTTCTCATTTGTAATATCTAGTGGTAATGAACTGTGTCCAGTTTATGTAAACTAATTTTAATGTATACCTTTATTATTTTAATACAAAATGCACTTTTGCTGTGAAGAGTGACTGTGTAAATCTTCTAATTCAGCAAATCCATTCCCTTTATATGCAGTGGCATATATATTTGCTTATGAAGAAAAAAGTCTCTTTGGTATGTTACTGCTGCATAACCAGCATAGCTGAGAGCATCTGCAGTGAATTCTGTTGTGCCTCATACATCAGCAAGAGAGGTGTCGACAAGTTTCTGGTCCAGGGACAGTGCTGTTCCTTGGATGCGCTTGTAAAATCCAAGGCAAGACAGACGAATTGCACAGGTGTATGGCAGGCAAGATTTATGAGCCAGCAAGATTCACAGTTTGAATATCAGATTGTTCAGGTTAAAGGGCTGACAATTTAAAACAAAGTAAACCAAACAAATAAAAACATGCAAACCAGAGCATGAAACAATGTATACCATTGTGAAGTCGTTTGTACATGATTCAGATTTCAGGGAGGACTTCTGCTTTTGTTTCAACTGTGGCCAGCAGTGGCACAACTCCTCCTGTTTCTTCCTCTCCTGCATTACTTTATTAGTCCCTTCAGGACACTTTAAATGATGGAGTACATCTGCTTCACAGGCCCTACTGCTGCGGTATAGTGTTGTCACACCTGAGCCAGCTAGTTTAAAACTCATTTAAAAAGCTGACTTGAGCAAGGATATTAATCTAGCTGAGCACAGACAAACCACTTGAGCTCATAGAGTGTTATACTTAGAAATATCCAGCAAGTGCTTTATGTCTTTTTTTTTATTTTTAACTAAAGAAAATGATTTCCCTTTCATAGAAAAATTTCTCCCTCCCTCCTTGCTTTCAGATTAAACATCTTTACATTTGAAGAATGGAGAAGTTTGTCAGAAGTTTCAGTCTGAACTGAATTGTAAATTCCAGATAATCTGAACAAAAAAGTTTTATTGAAGCTTAATAATGTACAAATAGATATTTTTTTAAAACACTCCTTTGGGCATTCACGTTTCAGCCAGACGTGGAAGCCTCCGGGACTGGACTTTTCAGATGTCCCAATAAAATTGGAGTATGGATTTTTCACACATTTTGGAACACTGCTGTAATCAGTAAGAGTCCAGGTGATGTGCACCTGGTCTGCTCTGCCTGCAGGGCTCAGCAGGGACATGATGGCTACTGCAGTCACACTTGGGTAGCAGACAGCCTCACAGAGGTTCTCAGCTGGGTTTGCTCCACCATGGCTGGTATTGAGTTTTTTCTCCAAATGCATTTTTACTGGCAGAGCTTGCAAAGAATTAAGTGGATGGAAAAAGAGGATACGTTTCTGAACTTTTGGGTGCTATTCTAAACAGAAGTCAGCCTGCATGTGCTTGGTCCTTAAGCATATTGGCAGAAATTTGGTGCTGATACCCTTAGGAAGGACTGTGTAGCAAGAAAGGGAGTATAATGAGAGAGGGAAGTAATGTATAATGACAAAGGAGTATACAGGGTCTGTCCTCCCTTCCTGGTCTTGCCTTTCTGCCACCTTCCCTCCCTCCCTCCAGAAATAAATCTTTCCCCGACACAAGAGGAGCACTGAGGACTCTTCTGCAGGGCTCTGCTCCCTACCCCTCCATGAGGGTGTGCAGTGGCATGGAGTTTCTGAACTAGCATCTGAAGGTCTTTCTCTGTGATTCATTCAGAGTAAGATGAGCAGTATCACAACAGCAGTTTCCATATGTTCTGAGTATTCAGGAGCTTTTTGTGTAATTGAAGTCTCGCTTTCCCCTTTCTCCTCAGATGGTATTGCACAACAGAGAAAACAGTTCAGCCTGAGAGCACTGGGAGGGAAATCAGGAGGCTAACATTTGATTTGATTTTTTAAATTTTTTTTGGATCACAATGATGTCATTATACTGGTCAGCAGTCCTCAGCAGCTGTAAAAGCCCCATTTCTTGACCATATCTGTTAGTTTTTTCTTGTTTGAATGGCAGCATTTGATCGCAAGATCATAGAAAGGTCTTTCCCAGGTTCAATCACTGGAACTTGAAAGAGAGGAAAAACACCCTAGATTTTACTAGGACTGCCTTAGTGTCTATGATGTGTCTGCAACTTACTTTCTGAAATGTAAGAGACACGAAGAGGGAGGGTAAAGGTGCTGAATGTCTGAATCTACCTTCATCCTTTCTGTTAAGGCTCATCATTTAACCAGCATTTTATATGCAGCTTTTCCTGCACCACCTTGTGTATACACTATTTCCAGAATTGCTGCTGTTCAGCAAAGAAAAATAAACTGAAAAATGAGAGAGGAGGGGAAAATGAGTAATTTAACTTTTTGATTGCATGGATATGGTACATTAAAATACTTTTCAGAGGCTGAATTTTACAAGCCTTACTTGACATAAGACTTTCACTTTCAGAAAATGCAACTTTCAACAAGGGAAAAAAAAAATCCTAGTTGTCATGGGTGGCTATTCAGTTACAGTATTACATTACTGAATACAATCAGCATCTTCCTTAGTATATTACTGATTACACTGTGAATTCACTGGTTCTGAGCCTTTTTTCCGCTCTGGCCTTTTTATTTTCCCTTTCCCTTCCTTTACCCTTTCCTCCTTTTCCTTACTCACTTTTCCCTTTTTCATTTCATTTCCTTTCTTCCTCTCTTCCTTTCCTCTTACTCTCTTTCCCTAGCCTTCTCTTCACCCATTTCAGTGAATACCAGAACTTTGTGATCAAACGTGAAGCTCTGTAATTCAGAGCTGACACTCTTAAAGTGTCAGAAAAATTTAAATTAAGAAAATATGACCCAGAAGCTTATTAACTATGCTCTTGTTTGGATTTCCCCCTCCAAGCTCATCCATTATAACAGCACCATGAGCAAACACCTGCCCTCCAAAGAGCAATTCCTTCAGGAAATTCTCCACCAGCTTGAGTTTTACATTGCAGTGTAATGGAAGTGTCAGCATTTGGGATATTCAAAAGAAGCCTGGTAGCATAGGAGTAAATCATAATATATTGTGAGAGTCTTTTACTGATGTCATTGCTTTTTTTCATCTCTAATTTATGTTATTACAAACTAGCCGCAAGGGTGGATCTAATAGAAACCAGGGAAAAGTGAGCTGGATTCTTTAAAAACAGACAGTATTCTCCCTGCGTGTGAACTGCAGCACCAAGAAAATTGCCTTTGCCTTAGGAGACTGTGATTCCAACACGCGTGGTATGTGGTGGTTGCAAGTTTAGGCTTATACAAGTTATCTCTGTTTCAACATACCACATAGAATGTAAGAAAAAAGTCACTAAAAATCCTGAATGCAATTTTTTGTGACTGAGGTGTTGGTAGGCAGTTTGTTCTGTATCTAAATATATGTTTTGTCTGTCTGTAGTTTCGACCATGTACAGTTCTTTTGTGCATCTCATGACCCAGGTTGCTGGTTGTATATCATCCAAAGTGGGATTTCGTTTCAGTGCTAAGATAAAAGATGTACATGTGACAGTAATAGCTCAATATGGAAAATATTGAAGGTACTGAAGCATGCCTGAAGTTTAATTTTAAAGCTCATTTTCCCTGATACAATGTTGTTTCCTAGCTTTAGAAAAGTAAAAAATATTCAACATGGTTAAAAATGCACATAATGAGAGGAGTGACTCAGGATTCTTCTGATATGACCATTTTGTATGATCTTTGATTTCATAAGGTTTTTCTGGATATCAGAGTACAGAGGCTTATTTTGTAAGTGGGCTCCATACTAATCCTACAGTGGCTGTTTCTAATTTAACATCGTTGGCATTTTTTTAAGTACTTTGAGTGAAAGGTACATCAGCCCCATTAAACTGCATAGATACTTAAGTATTGAAGTCTTTCAGGTTTAACCGAAACTATCAACCATTAATCAACATTAATATAACCAAGTGTATGAAAAGTAATATATGGAGTATGACTGTCAGACCCGGGAAATAAAACTGTTTCTTTATCCAAAAAAAAAGACCTTGGAAGCTGAAAACTTCTATTTGTCACACAAGAAAGATCAACTCAGGATCAGGAAAAAGATCCACCCTTCCTTTTAGCTGAGAGTTTCAAAAAGATGCTAATCATATTGATTTTGATAGTGTTTTTTGTTCAGCTGATGTTTTTCTCCTAGGAAATACATGAGGACCACCAACATACTTCAAACAGACCCTCAGAAAAGAGCAGTCACCACATAGTAGTTTTCAAGTCACCACTGAATCAATGGCTAATTTGCTATCTCATTAACATTTCTCATGCATCAGATCCTAGACCTAACAGTGAACATGAAAACCTTTCCACCTGATTGCTGCACATCTTATGAGAACAAACACAAACTAAATTATCTTTATTTTAATGGTTCTAACCTTCTGCAGGGAAAGAGCAATGTAGGCAGAGACTAGTGGCAACTGCTGTGCAAAATTGCTATTGTAATTAGCCCTTTTTCCAGCAACACAATGAATCCCAAGCAGTCCAGTCTCAGCCTGAAATGTGTAATAGTGCCTTAAGGAGGCATCAGGAAAGGCTTTAGCTAGAACAAGCACATTTAGTAAAATTAAATGTGGCTGTCAGAACTTACAAACACTCATTCAGAAATCAGAATAACTCAGTTATCTAACACAACTGACAGATTCCAGCTATGGGTCTATAGACCATATAAGGGGGATGTGGCAGTAAAAGATCAGTCAGGAGAAGAGATGACATCAGGTTACTTAGGTTGTCAATCCCTCCATCAGACCTATGAGCACAGAGATCTCTGTTAGATACCACAATGGAAAATCTCTCTTTCTGTAAGAGAACTGCAGCTATTAGAAATACCAGAGGTTTGCTTTTTGTTTTAAACTTCATTGCTACTTTTTTATTGTTTCTTAACCTGCTACTTTCTTGGTAAGAATGAGTTTAACCTGAACAAGCAACCGGTCAAAGAACAGCTGACTGCATCTCACTTTCCTTGCTGCTGAGCACCTCTGAGAGTATCTTGATTAATAAAATGATGGTCTGTCACTCTTTCCTGTTTCCCTTATACTCAATGCAGTGTGTCTTCCCTGCAGCTAGCGTTGCCTTGCTGTCACCATCACTTTTATGCCAGCATTTCAGAAATTTCCTCCATGGGTTTTGAGTAGCCTCAGCTGCACTGAAGTTCTTGTAAATACAGTCCTGCATCTATATGCCTTGTGCCCACAGCACTAGACCAGACACCATCTGCATCTTGTCACCCATATCTGAAGGAAGGGGTTTGCTGGCTGATGACACAGCACAGATTCCTCCACTCTTGGTAGACAGACTGGGCAATGATGGCTTGGACCTAGAACCTACCTGCTGCTCTCAATGCAGAGTCAGAATTAATGCAGAGTCAGAATTGTTTCATGTTTTACACTGTGACAGATTAGAGAGGGGAAACTTCTACTGTCTGATAACCTCTTTTGATAAGTTTTATCATTGGAGATAAATCCATGTGACAGATACTCATCTTGCTTTATCTGTTTTGCACGGGCTTTTTGATCTCTGATACATGTGAAAGATGTTGACTTGAATATGCCTTGCATTGTTGATTTTTGTAGATGCAGATGCAGCCTACCAATCTGGGAACATTTGAGTTGTGGTCCCACCAGTCATACCAGAATTTTTGGCAAGCCCATTTTTCATCAGAGCTGATTCTCACAGGATTGTGTGTATAGAAATGTATATGTTTGGGGGTTTCTCTTGATCAAGAAAGATTTCTTAGCACATACTTAATAACCCTTACTCAAATTTTAAATATGTGCTTGAATTTTCTTCTGAACAGCAGTGGTCTCCCAAGTCTGAACCTTCTATTTAAAGGAGCAGCTGGGTGAGAAAGCAAAATTCATTTTCTAACATCTGTTAAGGTTTTGAAGGATGGGTTCGAATCTTTTTCTTAAAGAAAAAATAGAGTTAATCCTTTTGGATAGATCAAAATCAATTTATCTGAGTTGTTTGAACAAGCTAAGAATTCCTCTGATCACTTTATTTATAGAGATGTATTGATGCCCAGTTATATTGAAAACCAATTCTGTTCTCTTTATACTTTGAATGTTTTGGACATTTTTGTTTCTTCAATAGACATATCTATTTCCATTCGATTCAATGTGCCTGATACTTGAATATCTTACAAATTAATTAACTCGCAGGATAATATACCAAGTAATACTTGGCTAATCTTTATGACAGGGAAGGTGAGACCAAAGAAGGAAAGATTTGCTTGATATCATGTAGGTAGTTTGGAGTGCTAAGAATAAGAAAAATTATGTATGGCTTTTCCATATATTCTTTTCACTAGTGGATCTCAAAGAAATCTGGTTTTTAATCCTACATCTTAGTTCAAGCTCATTAGCTCTTCTTAAAGTCATTTTGTGTTCATTTTGATGGCTTTGATGGGTTTTATTTTGGTTTCAGAGATTATAAATCTTTTTTCCTGTGTAATCCTTTTTAAGGAATTAAGTTTCCTTTTTTTTTTTACCATTGTGTGACAATTTTTGAGACTGCGGCTGCCTCCATCTTCCATCTGGATACTGCTTTTAATTTGTTGGCATGTGCTTTTGTACTGAAATACCTGTCTCTCGGAATTAGATCTCAGCTGAGCTGGATGGGGAATTGAGCCATGAACATTAACATTCACATGCATCAGCTTGTTTTTACAGGCTTCTGCAATTGAGCTTAGCTCTTAGAAAAGGACTCATGTTCCTTTCAAAGAGGATATCCTTTTGCTCTTGTGGCACTTTAAAGGTCTGTCCCTAATATCTGCCAAAACCAAAATAACAATTCCTTAGGTATTTCCTGTTTTCCCTTGTTAAGAACTCTAAAGCATCTATCAACTTAAAACAGTTCCTCCTCTTTCATGCTAACTTTTAAAACTTGAGTCAGTCTTAAAAACAGCCAGTTCTCAGCACATTCCCTTGCATTAGACATCCTGATGGATTTTTCTTTTGCTATTTAGTCTTCAATTCCGTTCTTTTTTCCTGTGAGTTAGAATTTTTTTTACTGCTTGTTGCCTGTTTGGAAATCTCCGAGCTCTATTCCAGACAAAAAGACAGTCTTTAAAATGCGGAGTCTCCTTCTTTGCCAAAATTAGAAACACGCTTAAAGCTTTTGTTAGATCCTGGTTTTAATTTCCTGATTAAAAGACTTCCCCTCCCCCCCCTTTTTTTCCCTAATATCTTCCTCCCCCCCTTGTCCTTATTCGTGTTAAAATTGGTTGCTCATTTCCATGCACAGTGACATGACAGTTCTGAGAATGTCTTTGGGCTTGTAAGCTCACAGGAAGAGGATGCTTGGGGAATAGGCACTTAACGGCATCATCACTGCTTTCCCATGGCTGTTTCTAATTGTTTGAGAGAGAAGATTCTAATCTACTCTATTTCTATTCTTTGTTAGGATTATTGCTTTTTTTCATTGCATGAAAGTAAAAAGGGGCAAGTGTGGCATCTCTGATCAGTAGTAAATAGTATTATTTTAACATCCCACAGAAAACATTTTCCCACCTGAGACTCTTTATTTTTTCAGAGTCCAATACTCTCTGGCTGTGTTTATTCAGATATTTCACAAAGGCAGAGTTCAATGTTTTAATACCAGATTTACTTATTTAAAGATATTTAACATTATGTAGGATAATGGTTTAGGAGAACAGTACGGTCATATAATGAAACTGCAACACAAGCATATTATAGCAGTTGTTATATACAGTGGAATCACAATGGAAACGTGATTCACAGAGTCAGTCTCAATAGGCTTCACCATTGTGACACTGAGCATTCCTAGTATCTGGAAAGGAATTTGTGGCTTGAAACCTTCTCAAACTTACTGCTTTTTAACAAGTTTTTTTTGTATTAGTTGTCCGTATTTTATACTTGGCATGGGCCTGAGATTGTACTTCCTCCATTCTTGTCTGGGTGGCTCAGGAGGACATTCACACCTTGCTAATTTAGGGAAGTCCATTTACACAGACAAATGATCTTATGTAAACAAAGGTCACTTTAAAGTGTCCTTTGTGTTGAGCTCAGTTCAGCTTTCTTTACCAGGCTGGGGTAACCCCTTATATTCTTCCCAGAGCTTCAAGAGCAATTATATCACCTGTGTCCCTCTCTTCTAAGCCTTCTTCCAAGGAGGAGGACGTGTTGTCTGGTGATTTTCTATGCCCACCTCAGACTAGCACTAGCCATCACTGGTGTCACACAGTGAGCTTAGTATGATTAATATGAATATATAAAATTAGTATTGTTCATCATATGAATGACTAACCCTCTTGCCCGGCCACGGTGCGAGTGAGAACATATGGCAATAGGGAGCGTCAGTGGGCTTATGGGCTCAACGCTGTGGCTTTGCTACATGGGGTCCATTCTGTCATCATTTACACAAGCACTAGTGATGACCCATGTACCTTTCTTATTGCCTTTCTTTGCCAAGCCAAAGGATCCAGTCCATGGCTCAGTTAAGTGCCTCTTTGGCATGTCACAGAAGAGGGTATCAGCCTCTGCTTGTCTGGATCCTGCTTATTCCACGTCTGTTTTGAGACATGGAGCATCAGAAGTCTGCACTAATAGCCTTTGTAATGGTAGCCCATGCATGTGGCTATCAAAGTGGCCTCTTGATACCACAAGCCACCTCACTGCCTTACTTTCTGAGTCCTGTAGAAAGACAGGACCCTGCTGCTGGCCCATAACTCACCAACCTTCTTGGCCCTGTACCACTAGGGAGACTTGGCATCTGCCAGTCCCGACCTACAGGCTGTGGTCTGTCCAACAGGTCTGAGGCAGCAGGAAGATTTAATGTTTTAAATCCAAATTTAGGTACTTGAAGATATTTGATGTTACATGGGTTTTTGATTTAGAAGAGTGCTAGAGTAGTATGTGGAAATCACAGCAAAAGTATGATACAGCAATTGCAATAAATGATTAGAATATTGAAGCATGATACAAACCTGATTCCAAATACCAGTGTCTATATGCTCCACCATCACTAAGAAGGAGATTTTGTCCTAGTTCGAGAAATCCCAAGCACAGATTAAATAAAAAGCAGCCTGGAAAACTTCAGATGTCATTCATAGTGAGGCATTCTTACTATTTATTTGAATTCTGTTGCTTAATTTGTAAGAATGAATGTTGTAATTTTTTTCACATGTCACGGCTCTCCTTTTAGCTAATACTTAGGAAAGACAAATCTCATACTTCACTGAAATCGAGTCCTGCAAGTTGTCAGGGGAAGAGGAGAGCCTACTTGATGCCTGGAGTTATTTGGACATTCCAAGTCAAGGACTCCAGGGTAATTGTGCATGACATTTCAGAACTGAGTTCTGTCTGTTTCAGGAAAGGGGACAGCTCACTTGAAACATTTACCAGGATCGAGGCTTTTTCTGGCTCCATCAGGAGTTTCAAGTTTAAATGGCAGTTCAGTCAGATGTGTCTTCTGCCCATCAGCACGTAGACGCCAACTCAGCTATGCAGGGACAGGGTGTCTTCGTACGCGCTGGATGGAAGTTACACCAGAATGTAAAGGCAGCATGTGGTTAATAAAGTACCATCACTGTTCATTATTTTCTGTATTGTGACTGTAGTGAGGCAAAAGTAAAACCATCACAGTTAATTTTTGATTTTCCATGCTAAAAATGGGAGGGAGGGAGCAGCCTACATAAGATGTGGATAATGCAAACCATATATACACGAAGCTATCCTAACCTTTGATATATACTTGTAAAGAGCTTCTGCAGAGAGCAGAGGCAGTTTTTAAAAAGCAACAGCCAAAATATAGAAAGCAGTGGACATTGTGCATCCCATTTTTTGTGCCATGGTGCTGGAGCCAGGGATGTCTAATGAAATCTCCTAATGAAACATTTGAATGCTTTGAGCAGTTGAACACAGTTCAGCAAAGCAGAGCTGAACTAATGTGGAGTTCCTGTTTGCCAGCAATCAGATAATTGCTCTCTGTTGTTTAACAGAATTTTCATGAAACGGAAATTGACCTTGGTAAAGTCCACCATGAAAATGTGTTGTGCTTGTGGATCCTGTATATATGAGATCAAGATATTGAGGGGAGAGAGGGTGTCTAGTTGATAAGGCTTGAGGTTAAATGGTTATAAAAATGATACAATTTCCACATATTATGCAATTGAAAAGTTTTTATACAGAAGGTTTTACATTGCTGCTGCTATTGTAGTGATCTGTTCATAGATGGATTACATTCGGGGAACATTATTAGGCCCAAAAAGTTCTTTTGTTTTTGCAGACCAAACTTGCAGCTGTACCATTCATACATAGTTAGTTTGCATTTCTTGGCTACCAGCCATTCTAAATGGTAGAGAGCATAATACTGGACAATGTGAGGTTTTTGTGTTGTGTTTCTGTGTTTGGTCTTTTTTTTTAAGGAAAAAATCAAAGAATCCTTCTGAATCATGTTCTTTCTCACGAGGCTATCATTTCAAAAGCTCAGAGTGCAAGTTATGTCATCATAACCTCCTCTGTTCTTCTTCCTTCATGAACACTGTTCTCATGGAGCAGAGGCTGGATATTGTTAAGAACATTCTTATACTTTGAATCTAATAAAAATTTTCTGATTTTCTGGGGTGCCGTGGGCAAGGTTAATAATTCCTGTTTGTTGCTTTGTTCACAAGCACTCTCCATTGAGCTTTACAACCTCACTCATATTTACAATTCTGGGTTTTCACCCTGGGCTGGGGAATTTGAGGCTCGCTATATATGTTTCTCTATATGCTGTACAGGCTGCAGTGGGGAATCGATCATATATGTATGTGACTCCTTCATAGCTTTTGACAGTGAAAGCTGAAGAGCCTAGGTGGAGAATCTCTTGTTTGGTTTTCAGATGTCCTTTTGGTTTAGATGCCTAAATTGAAATACCTGAAGGTAGGTTTCAAAGGTATAAACCACTCAAAGCTCCACTGCTTAAAAGAAACCTCAGAAAATCATGCCTCAGAGAAGACACTTCTAAGAACAGAAATAAGAGATGGAAGGATTATCATAGTTGTCTAATTCCTTCATTTGGTTAAGTACCTGGAGTTAGAATGATTAAAGAGAGTTACTACTCTCTCTATTTGGTATATGTAAAAACAGTAGTCCAGATTTTTTTTAAACCAAAAGGCATCTTTGATCTGTCAACCTTCAGAATTTTTTGAAGATTATCATATATTCCCTTTTAAAATAGAAATACCATCCTGTAAGTTTGCCATGAAGACTGTTCTCTGGCACCATGGTCCATAAGAGCTGTTGTACCATGGTTTGGAAACACATTATCTGTAAGAGATTCCTAAAATTTCTAGAACAATATAATGGTTGTTCAGTGAATTGAGAGCAACACTGCAGAGAAGGACATGGGGATGTTGCTGGATGAAAAACTGAATATGGGCTAACAATGTGCACTCACAGCCCAGAAAGCCAGTCTCATCCTGGACTGCATCAAAAGAAGTGTGTCTAGCAGGTCAAGGGAAGTGATTCTCCCCCTCTATTCCACTCTCATGAGACCTCACCTGGAGTCCTGTGTTTAGGTCTGGGGCCACGAGTGTAAGAAAGACATGGACCTGCTTGAGCGGGTCCAGAGGAGGTCTGTGAAGATGATCAGAGGGCTGGAACACTTCCCCTATGAGGATAGTCTAAAAGAGTTGGGGTTGCTCAGCCTGGAGAAGAGAAGGCTCCAGGGACACCTTAAGCCTTTCGGTACTTAAAGTGGGCTTATAGGAAGGATGGAGATGGACTGTATCAGGGAGTGTAGTTAGAGGATGAGGGGTAATAGCTTGAAACTGAAAGAGGATAGATTTAGCATAGATACTAGGAAGAAATTTTTTACAGTTTCACTGTGAGGATGGTAAGACACTGGAACAAGTTGCCCCAAGAACTTATGGATGCCTCCTTCCTGGAGTGTTCAAGGTCAGGTTGGATGGGGCTTTAAGCAACTTGGTCTAGTGGGAGGTGTCACTGCCATGGCATGTAATTAGATGATCTTTAAGATCCCTTCCAACCCAAATCATTCTGTGATTCTATGATTCATAGAGTCCCGATTCAGATGCCAGCAGCATATTTTCTTTAATCAGATGCCAGCAGCATATTTTCTTTAATAAAACCCTGTCCTTGTAAGGAAGTAATCCATCCCCCAAGTCAATTTTAAAGTTTCTCGTTCACTTTAAATATTTCATTGCATTAATTTTTCAAAACAACAAAACAAACATTCATCAAGTGAAACTAAGCATGTCACCCTTGAATCTGTACATCTGTTGTTCTCCTGCTGCTTTCCTGCATAATTCATTTTAATACATTTAAAGCGTACATCTTAAAATTCCTTACACACATTTAGGTATACAGTTTGCATTAAAAAGGACAAAAGGTGAGAAAGGGTTTTATGGCAAGGAGGTTCATTAACAAGACTACTTCTCTTTTTTCCTCAGTGTTTTGTATTGAATGTATACCTCTGATCTGCCTGGAACCACCTTCCTCAGCATACACTATCATCTGTCTCTCTGAGTCTCTTTAAGTATGAGTCACCTCTTTCAGTGACATTTTAAATTTCCTCCAGGATATTTTCTCTTAATCTTGATGTCTTTGTTCCTCTTGAAATGCATACATCCTCTTCTTTTCATCATCTTTTCATCATTTCACATAAAGTATATACACAATATGTTCTGTGCATCAGAACTGTTATTGGCCAAGAGAATATCTGTCATTTGCTCGGATGCCCTAAAGAGTTCTTGTGACTTGGCTATAGTGCTGGAAAGGTTTTGATTTTAAAATTTTATTCTTTTTTGTGGTTTCTTTTTCTCTATCAGTACTTCCAATGATTGCCTTTTTTTGGTTGGTTGGTTTCATTTATTTTAGCATTGTGGCATTTATTTTATTTCTTAAACCAGCTGTAGAAAGCAAGTCAGTCTGGTGACTTGAGATGGCAAACTTTTAAAGCCCGTGACTTCTTGTTTCAGTGACTACTGAAATTTTTCTGAAAACCCTCATAGGTGTTCAGGATTATGTTTGGTTGTTAAAAGCAATCATAAAGTGTTATCATAACTCTTGCTGAATCTTAACAGAAGTTTATAACTTGAGAAGAAAACTCAAAGTGCTTTGAGAGGAAAACGAGGTCTGTTTTTGAAAAAAAACAACCACCAACAAAACAAAAAAAAAAAACAACAAACAACATGGTAATTTGAGGAATTATCTTCAGGAATCATTCCTGAGGAATAAATGACATACTATGTAAAGTGTTATATGCTTAGAAACCTCATGAGACGTATGTGATATGTGAAATTAAGAAGTGAAATACGTAGCGGTTGTCTACTTGACTAACCTTTTTCTATCTTAGAAATAGGAGTGGAAATGTACTTTCTGGAAAAGTTTATTAAGAGCTTGCATGGGAAGCTCCTCTTTGCTGGATACAGTGTCAGTCAACGAAGAAGAGATCGAAAGCTATATATGAGCCCTTTCAAAAGATACGGTCAGGTGTGTTCTGTCACTTTGGCTTCCTCAAAATTCAGTAATGGAAAAAGCATCTGTGAAGGGAAAATTGGGAGAGTTCCCTTCTGAGCAAAAGTTATTTTAACATTGAGAGAAGAAAATATTCACATGGACTCTAAACTGGTCTGTGTTGCCACTGTAAAAGTGTATGTTGCTGGGCTTTATAATAGTGCATTTGTAACATTACAGGGGTTTATCTGATGTATTATCCAGTCCAATCATTATTTTAATACAACAAACACTGAATATTACGACAGAGAGGGTGGAAATTGAGAGCAGATTCTGAGGACAGTGAACTGCAACAATTTATCTTTAGAAGGTCCTAGCAGTAGAAATGACTGATATGAAATTCCCTGATTGTGTTTTTCCTTTTCAGTTAAATGTGCATCAGGGTTTTGCATGAAGGGTGGGAACTATACCATTTGTTTTAAGGCATTTCAGCTACCAGAAGAATGTGAAATTTAAAACAGCAGAGTTAGGTTCACAGGTCGATTTTTCCCAAGTAGTGCTAGGTAATTTCAGATGTATTCCAGTGAGATTAATGAGTGAGAATCCTGCAATATATCTTCAGACATTCAGAATGACAAGGCAAATAATGTTTTCTTACAGGCCGTTTATTTCACAGATGTCTACAGTTTGCTTTTTTTGACTTTCTTTTTATGTATCAGGTATAGTCCATTGTCTGGGGCAGACTGGGCATCAGTCTGATCAGTTGGTTTCTGGTTTGCCACAGCAAGCACTAACTTCCCTCTGGCTGCCTTGTTCCCCTTTGCTGTTCCTTTTTGGCTTGCATGGCATTGCATAAAATGAAAATGGGACAAAAACTACCAAATCTCATTATTTTTATAAGCTAGGAAAGTAACGATGTTTCTTACTCAGAGCTACTACTTGAACTCCTGAATACTCTATGAACCCAAATGACTTTGTGCTTTTTACCATCTCACTGCTCATATACTTTTGTTTGTTCTGTTATACCACCTTTATTTAATTTTATTTTAAATTATCTAATACTTGACATCAGAGGCTGGATTTGTCTGTGATTTAGAAAGCTACCAGAAAAATGAGGCTGGGAACCATCAAGTGCTACTGCAGTGCAAGAAATGGTTGATTAGGCTACGGTCAGATCAGGGGTTTACTCCTGATCAAGAGAGAATTTCATGTCCCCTTGTGTTAAACTTCAATGATCTGTAGCATACTTTAGTCAATAAGTAGCATTTTGCTGTTTGTACCTTTAGGAAATAATACATGATGCTGCAAGTGTTGATCAAAGAGCTCTACTCTGTTAATGCTTCTGCTTGTAGCAATGTTAAATACTTACAGATTCTCCCTTAGTGTCCTGAAGAATGTTTTAGCCCTGCAGAGAATGCTCAACCTTTCCGCTTTATAGTTGTTTTACAAATATTTTCTTTTTTCCCCTTTTTTTTCAAGCAGCCATGCATGACATAAAACATTATACTGTGCTTCCACCAGTTTTAAAGCTTTATTGCATTGCATGTTGTGAATGTATACGTTGATTGGGATGATGTTGTAATGCAGGATTAAAGAGGAGAATGCCTCAAAGATAAAATCTATCAATTACTCAGCTGCAGGAGGCTCGCTTACAATAAGGACAAGGAGAGCCTAACATTGTGCAGCATGTTTCTGTATTGTGAGCTCACAGATAACAAAGATGACATATTCATATCAAGTGTATTTATCCAAATATTCATGAAATTATCTGAAAATTATGAGTACTAAAAATGTATTATTGCCCTGCTAATTGATTACTTACTGTATCTGTATTCTCCTTAAGAAGTCTCAGAGGTCTGTAGCAGAAGATACAATGAGAAGCCTACATGGCAGGCTGTGCCCTGTATTTGTTCATTGACCTCGTGTAAACGTAATCACTTATCCTCAATTTTTTTATACTAATGCATCAAAAGCAGACTTGATATTGTCAGACGTGCAATGGAATACGCTCCAGGAAACCTTCCTTCCAGTGGTGAGGTGACAAATGAAAAAGAAAATAAAAATGGATTTTGCAATTTAAAACATAGTGTGCTCAGGGAAGAATGCATAGCCAGCTATAATGTGATATGATTCATTTCTATATATGCAGGGAAGAGTTTTACACAAAAGCTTTATGGGAGATGTACAGGATATTTAAAGTAATGTGAAGTCTGTTCTACATAATGGTGCTTGCTTTATCTCTTACAAGCGAGAAGAAAGGTTTAAATACTTTCCTTCTTATCTTTCAGTAAGATGTCATATAATGCCTGATTCCATTACCAATTTAATCATCCTTTAGACCTAGCTATGTGTTTATAGGGGAAGGTTGGCAGAGGGAGTAAAACAAAATGCATACGTGCTTCTCTCACTAAATCCCTGAAGACCTTGTTCATACTGTGTAAAGAAATTATGGTTTAGATATCTACAAAGCTAGTGCAAAAGAAGTCAGTGCTTTAAGATGAAAATGTTACATGACTGAAGGCTTTCCTCTTCTTCTAGGTTATTAATGGCAAGTGGGTTTTATTGGTTTGAGCTGATGAAATGCTCACTAAATATCTGGGACATGTTTCATTCAAAGTTCAGGTTTCATCTCAACAGAAGCATAAATATCCAATATTTCAGATTCTTAAAGTGTATAGTCTTAAATATCAACATAGGTGTTAGAAAGGACAGAGCACTTTAAAAAGCTAATCTTCATCTAGGTGATTTTGTGGGGAGGAACTGTATGAAAATCTGGCCATTACTGGTGACAGGGCTTGGAAGAGTTCAGTGGCCGATGGTGCCACAGAATGGCAAATAATGACTGCAGCTGTCCCTTTCTTTCCATGTGCCTTGGCATATAAAGTTGTTCACATGTAGGACCAGCACAGGGATGCTATCTTCTTTTCTGTCAGATTGTGTCAACATGTTAAGAAATGTGCTTTCTGACAGCAGTATTCAAGTTTATGCTTTCCAAGTACTGATTATTTTAGCTTCTTTCAGTTCCCATATATGAGGAAGACACCCCAGTTTCCCCACTAGAGATTGAAGCATAGATAAAGTGAGGTGGTGAATAGGAGTGCTTATTACCTTTTGCACTCAGCATCCTGCTCAGATGAGTTGACTTGGCCTTCCAAAGAGTCCTGCTGTCTCTGTGAAGTGCATGGGGAACTGAAGCCCCTACATTTTGCCCACTGAATTGCAGAGACATTTGCTGTGTATGCAGCTTTCTGATGCCTAGAGAGAAATAGAACCTAGATCTCCAAGTTTCTAAGCCCAGGCCTTAATTCTGATACCAGAACAAATGATTGTAATCCTCCTAATCTCTACTGACTAGCCCTTAAAACAGAGTATAAATTTTAGGATTAGTGAGAACTGATTTTAGTGTAAGTGGTTGCATTCTATGCTTTTTGGAGCATTTTTGTTTAAATTGTATTTCACTGGTTTTTATTGGGGTGTTTTTATTCATGGCAGACAGCTATATCTGGATATATGATTTATTGTTTTCTATTACATGTTTGAGCTGATTTTTCATCATCTATATGTAAATAAATTACCTGCCAACTTTGGGAATTGAACTCCCAAGGTTTGCCTAGCAGTCGTGACCAGATGTATCCTCAGGTGAGTTGACTGAATCATTAAGACTAATGACTCTGCGCTCTCCATGCAGGATGGGGCAGTTCACATGTATATGGGAGATACAACCACCTCTTGTATATATGCAAATGATTGACAAAGGGTTTGAAGATTGAAACTTTTTTGTAAATATTTCCTAATACTACAGACTGTGACACGAGGAGGTGGCCCCTGCCATCCCCTGCTGAGGGTTCCAGGTTTCCACATTTCATGCATTATCTGCTCAAATGACAAAGTGCTGGTTGCTGTGCTAGTAACCTAGATGAGAGAGAATTTTATCAAAAGCCATATGTTCAGCTAAACATGTTCTTGAAAGTACCTGTATAAATACATCTATTTGCATTGTTTGTTTGATATTTTTTCTATGTTTCAGCAGTTTGGCTGTAACATGTGATTACTCTTAGGATTTAGTGGACTGCTGAAGCTATTGCAAACTGGTGCCCTGTGGTGAAACTGAACTGGTAATAGAGAGGGCCCTATAGTGGATGGCAGCTGGCATATTTCAGTAGGAACAAAACTGGCAGTGATTTCTCATTCTGGAGGGAGAAGATTACTTTAAATAAATAAATAAATTTATTTATTCAAAAATATAAGGGTTGTACTAAATCATAGCATTTAGAAAAAAAGATGACTGGATATATACTCCAGTGGAATGGACTAACAATATGTGGAAGAATACCACAGAGCACAAAATACAAGTGCATATTATTTTTTAGTTTGGGAATACTTGGATATCAGAGCTGTGTGATGAGGAGCTTTAGCTTTTGTAGGTGGATGTTTAGCAGAGTTTATTTTCTAAAATATCTATCCTCCACAGCAAAAAGCTCTTTTGTACCTTATAAGCCTAAGTGGCCTGACAGAGGTAGTTGTGTGTCAGTGCTGAGTGATTGCATGCTTTCTGGGTCACTCATGTTAACATTTTGATTATAGTGTTGAGTTACAGCTTATCGCTGCAGAGACTGTGATGTTACACAGGAATGTATTAACTCAGACGAAGAAAAAATGCATTTACCTAATTGCAAAGCCCTGAGCCAAAGTGAATCACCTAAATAGATAATATTTAAAGCAAACTCTTTACTCTGTGTTCTGGTGGTGTTGTCATCTGATAGGCTAATCATTCAGTTTGCTGTGCTTTATAACAACTGTGATCCAATGTCTAGTCGGTATGAAATACTAGGATGGGATCAGTGATGGTGAGGTATGAACCATTATGAGAACTTGGTTTCACCAATAATTTTGTCATGTATTGGAAAAACGTACTTGATCCTGGAGAGCAGAAAAATGGAAATTGTGAGGAAGAGGGAGGGGTGTAATCCTGCATGGATGAAAGCACTTTGCATTGTAACCAGCTCTGTTCTGCCACTTCACCACCATTAGGAGACAAAAGAAAAAAGTACTCTTCTCTTAAGCCTAAGTGTTATGTCTTGATTCTTTTCTGCCAAAAGCACTTCAAAGTAAGTGCACAGCTATATGTTAGGCTCAAGAATCCCACTCAAACTGGAATTTTTACACCTCTGTGCATCTGTGTGCTGCCTCTGTATCTGTGCTGGATGACAATAGTTGTTGCTTTTTGCTTAACAGTGTACAGAGCTGCATGATCTGCCTCTAAACAGAATGAATTCAGTGTTTCTTTAAAAAGCAACAACAACAAGTAAAATCCCAGACCTATCTTTGGCTTTCGGTGAATTTTATAAAGCTTGAAATAAAACTTCTACCAGTCACACAGGACAAACTCACCTTCCTTGAACTTGATTTTTAAGACTTATCTACATCAAGGATCTCTGTTGCTCATTCCCTGCCCCTTCTGTGCATGGAAGTTTAATTGATCTCAACAGGATTTCTGTGCACTAGGCACTGTCAGGATATACAGCAGAGACCTGTGGTGCAGATAAAGAGATGCAGAACACTGACTGGAAAGAAAATACGCATCAGAAGATTACCCAACCAAGAACATGTAGTTAGCTCTTTACATGGAGAGTGTCACTGAGCTGAATTTATATACAGTGCTATTTAGGTTTCATACCATTTTCAAGATTCATTCATCTATACCACCATGAATGCTGTAGGTCCCCTTCTCCCTTCAGGTGTAGGCTCCCTGTTTAACATTTACTGAGATAGGTATCTATGCTGATGATTCATACATGTCTATAGTAGAGTGTATGTATAAATTCCATGTGGAAGAGGATAGGGGCATTCTGTATACATTTAATAATTATGAGAAGTATTTCTGTGGCGGGGAGACACTATATTCTGAAGGTAGTATCAGATGCTGGACTGACCTTTGCCTACTGTGTATTCTTGCATTGTCCCAGTAGTGCTGGAAGATTAGCTTTGCAGCAGTGCAAGTAGACAGACATTATTATAAGCATGAAGAAATAAGAATAGGGCTGTCTAGTTTGGAAGCTGGAGAAGAATAAATAGCTCTCTGCTATTATTTCATCCAAGTAGCTCCTCTCATACTTTGCAATGTCTGACTATTTTGCCTTGGGGGTTCAAATTTAGGGGAGAAGCCATTCTCCTTCCCTTGTCCTTGTCCATGTACATAGAATGTTAATAAAGCAAGGTTAGAGGAGCTGTTAGGGATCTCTTCCTTGTTTCAGTGTTAGTCTCTTACTCTTCTGTTTTATAGACTTTAGCTCTCATTAGACTCTTTTTAAAATTTGAATTGTTTTCATCTCATGTTGCCAACAAATCAATCAGCAGAGCCATCCCTATGAATACAGAACATCCACGGTGGCCATCATTGATTTGTCCTCAGCTGCTTCTTATTATAAAGTTCCCTGGTGTGAGGAAGACACTAAATAGAAGCTAATAGATATTACATCTCACATGCATTTTCACATTCTAACAAATACAGTTTGGAGAGTTTTAAAAAAAAATTTTTTTCCTTCCATTCAGAATTTAGCTGTTTTTTCTTGAAAAAAAGATTAAAAATATATTTCAACCTAGTCTTTTCTTTTCCTTTTTTTTTTTTTTT
>VWZY01012008.1:196173-210677 GCA_013399075.1 Chloroceryle aenea | reverse complement strand
TATAATATATAATATATATAAGGCTGTTTTATTTTCATTTTCTAATCTGTAAATCTCCCTTCTCCCCCATCTCTTCCTCTTTGGGAAGGGAGAGGTGTTAATAGAGAGCAATTCTTCATTCATCTAGTGGCCAGTCTAGCCTCTAAACCTTGACAAAGAGTCAGAGTAGGCTTCTGAAGGAGAATGTGAAGATAGCTTTCAAACAGGTCTCTTCACCTCTATTCTTTCAGCTCTTATGCTGAAGGTTATGTTGGTTAGACACCAGGATCGGGTTGGGTTTAAAAATCTGTTTGGAAGTTTTAAAAAGTTGTTTTGTTTTCTTGTTTTATTCCACCTTAATGGTATCATGTGGCTAATTCTCTAAAGGGACTATGTAGGCTGTTGGCTTCTTTTAATCTCTGTATAAGTTGGTTTGCCATGATTAAGTGAGTTCTTCAGATGCCTACAGCTTTGGAATTTAAACATACATGGCTTCTAGGAGAAACAAATCACACTTGCATTGGAGACCTGCCGAAAGTACATTAATATATATTCACCGGAAAGTTCTTGGTGAAACAAATAAATTGAGAGATTTTGCGGTGCTTCTTTCAGCAGTGCCATATCCAGAGACGTTTAAATTAAATTTTTTTTTATATTGAGTTTCTTTCCAAATTCCAGGCCAGACCAGCAGTCATCTCTGTTTCTTGATATTTGTAATGAAATCATCTACTGTGCTGGACAGATGTGATATAAGAATGAGTGAATAGCTAAGAGAACTAAGACACTGACTATTTGTAAGAAGATAAGAACTGAGTCTAGGATGTGGATCAAATATGAATGACCTCAATAGGTAGAGAAAATTGGGCTACAGTGATTTCTGTCATTTAATCTCCACCCTTTACTGGATGCAAGGGGGAACATTGTTACCAAAGATGAGGAAAAGGCTGAGATACCTAATGCCTTCTTTTCCTCAGTCTTCAATAGTCAGACCAGTTATCCTCATGGTGTTCAGTCCCCTGAGCTGAAAGATAGAGATGGAGGTCAGAGTAATCCCCTCACAACCCAGGAAATAGTAGTGAAAGACCTGCTAAGCCAACTGGACACCCATAAGCCTATGGGGCTGGATGAGATCCACCTGAGGGTGCTGAGCGAGCTGGCAGAGGATGTTGCCAAACCTCTCTCTCTAATTTATCATCAATCCTCGTCAATTGGGGAAGTCCCGGATGACTGGAGACTTGACAGTGTGACACCCATCTACAAGAAGGGTAGGAAGGAGGATCTGGGGAACTACAGGCCTGCCAGCCTGACCTCCGTTCCAGGGAAGATTATGGAACAGTTATCTTGGGGGTGAACATGCAGCAAGTGCAGGACAACAGGGGGATCAGACCCAGCTAACATAGGTTCATGAAGGGCAAGTCCTGTTTAACAAACCTTCTATGGTCAGGTGACCTTCCTAGTGGATGAGGGAAGAGCAGTGGATGTTGTCTACCTGTACTTCAGTAAGGCACTTTTCGCTGTTTCCATAGCATTCTGCTGGAGAAGCTGGCGGCTCATGGCTTGGACAGGCGAACTCTTCTCTGGGTTAGAAACTGTCTGGGTGGCCGGGCCCAGAGAGTGGTGGTAAATGGTGTTAGGTCCAGTTGGTGACCAGTCACAAGCGGTGTCCCTCAGGGCTCAGTTTTGGGACCAGTCTTGTTTAATATCTTTATCGATGACCTGGATGAGTAAATTTGCAGATGACATGAAATTAAGTTGGAGTGTCGATCTGCTTGAGGGTAGGAAGGCTCTTACTGTACAGATGTGACACAATTAGTAATTGATGAATCATTCTGAATGTTGGTCATTTTAGGATATATGGACATGAATTTTAACTCCTTGAACATGGGTGCAATATTTTACTTTTGTTGTTCTCAGAGAAACACAGGAAATGGCAGACAGTTCTTTCTTCAGGTTGAATGTTAGAGTTAGTTCCAAAGTGCAAAAAAACTGGAAACACCATTCTGTGAAATGTGTCATGACTTAAGAATTTTGATTCATAAGGTGATCAAGAAATTCTAAAGCATAATATATGTAATAGAATCATAGAATTGTTTTGGCTGGAAAATAGTTTTTAGATCATGGAGTCCAACTATCAACCTAACACAGATTTTAGGCTTATGATACATCAGATACATAAGCCTGAACTTTTTTAATGAAAACACGAGAATAACTAAAAGAAATATCTTAGCTGCAAATGGTGAGAAAAGGGACTCAACAAATAAAGTATCAGCTACAGCAATGCTGAACATCAGCTTCTTTATTCAAATTTTCATTTTGTCACTCAGAGCAGAAGTTGAAGTTAGACATCTCTAGACAAGGGCACACGTTACAGAACTCAGAAAGAGTTGACACATTCTAAAATTCTAAAGTGATGATTTTTTCCCATGTAAAATTGAGAAAGAAACTTTTAAGTTGAAATAACAAAGAAAACTGAGAACAAGGACAGAAAACTTAAAAACAAATTAAGAACTTGACAAAAGTACAGTATTTTATTTTATTATCAGGTATTTATTTTTCTATTGAAAGTGATGTGATTTCATAGCATTAGTCTCCTGAATGAAAACTGCAAGAAGCTCCTGCATTATGACCACGCAATGAAACTGTGGACATTTCAACGGTCCTGAACATGAGCTTGAACTAACTTTCATTTGGACTGTAATACTTAATTCTTGCTCCATGTCTATTGTAAAATGTGTCTTTTTATTTTTCTGTTGTATGTCTCTGGAACACAAACGCATCTGTAAATCTCCATTACAGTTCTCATGGTCCATCTTTAAAATTCTTTTTGTGATGACACTATCAGAAAATTGACATGAGTTCTACTATTTGTGCATAAACAACAGTGACAGATGTTCTCTTACATTCCTGTTGTTTCTTTTTTCATGCTTGAGTAGTAAACGCTTTATTCGTTTCTTGTAGGGAACCTAATACAATAGACTCCCTCGCTTTCCAGTAATTCAAACCCATAATAGTGGTACGGGTGATGATAGAATGTTCAGCCCAGTATGAGAGAGTATTATAGGAATAAAATGGTCTGGGTTTGCCTTTAGAGGTTTTTATTTGTTTGGTTTTCTTTGCATTATTCTGTAAGTGGTATCATGGGGTTATTGAAATGTAAAGCTATTTCTAGTCAAGTTTTTTATTCTTGATTTATTGAGTGCTGGTAGACTCAAGTCAACTGATCAGGTAAGAAGTGTAATGGCAAATAAGATGTCACCAAATATGGAGTCATTCAGTGCAATAAGGAAAACTGGATTGGTAGGAAGTTAGATTAGAAGGAGATTATCAAGTGAAAGCTGATATGAAATGTGCTAGAGCAAAAAGTTGTGAGGATAAAGAACATTTTTGTTACCTTGCTATGTGTACTGAAAAGACCAGAATCTTCTAATAGTACGCTCAGGAGAACTGGAGGAAGGAGCCAGCAGAGAGTAATTACCTGAATAATTTGGTTTTTGATTTTATGCTTTTGAGTTTTGTAAAACATATGCATTTTCATAGTACTGAAAAAAAATTGGAACTTTTATTGTAATAAAAAACTCTGCAAATATAATAAATATGTTCCAGCTATATTTATAATGAAGTATGCACATTACAGAGAACCTGTGCTCTCATGGAAATGAGACCAGTGCTGGGAAATATCCTCAACTATGTTCTTGATTCCTGGCTTATTCTCATTCTTGCATTTTCATCCCTACTAAAAAAAGTGGAAAGAAATTGAAACTACATAGCAACTATTTGAGATGAGGTGTAGTGAAACTGTTGCTTAAGTTCCTTAAACAGGCTTCATTTACAAAATACAAATTGTAAGAAGAGTAGCAGATGCCACTATGTAAATTCACTCTTCTAACAGTGGCTTCAACCAAGTAAAGACAGTATAGTCAGTATTGTGCTTGATGGATTTGCATATTTGCATGTCTGAAAGACTCAAGTGGTAATAATCATTAAATTACTTAATAATTTATGTATTTATTTAAACTATAAATTCAACAATTACTAATTCAAGGGATTTAACCAAACATAACTATGAAAAACAAACACAACCCATCGTCAGTCTGATCTGAAAGCTGAAGTGGTATGATTTTCCTCGTTTAGCTTTGCTGGCCTCTCACTTGTCAGCCTTGCCTTATTTAGTTCCTGTGGAGCCAATGTTCATATGTTTGTATTGATCTCCAGAAAAGTCACATAAGGAGTTGTAGCTTACAGAAAATAATTTTGACCATTGGGACTGAAAATGAATATTGCATTGTAGTGATTTTACAGCACTGTTGCTATTAGCAATCTGAATAAAGCCACAGGAGTCTCTCATATAGGTTGAATGGGAACACTTTACATCATATGGTAGTTCTGTACATCTGAATGTATATTCTGCTGAGTATACCTCCTTCATTTTGAAGTAACTGGAAATATTTCAGAAAACCAGGGGCCTGGTGGAAGTAGCCGTACATGGTGTCACCGAGCATGTCAGACATCATCTGTCAGACACCTGGAATGCCCTGTCCTGGGGTGGACTCTGTCATTTTCCTCTTTTTGTTTATTACAATAACACAAAAGAAGTCAAATATTGAGAATGTTTCTACGGGTGAGTCACTGGGGTCTTTGTTACAACATCCCTTTCATATAAGTGAATGCAGTCCTCTACAAATGATAGTGTTCAGATACATCAGAAACTGTACAATGTATGAAGTGGCCTTATGGAGAAATAAATCACCTGCATATTATATGCTAACAAAGATAGAAGATACTGGATTTGGAAAAGAAAGGAACAAGAGGCAGATGACTAATAATGGAAAAAAACATCCAGATAAACTTATAAGCTACTTGAAAAGCACATTTGCACCATGTTTTTCTTTCCTTTCTCAAAAATTTTTCAGACAAAATCTTTAGTTTTCTTTCTAATGGGAGGTTCTTTTTCTGTGTAGAACTTGTATTAGTGTAGAATAGTCCACACAGACAGTAGAGTTGGAGAACTGAAGACATCCCAGCATGTGGCAAAAAAATTGCTTTCTGAGAGCTGGATTCCTTCAGAACTTTGGATTGCAAAGTCAGGAACTACGTGAGCGTGCATGGAAAATATGAGTACATGCAAAAGCGGGGAAGGAATCATTGTCTGTCCTCCTATCAGCATTTATTACTTTTAACCAATAATGACTTGCTAAAGGTAAAGGACAACGTGGCGAAAGTTTTAGAACAAAAAGTGCCATGTTGAGATGGGTGACCTCCATGCTTCTAAGTAATTATTCTGATCACGTAGTGGCGGTTATGTATTTCTGAAATATCCTGGGCAGACATGCCGATTGAATTAAACCCATTAACGATGAATCTTGCAAGAATCCCTACAGCTTCCCATCACTCAATATCAGACATTAAGATTGAATATAGACATCAACATAGAAGATTACAGTCTCTGTAGAACTGACACCAGAGAATGGAGACAGGCAAGTCATCATCAGGCACAGAATTCTTCTGCTCAGAATAATTGCCTATTTGCTCTGCATTCCAGCTCTATTCCTTGGGCTTAGATCTCCTGCACATCTATTTAGAACTTGCAGAATTAATATCAGGCTTCCAGTCACCTCACTCATTACTTATGTCAGGGGGATTCAAGAAGGAAAGTCAAAAAGATGTTTTTTAGAGGTTATTTCTTAAGGAGTTCCTTTTTTTCCTTTTCTTTTCTTTTTTGTTTAAATAGAAACCTGTCTGTTAGCATGTCAGGTTATCTCTTTAGGCTACACTGGAAAGGACATCTGAATAAATTGCAATTTTACAATACAGGTATTGTTGCTTGAAGATCATTATTGTGTTATCCTTTCTACCCACAGCCACACCTTCAGAAAAAAAGAAACTTTAGAATTTAAATTGGATTGTGTTGCATCAGATTGGACATGTTCTCTTTAGACTTCTCTATCAGAAGATTTCTGTTCTGAGTCTTTGAGCATGGTAAAAATGTTTTTGATAATGTAGCAAGATAAAAATGTGCTTAATTTGTTTAGTATTAATGCTAGGAAATCTCAGTGGACCTTTGTTTAACGAATGGTGATATATAGATGGCATGTTGAGAATCCTCACTGGAAAAAAAAAATAGTTTTACTCCTTGTCATGTAGGATTCTGTCAAAGAGATTAAAAAAAAGGGCAATGATCCTTTAAACTTTTAAGTATTTTTCTTTAGAAAGCTGACCTGCATTTTCATGCATTTCTGAATGGAGTGGTGGATGGACATGGAGTGCCATAAGACAAGTAATCACACGATCTCAGATTTATACTGGCTGAGAAAGACTGAAAAAACCCAGTTTAATTCTTCTTACAGAGAAAACTTGAGTAAATGAATGCAATCCAAAAGATACGCTTAGAAGAATTGCTACTACAACATGCTATGTTTCAAAGAGTGTAATGTAAATGCTGTTATGGAGAACAAATTACTGGACTTCTGTTAGTCACTATCAGTGAAATCAGTGAGGGTACTGCATTACTTCTCTTCCCTTAACATGGAGATTTTTTTCATTGTTTTATGCACAGTAATATATTTCCCCTCAAGTTATAGACATTATTTCCTCTCTCTGTGTTATAAAATATAAAGGATGTAATTTTAATTTCTTAATGATTATCTCCATGAGTTACCTAATTGTTAATTGTCAGACAGTATTTGATAGAAAAATGTTTAAGTAATCTGATAGCCTTCTACAAAAGGGTAGATGCAGGGAGAGCAGTGGATGTTGTCTACCTTGACTTTAGCAAGGCTTTTGGCACTGTCTCCATAACATCCTCATGGGTAAGCTCAGGAAGTGTGGGTTAGAAGAGGGGACGGTGAGATGGGTTGAGAACTGGCTAAACTATAGAGCTCAGAGGGTCCTGATCAGTGACACAGAGTCCAGCTGGCAATCTGTAGCTAGTGGTGTTTCCCAGGGGTCAGTACTGAGTCCAGCCTTAGTCAACATCTTCACTGATGATCTGCATGAAGGGACAGAGAGTAACCTCAGCAAGTTTGCTGATGATATGAAACTGGGAGGAGTGGCTGACACACCAGAAGGCTGTGCTGCCATTCAGCAAGGTCTGAACAGATTGGAGAGCTGGGCAAAGACAAACCGAATGAAGTTCAATAAGGATAAGTGTAGAGTCCTACACCTGGGAATGAATAATGCCACTCACCAATATAGATTAGGGGCTGACCTGCTGGAAAGCAGCTCCATGGAGAAGGACCTTGGAGTCCTAGTGGACAGGAAGTTCTCCATGGGACAACAATGTGCCCTTGTGGCCAGGAAGGCCAATGGTATCCTAAGGTGCATAAAGAAGAGTGTGTCCAGCAGGTTGCGGGGGGTTCTGCTTCCCCTCCACTCTGCCATGGTGAGACCACAGCTGGAGTATTGAGTTCATTTCTGGTCTCCCCAGTTCAAGAGGGACAGAGAAGTACAAGAGAGAATCCAATGGAGGCTACGAGGATGATGAAGGGACTGGAACATCTCTCTTATGAGGAAAGGCTGAAAAGACCTGGGGCTGTTTAGTCTGGAGAAGACTGCGAGGTGGTCTTATCAATGTTTTAAAATATCTGAAGGGTGGTTGTAAAGTAGAAGGGTCCAGTCTCTTTTCAGTTGTGCCCTGTGATAGAATGAGGGGAAATCATCACAAACCAGAGCACAGGAAGTTCCACCTCAAAATGAGGAAAAACTTCTTTCCTGTGAGGGTGACAGAGCCTGGAACAGGCTGCCCAGGGAAGTTGTGGAGTCTCCTTCCCTAGAGACCTGCCTGGACATGTTCCTGTGTGGCCTGCCCTGGGTGATCCTGCTCTGTCAGGGAGGGTGGACTCGGTGATCTCCAGAGGTCCCTTTCAGACCCTACCATTCTGTGATTCTATGGTTCTATGTATTCTATGGTTCTATGTATTCTTATGCTGAACTGTGTTTTTTTGACGTCACTCAACTGTTTTATTGTAACTTTTTTTTAAAGGTTCACATACAAAAAATAATTACTAGTTTCCAACATAATTTTGGAACCCTCTTGGGGAGAATATGTGAAGCAGGTTCAAGAAGAAAGAGAAAAGTTAAAAATATTGGTTTATTTAGCTTCTTTGTTATGACTGATCTTGGCTTTGTTGTTGTCTTAAAATATCATTCTGTACATTATTAAAGTGAGGGAGCTTCAGATCATGCAAAAATTTTCTGGAAAATAGATTTTCTATCAGAATTGGAAATGAAATGAAAAGTAATGAGAAAAGAAATTAGGTTAAAAGGCCGGAAAACCCATTAGAAACTCTATGTTTATGTATTATCTAGCAAATCAAATGTCAGATGACATTTGTGAAATAATTATCAATCATTTAAAACAAAAAGGAAGCAAACAACAGAAGCCTACATTTTTGTATTTCAGGGACTAAATCTGAGCTGCTAAATCTATCTATAAAGTAATTACATGTCATTATTCTGATTTTAAAAGATGTTGAATAGTCACAGCTTCCGTTGCAGTTGCACTGTCAGCAGCTTTGCTGGAAAACCTCACTCCCCAAGCATGGTTTCTGTTCAGAGGCAGCACATTGTTGTTGAAGTGAGTGGTTTCACTCACACACGCAGGAGAGGAGACCATTGAAATGTCATTCAGCAGTTGGCAAAGCTGTAGTATGCCAAATGAACAGAGAGTAAATCTAGATTGAGACCTGAGGATGGACCTGGTCCTTGCCAACAGGAAATGGGCCTTATGAAGAATATTGATTGCAAAGCAGCATGCAATAAATGCAGAGAAGAAAATGACTGTTCTGTTTTTCCATCAAGTTTCTCTTACAGATTCTTATTCAGATTTCTGCATGCTATTCCTTAAGGCCTTGGTGTCTTGAACTTTCTCTTTACTTTTTCCTAAGACTGACATGGGAATATGGTAGGAAAATCCCAGAGGCTTGAAAAAGTAGGTACATTTTGGATAATAACTGCATTTTGCTGTTCTTGAAATCAGTCTGCAAAACTTCTTGAAAGTAAACAGGGTCAAGTATATACTTGTTTAAGTATAGACTTCTGTCTGTCACAATACCATCATCTTTGGCTTTTTATGAAGATGACAGGGATGTGAGCACAACCTATTAGGTGACAATGCCCTCTAGGGATATAGGAGTGTGATGATCTTGAATAGTTTAATATTACAGCAAATAATACATGTCTGAAGCTTTGGGTAACCGCATTTTGAATGTTCTGATGTTCTGTGTTTGTTGACTTTCCAGATACCTGATAACATGCATGTATGTAGGTATGTGTGTGTATATTTGTTACGTGCAGAGACACAAATGCTCACAGAGGAATGTATATACATACCCATATAATGGCATCCAGTCATTATTATTGCAGGCTCAATTTTCATGAGCACTGTAGATTGAACTGCCTTCTGATGAAGGATTTTAATGAGTTTCAAACTTGGATTGGTGAAAAAGGTCTTCCCTGAAATAGAGTGAACTGCAAAATGAGGATTAGAAAACAGGGCATCTAGGCAGAGCTCTTTCAGAAAGGTTATCTTGTGAATAAATACTGCACAAACACTCAGGAGATCTATACTCAGTGACTGTGTGACATTGGACAGCTTACATGCTATCCCTGATGCCGTTCATCTCTTTATGAAGCAAAAATACTTTACTACGTACTGGGAGAATGAATTCCTTAGTGCTTGTGAGGTGTTTTCAAAGTCTGTGATAAGCACCATAAAACCTCCCACCTTACTAAGTATACAGAAATTGGCAGCAGAAGTTACCTTGAGGGAACATGGCACAACACAGCTTGAGGACTACATTAAGTGTGCTTGTACCCTAATCCTGCAACACCAGTACATGTTGCATAATGTAAATATGAGTAGTTCAGTTAGTATGAGAAGACTGTCCTACAATGGAATTATAAAACAGGAATACGAGATAGAGGATTAAACCTGCAATAACTCCATGTTCATTTTACATGCTATGTAAACACGGCAAAAACTGATAACAAAATCAAGCTAGTTTCGTCCAAGCTGACCATTTCACATAACTATATATTTCTCTGAGTGTTGTAAAGCAAGTTTTCTTGGAGCAAACATGCAATATTATTCTGGCTTGGCACAAAGGCACCCTAAAAGCAAGAGCTTTTGCTCAAATGCATTCTCATTTTAGCTTATCCAGGAGCAAAAACAGTCTGGTGCAAACAGGCTGTGCTAAACCCTGCATCACCATGATTGCATCCGGTGTCACATGTGCTGGTATTTCTGTCAAGGAAATACATTCTGTCCAGGATAGTTAAAAACCCTGTGCACACACCATGTAGCTGACCAGTAAATTTCCAAAATACCTTATATGACTGTTCAACTGAATGCACAATTTGATAGATGCACCCTAATTGTATGCTGTGTGTCCAAATAGCCTGGTTCTCCAGGCACCTCAGACAAAAGTGGAGACAAAGGCATCTTACGTTTTTCGTCTTCTGCTCCACCAGCTGGTCCAGGCTCAACCCTTGGCATGGAGTCTTAGTATTGCTGGTTGTCTTATCTCCAGTTCATCCTTCTCAATTGAGAACTGAGTTTTTGAGACCGAGGTTCTATCCTCCCCACTGGTAACAGCCCAAGAAGTAGAACTGTACCACAGAGGAATAATAAATGTGCCTTAATGGCAACATTTTTAACCATTCATTGTGGCTCCTTTTAGGATCAACAAACAGCAAAAATCCTGATGCTGAGTAAAATCTAGTTTTTCATTATTCCTCTTTTCAACACTGCTGTTAAAGATATAAATAAACCACTTTCTACCATGTTTTAGAGTTACAATTAAGTCTCATAAGGCTATACAGTATTATATTGTTGTCTTAGTCCCATAGCATTAATACTGATATCAATGTGTTGTGGATATTAATGTCAAGATTTTATTTCTTTATAGATCCTAGCTGAAGTATTTGGAGAACATTTTTAAAATTGTGTAGTATTCATGCTTTTGTTACCCAGTCTTTGCTTTACCTTTCATTTAACCTTCACTGTTCCTCTGCTGACCATCCTGAGGACTGTGGGATTTTTCTTCCATCTCTGGATCCATACCAGAAGCTGGTCTAGATAAGGTCTTCCCTCTCTCACTTCAGTCTGTTTCTCAGTAGACTTCTAGTTCAGTACTGAGCAGGCCTCATGGCAAGAGAAGGCCATGAGGTCTCTCCTAAGCCTGCTACATTCCTAAAAGTAGAAAAGTTGTTGCCCTTCAATTCTTACCCTACTTTGTTGTCTTCAAGTTTTATTAGAAACATGGAGTAGACTTTATTCTCTGTCTTCAGGGAAATACTGTTCTGTAAGTAATAAAGCTAGCAAAACCAAAACCAAACAAAACAAACGAATTAAAACTAAGACTCAGACTAGCATTTCTCTTGACAGCAGAGTGAAAAAAGATGGAGATAGATTTGTCAGTCAAGACCCTGATACTCCTCTTTTGTTGTAATCATGATTTGAATAGAGCTGCACTCATGCCAGCATGACTATGTCTGTGTGCCTGTAAACCAAGGAAAGATCCCACCCAACTGTGGGAAAAACCTTAAAGAATGGTTGTGTTTTAGTGTCAGAACCTGTTTCTGTTTCTCATAATATAATTTATCTGGAAAAAAGTCTTCATTTTTTCAACTTTTCTAACGTTATCTGCCATGGCACATAGGTGTTGGATCACCTAGAGAGTTTTGAGATAATCTTTTAAACTGATTTTGATAACAGAGCCTTAGTAATTCAGTGTAGACTATACAGTGTCTTCAGTTTCATTCATGTTTTGATGGCACAAAATTACTCTGTGACCATCCACATTCCTCATAGTGCAACAGAACAGGTCTTCATGTATTTCTATATCCTTCTGTTTTTCTTTTTTTTTTTTTCTTCCCCTTTTTCACATATTCTTCCGTGTTATGCTTGGATCACTTCTATTATTATTTCAGTATTTTTTAACTGAAAATCAGCTCTCAGCAGAGGACTGAATTTTACTTTGACGGTCTTAGCATTGAAATCGTGTTCTTTTGTAATTTTTGGACCCATGGTAAACCAAGTTCTAGCATGACTTTCATACAACTTCTAGGACATGAATTTACCAGAGTTTAAGAAGATTGGGTTATCACTCTAATATGTAAGTTTGCTTCGTCCTGTACCCTTAGCTGAGAGATCTGCAAATCAAAATTTCAAAAGGCTTTAGTGTTTTCTATTTAATATTCTAAGATATTGTCAGAGATGGTAATAAAGGATTTTTAAGCTGCAAGTTTTGGAATTTTACTTATTTCATAGTGTGATAGATTTAGTGTTGTTATCATCTACACATTTTGAAAAGATCTTAAAAGTATGAGTAAGATCTTGGGAAAATATTATAATTTCACTTTTTTGTCTTTCACTTGGATAAAGTATCATCATAAATAGGTGACTTAATGGAAAATTCCCAGTGAAATAAACCACTGTGTAGTTTTCTGTCCTGGAAATCATAGGTACAATTGTGCCTCGAAGGCAGAGTCTTACTTGAAGCTAGTGCAAAGCCTCCATGTTTTGTCAGGAGCTCCAGGTGGTGGTATGCTTCAGGGGACTGCATTTTTTCTTGTCCTTCAAGGAAATAGGAGCCACTGAGCAATTTTTATTTTTTTTTACCAAGGTCCTTTCCCCATGTGCAAAAAGATGAACTGGTGGGGGAGAAGACTAGTCTGATCGAACAGGGAACTTATGCTGGAGTCAGGAAAAAAATAAAAGAGAATTTATGACCTTTGGAAGAAGGGACAGGCAACCACCAAAGACTACAAGGAAGCCGTGAGGTTATGCAGGGAGAAAATCAGAAGGGCCAAAGCCCAGCTAGAACTTAAATTGGCCAGTGCTATAAAAGACAGTAGAAAATGTTTCTATAAAAACATTAGCAACAAGAGGAGGGCTAAGGAGAATCTCCATCCTTTACTGGATGTAGAGGGAAACATAGTGACAAAGGAAAAGTATGAGGTACTTAATGCCGCCTTCTCCTCAGTCTTCAATAGTAAGACCAATTATTCTCCAGGTGCCCAGCCCACTGAGCTGGAAGATAGGGTCAAGGAGCAGAATGAAGCCCCCACAATCCAAGGGGAAGTAGTGTGTGACCTGCTGCTCCACTTAAAAGCACACAAGTCTATGAGGACAGATGGGATCCACCCAAGGGTACTGAGAGATCTTGCAGAAATGCTCACCAAAGCACTTTATCAGCAGTCCTGGCTAACCAGGGAGGTTCCAGTGGACTGGAGGTAAGCAAATGTGACGTCCATCAACAAGAAGGGCCAGAAGGAGGATCTGGGGAACTACAGGCCTATCAGTCTGACCTCAGTGCTAGAGAAGGTTATGGAGCAGATCATCTTCAGTCTGATCATGAGACACATACAAGACAAGCAAGGGTTCAGTCAGCATGAGTTTATGAAAGGCAGGTCCTACCTGATTAACCTGAACTCCTTCTATGACAAAGTGACCCACTTAGTGGATGAGGGAAAGGCTGTGGATGTTGTCTGCCTGGACTTCGGTAAAGCTTAGACACAGTTTCCCACATCATCCTCCCGGAGAACCCGGCTGCTCATGGCTTTGACAGGCATACTCTTCACTGGATGAAAAAGTGGCTGGATGGCCACAACTGAAGAGTGCTGGAAATGAACTTAAGTCCAGTTGGTGTCCCGTCATGAGTGGTATTCACCAGGGCTCAGTGCTGGGTCCAGTTCTATTTAATGTACTTATCTGCATGAGGGGATCGAGGGCACCCTCAGTAATTTTGCTGATGGTACAAAGCTGGGTGGGAGCATAGATAAGCCTGTGGGTCAGAAGGCTCTTNCTATGAGGACAGATGGGATCCACCCAAAGATACTGAGCAAACTGGCAAAAGTACTCACCAAAGCACTTTATCAGCAGTCCTGGCTAACCAGGGAGGTTCCAGTGGACTGGAGGTAAGCAAATGTGACGTCCATCAACAAGAAGGGCCAGAAGGAGGATCTGGGGAACTACAGGCCTATCAGTCTGACCTCAGTGCTAGAGAAGGTTATGGAGCAGATCATCTTCAGTCTGATCATGAGACACATACAAGACAAGCAAGGGTTCAGTCAGCATGAGTTTATGAAAGGCAGGTCCTACCTGATTAACCTGAACTCCTTCTATGACAAAGTGACCCACTTAGTGGATGAGGGAAAGGCTGTGGATGTTGTCTGCCTGGACTTCGGTAAAGCTTAGACACAGTTTCCCACATCATCCTCCCGGAGAACCCGGCTGCTCATGGCTTTGACAGGCATACTCTTCACTGGATGAAAAAGTGGCTGGATGGCCACAACTGAAGAGTGCTGGAAATGAACTTAAGTCCAGTTGGTGTCCCGTCATGAGTGGTATTCACCAGGGCTCAGTGCTGGGTCCAGTTCTATTTAATGTACTTATCTGCATGAGGGGATCGAGGGCACCCTCAGTAATTTTGCTGATGGTACAAAGCTGGGTGGGAGCATAGATAAGCCTGTGGGGCAGAAGGCTCTTCAGAGTGACCTGGACAGGCTGGATCAATGGGCTGAAG
>VWZY01012008.1:137709-196121 GCA_013399075.1 Chloroceryle aenea | reverse complement strand
GTGCCAGGTCCTACATTTGGGTCATAACAACCCCAGGGAATGCTATAGGCGTGGAGAAGAGTGGCTTGAAAGCTTCCCAGAGGAAAGGGATCTGGGGCTTTTGGTTGACAGCCACCTGAATATGAGCCAGCTGTTTGCTCAAGAAGGCCAAGAAGGCCAAATGCATCCTAGAAATAGCATGGCCAGCAGAACTCGGGAAGTGGTTATGTCCTTGTACTCAGCACAGGTGAGTCTGCACTTGAATACTGGGTTCAGTTTGAGGCAGCTGCCTATAAGATGGACACTGAGGTGCTGGATCATGTCCAAAGAAGGGCAACAAAGCTGGTGAAGGATCTAGAGCACAAGTCTTACATGGAATGGCTGAGGGAACTGGGGTTGTTTATCCTGAAGAAAAGGAGGCTCAGGGGAGACCTTATCACTCTCTACAACTACCTGAAAGGAAGCTGTAGAAAGGTGGGGTTCAGTCTTTTCCAAGTAACAAGAGACAGGACAAGAGGAAATGATCTGAAGTTGTGCCAGGGGAAGTTTAGGTTGGATATTAGGAAAAACTTCTTCACAGTAAGAATTGTCAAGCATTGGAACAGGCTACCCAGGGCAGTGGTGGAGTCACCATCCCTGGAGGTATTTAAAAGATGTGTAGATGAGGTAGTTGCTTAGGAATATGGTTTAGTGGTGCGCTTAGCAATGTTTGGTTAGTGGTTGGACTGAATGACCTTAAAGGTCTTTTCCAACTGAGATGATTCTGTGATTTCTTCTGTGGTATGTACACACCAGTGCCACATTTGCTTCCTACCTGCAGTCACTTGATGAGGGGAGCAGCAATGTTCAATTCAGTAGCACCCAGAAAAGCATGTCTTGCAGGCTCGGGGCTTGCCACAAGGAGAAGCTGATGCACCGAACTGGAGCTGCGAGGTCTTTTTGTGTGTCCTGTGGGTGCTGTACAGTCAGCAGTCTATGTTCTGAGCTGCCACTTGCCCCTGCTGTTGGAGAGAAAAAGGGAAGGGGTATCAGCATCCTTACTTAAATGTTGTTTCCAAATTATTCCCTCTCTCCTTTTGGACCTGTTTACAGGAGAAGATGGTAGATCATGCAGTGAGGTTTTCTGGTACACAGTAATTATCCTGTCCAAGGTGTTTAGATTGATTTGGATATTCTGTTCCATAGCAAAATGAATTCCTGCCTTTATAAATCAGCCACTGTCTTGTAAATTCTTTCTGTTGTGAACCTATATCTGACTATGGTTCTACCACAGTCAGGGTCAAATCCACTTTTTTAAAGGTGTTCTTTCATTTAAGTGAGGAAGCCTGTGTGTTAGCTTCTGGAAAACTCCCTCATTTTAGGGCATACACATTATGTCTTGCTGCGAATGCAGAAGAACAAATTGAAAGAAGGGCAATAACAATAAAAAGAATTTTCCCTTCAGCTTTTCCTTCTTTCTCACAGCAGTGGCAAAATTATATTGCTCAGATATGTTTTAGATTATAAGTGGTTGGAGTTTTTGCTGATGCACCCAGTAGTCATTGCTGGAATGTGTGTTAATTAGAACTGATTTAAATAAAAGGATTTTCATTAGGCAGTCTGAGAAAAAAATCTGAATATTTCTGAATATCTAAAAATTTAGAGCATATTGATAGCTGGTTAAAAAGTTGGTTTATTTTTTCAGTTAGTTAGGAATATTTAATGTATCCATAGTAATCAGTGCTTTTAGGAATATGCTGTATCAGCTCTGATATCAAGAAGGTCATGTTACTACTTTGACCAGGCATGGAGCATCTTTACCCAAAGCAAGTCCTTTTTTCCTATTGTAAGAATTTTCTATTGTTACTCTTTAACGGGCTATACATAGAGCTGCAAATAATGTTAGCATAATATATGTATGGCCACCATTTTATTTCAGTGACTGACTGTTCACAAAGACACAACAGATGTGTATTTCCCCACAACTGGTAAACAAAATGTAGTATTTAAATATGTACATCTGAATTAAATAAGCTGATGGTGATAACTGAAGCATTTTTTCCTCATGTAGTTTAACACTGGGTTGCATAAGCTCTTCTGGACATTAATGGTATACATATGTTGCAGTGTAAGCAGTGATTGCCAAGACTCAACCTTAATTAGTTAAAAATAAATGGCTGTGTACAGCAATTATCATTTATGCTGGTGGAAAGAAATCATTGTATTGACATAAGACATTTGGCCGGGTTTCCTTGTTTATATTGAACACATATGTTTGAAAAGAATTTTCTCTAGTGTTAGTTCTAGCAGGGTCGCATAGACAAGGAAAGATGTGATGATGATGTTCTGGTTTCTATGAATAAATACTAAATAAAAAGTAATAATTTAATAAAATCTAATTTAAAATAAATTAATTCAATACTAAATAATAAAGTAGTACTTAAACAGGTACATGAAATGACCTTGTATTAGCAGAAATGGAATTACTTCTTTGTACTTCATAAATTCCAATAATTTTGTCTCTGGACTGTCAGTGCAAGTTTTTCTTAGTGGGATAACAACAAAGTCTCTGTGATCAATAATATTTGTTTATGAGAACAGTAAAAATAGATTTTATAGTACAAGCGCAGAGCTATTATTTTAAGAAGGAGCTTCGATAAAAGCTTTGCATTTGCTCTTTTCTCCTGAGACTACTAAAGAGAACACTAAAAAGTAAAATGGATGACCACAGAAACAAGTAGGGTCACCCATTACCAGGGATTCATTTTATTTCCATTAGAGGGGAACTAGAAAGCATCTCACACTATTTGTACCTGATTTTCCCTTATAAATTACGGTACATGAGATCATTTAAAAATCGCTGAGCCTTTCAGATGAAGCTGGCTTTGTTGCTGTTCCTTAATAATTGAACAGTAAGAAATACAAGATCTCCATTTGAATCCAAACAAAATAACTTCTGAGATTATGGGGGAGGGGAAAAAGGTATATGAAGTACAATGTTCCTAAAAGCTCATAGGGCAGACTCAGAGGAGGATTTAAAGTGTTGGTTTGGATTCACATTTTCAGAGTGAATTTTTTTCAGTTGACATCTACCTGCAGCTTGGGACCACACACCTAGCTGGTGTACATTGGTACTAAAGCATTCAAGTGGTACATCAGTATGAAGTAAATGCATTACAGTCGGGGTGCTACTTGTTTGAGAGCATGGTAACAGCTCAGACACCTCCTCTAGTTCACTGCTGCAACATACGAACTTTCAGCTTTAATGCTTTAGAAGGGAATAGAGGCAAAGCGGCGAAGTGCTGCTCTGTATTTTTTTTTCTGAAATCTAGTTCTTGATGACAAGCTAGCAATCGTCCTGACTTTCTTTACAAGTTGTTACTAATATGAAGGGATTGCAGCTTTAAGTTTAATAACCCAATAAAACAGTAGCACCTGTAATTTTTGAGTGATGACACGGATAAAACGGAGTGCTGAGAGAGAAAACAAAGTTTGTAAGAGACTCTAGCATAACTGCTGTCATATTTCATTCCAATTCAAGTTATAGGCTAGAAGCCTGTGCCACAACACATTGAAGGTATTGAAAGTGTTTTCATAACTTCACTGGTCTTGGGATCTCGAACTAGATATTATTCACCTGATCCCTCCTAGTTCTTTGTCACACGTGGCAGAAGCCTGTGCCTGTGTGAATATTTTTTTAGTTTGTCATTTTTTTCATTTCACTTGGAGGAACAAACTCCTGCTCAAATGCTGAGTCTAATGGGCCTTTGAAACAGTAAGCCAATGCCATAAAGTTGAGAAAAGCACACACACACCCTATTTTTTTTATTCATAGAAATCAGAAAAACACACAATAATCAGCATTTGCAAAATCTGTATAAAACTGCAACAAATATTTTGTTATTCTTTTAAAACTGTTCATACTTGTGAGCTATTATCAATGGGGAGAAACTCTTGATAGCAGACCATTGCATTATCATGTCTTTATTGCACTAATTATTTGCCTAATTTACAGAAGACTTCTGTAGATTCTTTTTTCTTCAGTGTCTTGCTTAGTTACTTCAGCATGAAAGGAATACAGGGAATCTGTGGCACATAAGATCCACACAAAAATTCTTCAAACATGGAAAGGTGGATTTGTTTCTTAAGCATTCACTTTTTAACAGCATTGTTTAAGAAACTGTCAGGCTTTGACTATTTAACAGAAAAAAAAAAAAAGTTATTTTCTGTCTGCTTATTTCAATACTTCCTTATTATTTGTCTCACTAATAATATGGGAAGTGCTTTTAATGACTTGCAACAAATACTCCTCTTCAAAATATGATACTGTCTTGTTTTTTTGATACATGGCTTTTCCAGTGAGGCAGGAATCCAAGGAAGTCTATTGAGGTGCTCTTTGGTTGATGTATTACCCCAGCCAGATTTGATGTTTTCTAATTAGAGCTGGCACATTAAAACACCATGCTTCAGATTTCAGTTGGTTATGGGTCCTGTCCAAAAGTCATGGAAGACACAGGTCTAAGGTGCGTGAAATGATTTCTGCAAACTGATGCACATACTTAGCTGGTTTGGATGCATTGTCACTCAATAAAAAGACCTCCTCTTTTGCTGTAGAGACTCCTGGAGAAATTTAAAAACTGCAAGACAAATCACTCCTCAAAGACCCCACTTGTATTTCAACCAGTAGGTAAAGCTTGTAGAGCTGTCATAGCACTGGGTGCAAATGATAAACTACAGCAGATGTTTTTTCAGTGTTAAGCTGTGGAGCTCCATTAGGGCAGAACTTCACTGTATCATCAAGTTTGAGGAAGCTGCTTTCTCTGTCAAAACTCAAGTGCCTAACTGTGCTCTTGCTCACAGTTATCTCAAATTTAAATTTGGCTTCAGCAGAGTGGCTTTCGATTCACTGTGAAGCTCTCTCTAACTTCTCTGAGCTCTGATTCAGGCATTTTGTTTAAAATAAAGACAGAATCAACCATTAAAGTGAAGTGTATTATTTAATAAAGTCAATTGACGAACTCCTTAATTCTGTTCTCTATTTGCATTGGTTGAAAAATGGACTTTGTTAAAAATATACCATTGTATTATAAAATTACATCACTGTTTTAATATTTCATTTCTGCTTTGCTATTTTGATTGATTTTATTTAAAATTCAATACCATCTTTAAGAATCTGTTTCTGTACATTATCTCCATAAAATAATGGTTTAACAGATATAACAATTTCTCCTTAGAAGCAACATGGGAGGGGAGCGTTTTAATAGGCCTGAATCAGGTGCTCTCTATCTGCTCTTCTGTTGAAAATTAAAAAATGAATTTATTTTTTTTAAACAAAAACAAACTATGAAGTGAATATTACAGTTTCTCACAGGAAGAAAATTCTAGTTTCTGATCTGCTCTAATAAATCTCTATGGGAGTTTCTGCAACAATATGATTAAGTATAACTTTTCTGTGTAGTAGTTGTAGTATTTGCATTGATTGCAGTGAGACCTGGACCACACTTCACATTTGTCATGCTGTTTCTCCAGCATATGCTTATGGTTAGCTCTTGTGCCTGACCAAGTAATGCTCGACACACTATTTATCCCCTGGGATTTATTTTCCTTTTCTATTATATTCTTGTTCTTTAGAAATAATTATTATACAAAAAGATTAAAGGTTTGTTTGCCATTTCTTAAGACAGAGGTGAACTAGAGATAATTACTTAAGCTATAATGCAGGTTATCAAAAGTAAATCACTTTTTTTCTTGCTAGCCAAACAGATGTTTGCTTTTTAATTGTTGCTTTGGGGTATTTTTCTGTTATGTAAAGCTTTTTCCTCAATTTCTGTAATTATATTGTGAAAGTGGTATGTTGTAGAAACTAAAATGCAGTGTTAACTCATTGTTTTGTTTCTGTAATCAGCTGTACAAGCCTACTGAATATCGTGTAGTTAAATTTAACTATAAAGCTACTGGACTGTAGTCCAGTAAATATTCTGTATATTACTTGACCTGTGTAAAAGCACTGGCTGTTGCAAAACCTCCGAGCAGCAAGGAATAATTTGAACACGTAATAGTGCACTTTCATTATACTTCTATGTATATATGTTAAGGTCTATCCTGTGACTTCACTTGTAGTATCATGCGCTTCTGGGACAAAATTTACTACTTGTCCTTCATCAAGTCAAGCGCTCCATGTGGGATAGAATGATACATCTATTTGCTTCATGATTTACAGTTTCTTTACTCAGCTAACACTTCCTCTCTACATGTGCTTTTGTCCTTTCTTATCACAGACCATCTTTTGTAATTATTCATCCTCATTTTCCAAGAGCAGAATAGCTATGGTTGTGTTTTCTAATCTTCCCTGAAGTTTGAGAGATTTTTTATTTATGATTTTGGGATGAGTAAGTACTGCATGACAGAACTTTGTTGGAAACCAGTGGACCCACTAGAGCAGAAAGTTGCTCTATTGATGGGGTCTTGAAACTTTTACAATTTTAAAGCTTACAACAGCAAAATACATTTCATAAATAAACTATGGGTTCTTTAAAGACTGTAGTCCTACTAAGCACATTCACCTGACCGCAGGTGTAGAATCAGAACTTTACCTTGCTCTGTCCTGCCTTGTTTCTAGAGCTTCAGCATCTCTCATGTCTCCCTCTGAAATATGGTATGTATAAACAAGTCTGCTGACATAGTGGCTTTGATGTTACCATAGGATGGAATTTTTCTTAAAGACTAGAAAAGATTGATCTGTGGCAGAAAAAGGGGTTGGTTGTTGCATTCATGTTTCAATCAGTTATTCTGTGTGATTGTACATGAAAATGTTATAAAAACATATAAGTTTTGGAAGGGAGTTAGGAAAAGTAGTTATCAAAGCTTGATCAGTTTGGATGCTTGGTGTAATTGTGAACTCAGTTATTGCTCTGCTCCATTTTTTATTGTGGAGTAGCATTTGCAGAGACAGAAAAATAAATTAATCCAACTTTCTTATAAAAACACACTTTGAAAAAAATCATTAACTGTGCACTGACCATTCACTGATATACCCATGACTGTCTCATCTTTTTTCTTCACATTAACGAAATGAATGTGTTTAAAGACCCACACAAATGTTCACAATGCACTTGTTGCTAGGCCATCTACTGAAAATGTTGCTTTCATTTTTGCACAAGATGAGAAGCAGAGATTAAACACTTCCTGACATGCTGAAAAACATTCTGTCTTCAAAAATACTCATAGTGAAAGCAGCTAAAATGCATAAATATGTTCTTGTTATGTATGGTCTTTATATATGTAATTCTTGCCATTGCTGGACAGATGATTGTGTATGACTGAATCAGAAGGTGTGCAAGACAAGCTTTGCTCGGTAACTCTTAAGAAAGAAAAAGTTTCAGAGCACCTGAAATAATGAAGTGGAAACCAAATGCAAATGAAAGCTTTCATCTTCCTTTATGAAGCACATGCTCATGAATATATAGATCTTTGCATATGTAGAGGCTCAAGTGTATCTGCCTTCTGATGAATGAAAGAGTAACGAAATTATGTATTCAGAGCTAGTTAGAAGTTTGCTTTTTTTTTGTTGAATTCTACAATTTAATTGAAGTTGCTTTCCTGAGTTGTAACATTTCTAAGAGGCTGCCAGATTTGGGAAGGGGGCACTGTTATCCCCATTTCCTTCCAAGTTTTGTCCTGTTTTAAATACCAGTGTTGGTTTTAGTGATATTAACAGCCTTTTGGCTGCTCAGTGCTGTCTGTCTGCACAGTCTGTCCATCTAAAGTAGTGGAGCATGAGAAGCTGATCTCCTGAGGGAATGCCAACAATATCGACAGGCTTGATTGACATAAAACCAGCCTCTCTTTCACCTCCACTGAACTCTTAGAGTAAATTTAGGGCTTGATTGAAGAGAGATAGGGCTTCAGACATCGAATTCCATGGGAACAGAATTTGAACACTAGCGACTACTGCCCTCTCCTAAAGCAGCCCTGAATATCTTGGCAAATGGTGTTTAGAAGCACTATCAATTTGATCCTGCTTCCTTCTCAGGACTGAAAGCCAAGTTCAGGGCTATTTATGTCTTATAAACTAAAGCAGGCTTTGTATGGGAACTACAGCAAGCATTTAATTCTCCTTGAAAAATGGGTTATGACTTAATTAACCTTGTTCTGGTTAAAGCTGTTATTTATTTTTGATATTTGTATTTGCTACTGTCAGGTAAAAGTCAAAGAAAGAGGAGTGCCTTCTACCTTGAAGAGTTTATTAGGATGGAATACCCTGAAATTTGTCTTAAGTGAATCTATTCTCACTTTTCCAAGAGGAAAATGCCACCAGTAGATTTTCCAGATACGCTTTAAAATACCACACATGCTCAAAACTTTGAGGATGTCAAGAACGATACAAAACGATGTGCTTATCTGTTCGAAATACGAACATCTACAGATACCCAAATTACATTTTCTATTAAGTCAGCAGTACAGAAGGTGAAAGAAGAGACAGGGACACAGGGATTTATTTTCAGTCTGTGTGTTCATACAGAGGAAAAGGAGAAAAGTAAAAATTCAGTCCATAAATTGAAGAGTGTCTCTCTGGAATGGAAGAGAGCAAAAATCAGGAAAACTTTACAAGATTCCTCTTTTTCCTCCTCCCTTTCTGAAGTATTTGGGGGTAAAATATCACACTTCTGCTGCAATCCCTTGATATTATTCATGTAAAGTTGATGTTGTTTGGATAGTTCCTAAACATTTTATTTTTAAATTGCTAATTGTAGGACCTAATTGTGATTTTTTTTCTTGTCTGAAGTAAATTTATTATTTTTAAAGAAATTCTTACGTTTCATGAAGCCATTAGAATGGAATTCTAGTTAGAAAGAGTTTTGTTGATATAGCAGAATAGGATATGCGCTTTCCAGTATCTTCTGTTGTTAAGCATTTGATTAGTAAGAATAATGGTACTAATGTCAAATATTTATGTGAAGCTGATCTTGCAAAGACTAGAGAACCTTTCTTACAGGAGATGTCAAGAGGACTAAAGTAAAACAGATATTTGAATTCTTCTGCATACCTAGAGCAGTAAGTTTGAACTCAAAGACTCTTGTTACACTCTACCTTATGTCCTGAAAGAAAAGACGTCACTAAATTGATTTATTTCTGCTTTGAGATTGATTACCATAGTGGTTTCCAGGTGTAAACCATTAAGACATACACCACTTCCAAGCTAAGAATATAATTTTCTGCCTCACTGGGTGTAATATCTACATGCCTATGTATTTTAAAAAAGAACAAAACAACCCAAAACTGTCTTACCTGGACTTCATCTTCCTGTCAAAATATTTTCTTTTGATATTCTTACTTATGTTAAAGTTGACCAACACAGATCAACATTTTCCCAGAATTCCTCTGAGTTTGATGTAGTGGAATATAACCTTGCATGCAGAAGCTTACCTGTGAAGGGCATGGTACCGCTGTCCTTTTCCATCATCTTCCCTACCACCTGAAATGTCTGTACAGTGTTTTTCATGTTTTTTTTTCTAGATGAAGGGGATAAAGCTGTTTGGCTGTTCTGTTCAATCTCAGTCAACTTCAGGAAGCCTCAGGTTAACAAAAAAGAGGCTCTCGGATGGCAGTGCTGTATACTGGGAATTCCAGAAATGGCAGCAGCTTCCCAGTTGTGGTTGGCTTATATACAGAGAGGATATGTAGTAAACCATATGATTTCCTAGTGTACTGAAGCACATCATAGTGTACGGGTTAGCACCACATATAGCACGGCAGATGATCATGGCAATGTGGAAATATCCAATGTGCAGATTGTTTTTACATGCTCCTCCTAATGGTGTTGTATGCTGCTTGATAGTTGTTCAGTGCTTAAAAGAAAAAGCTTTTGAAGCTTCAGATGTGATGTTTAATAAGTCTTTCTCTAATGCTCGCCCAGCACCTGCTCCTCCCTCACAGACACATCAAAGTGAATTGTAAGTAACCACTCTAGAATCATGCAGTATCTTGCTGTGGAGCAAAACTGGTGAATGTGCAGGGCAATCAGCCCTATAAAATCTCTACATCTGCAGAAAGCATTTCCACAGCCACCTGGATGCTTTTAAAACTTCATTATTTTAAATTTAAAATGGTTGGCTGAGCATTACTTCTACCAAAATATGATACAATAATCGAAGTCAGAGGTGGGGAAGGACCTCTAGGGTCACAGTCAAGCTTTCTGCCAATAATGGATTGCTCTCTGCTTTCTAGTGACCTTGGAAATCAATAGCCTGGTAAAATGGTAATGAAAAAACAAAGTTGTTAAAGCTGTCGAATTAGCCTAAGTGATGCTGTCCCAATGAGAAATTGTGGGTTTTGTGCAAGATTCTCTGCATGCATTGCTTCTTGTTTGCAGTTTTCAAGTGATCACATTTTAATGTGCACTTTCTCACCTGCTTTGAGCTGGCTGCAACTAAGAGGTTGGGGGAGGTGACCTTATTTTAATATTGTATGAACTTATCCTTTAACTAATTTTTATTGCAAATAAATAAGCAACTTGAGTAACCCCCCTACCTCAATATTTCTTACATGTCCCTGCTCCTTATTCTTTCAAGATTTTTAGTCTCCCAGAAACAGGAAACAAGGAAGAAAAAAGAGATTTCTTGCCTTTTTTTTTTTTTTTTCCCATAAAAACTTGTGTTTGATTAATATAGCCCNAAACAGGAAACAAGGAAAAAAAAAGAGATTTCTTGCCTTTTTTTTTTTTTTTTCCCATAAAAACCTGTGGTTAATTAATTAGACCCTTGACTTGTCATGCCTGGGAACTCAAAAAGCCCTGAAAAGATTCAAAAGTTACACATCACATTTAGATTTCTTTCAACCAAGCCAATATTGGTTTACTTCTCTGTTGATGTAGGCAATAAAGGACAATCCTGACACACCCCTACTTTGGACCCTCTTTTGAGGAGGAGGCAGCAAAGGCCAGCTTCCACCAGCAAGCTAATTACAGTTTTGGCTGAAAACTATTTTCAGAGGCTGTTAATAGCTGAGTAGAAGGGAAAAGATCCCAATACACAAACTTCCCTTCATGTTGTACCCATTGGATATGTGGTAATTTCTTCACTAGGGGGCCCTATTGTAAGCAGCTTTTAGGATGTGCAGCTCTGTGAATATCCTTTCTTCCTGGGACTTTGGCCCCTCTGACTATTGTATTCACACACACCAGATCTCAGTTGGAGAGGAAACGGGGTTTCTCAGCTGCCAACTTGCTTAAAAGAGGAGTTAAGAGGAAAAGAAAGCTAATTGGACTGTGCTTGGCAAAACTCTCTAGTTTATTCCGTTTATTCAGTTTTTAAAAGGGTTGGATGCTGAGCAACACAGAAATAGTGAGAACACTTATTCCTTNTGGGGAAAGGCATATAAACAGCAGGGAGAGGGAGACTTACAACATTGTGCTGAGTGTAAAGTTACGGGGAAAGAAAGTTACGGGGAAAGAGAATTTCAGAACTTGGTATGGAACTGCACAGCCTTGTCCCACTGTGAGCATTCTGTCTGCAGGCAGACCTGAGCCCAGTATTCTCTTACCAGTAAGCCATCAACACCTGTGGTGTACCTTTTATAAACCCCGAAACAATTTTCACTTAAGCAACTCAGTGTTATTTCCTCCATATAGCTCCTAGTGTTAAAATATCACCAGGGAATAGATGGGTTGTTACAAAAGGGAGACACGTGCTTGCATATCTAAATGTATGGTACATGTAAAAGTTTTCCAAAAGCTTATCTGAGCTGGGCTCTTCATTCTGTCCAAGGCAAAACAGTTTACAGTAGGCTCCGCTCTATCATGTACAAATTTTAAGAAAGAAATCTAATGGGTGATTTCTGACCTGCTGCAAATAGTCTGTTGCTAGAGCTTCCTTTCTGTGTGCTTGTACATGAAGTGACTACAAATGAGAGTGAAAAAAGAAAGGGATTTATTTGACTCTTCCAAGACTTTGTTTGCTCTTCTTGAATGTTATTATAGGATAAAGACTCTTGATTAAATGAGGTAGATCTGGTCATAATACCTTCTTATGAATGATTATGGCTATGATATATGATATATTATGCATGATATAGCTATGAAGGCTGAAGTACTTCCATCCTGAAGTATTTCTATCCTAAACACCTATTCTTTGTGTTTATAATTTAGACTTCAAGGAGAAAAGGAAGTATGTTGCTCAGTTGTGACCCACTAGAATACACATTGTTGGTTTGGGTTTTTTTTCTTTTAGGGTGTTTGGGGTTGTTGGTGGAATTTGCTGTATTTACTTCAATTTTACAAACCAAATAAGAAACTATTTGGTATTTCTAAGTTTTCTAGAGGGTGTCTGCTTTTATTTCANCCCCTACTTTGGACCCTCTTTTGAGGAGGAGGCAGCAAAGGCCAGCTTCCACCAGCAAGCTAATTACAGTTTTGGCTGAAAACTATTTTCAGAGGCTGTTAATAGCTGAGTAGAAGGGAAAAGATCCCAATACACAAACTTCCCTTCATGTTGTACCCATTGGATATGTGGTAATTTCTTCACTAGGGGGCCCTATTGTAAGCAGCTTTTAGGATGTGCAGCTCTGTGAATATCCTTTCTTCCTGGGACTTTGGCCCCTCTGACTATTGTATTCACACACACCAGATCTCAGTTGGAGAGGAAACGGGGTTTCTCAGCTGCCAACTTGCTTAAAAGAGGAGTTAAGAGGAAAAGAAAGCTAATTGGACTGTGCTTGGCAAAACTCTCTAGTTTATTCCGTTTATTCAGTTTTTAAAAGGGTTGGATGCTGAGCAACACAGAAATAGTGAGAACACTTATTCCTTAAACAGATTCTTGAAAAGTTTTTACAATAAAACCAGAAAGCTGCTTTAGTAAAGCAGTGTTTATCCTTGCACTAAATGCTGCTCATGAATACATGTCTAACTTAGCTGGAACTAATGCTTGCCTACTATTCCACTATAGGAACTTAACATTTTGCATAGGCAGATTAATTTTTCAACAATATCTGCTAAATTCTTTTAAGGGCTGCCAGTATATATTTTTTGAAGCTTAGTTAAGAAGAACAGCTGCCAGCGGACTCAAGGCTAAAAGAGGCAAAAAATATCTGCAGAAGGCAAGATTTTGCTTCAAAAGATCCATATGACAAAGCACTACTGCTGCCGGTATAAACACTTTCTTTTGGGGGGATGCTAATATAGACTGGGTTTCTTGTCTTCACAGCCCCCACTGAGCCTTTGCTGTGCAAATTTGCTGATGGAGGGCAAAAGAAGCGCCAGAATCAAAGCAAATACACACAGAATGGAAGGCCATGGCCCAGAGAAGGAGAGGTAAGTTCCACACAGCAATTACTTTCCTGTGGTTTGGCAGAAGTCAGCTCCAGACCTGGTGGTCTACCCTTCAGGGCTATGAAGAAGTCAGACTGCACACNTTATTTGACTCTTCCAAGACTTTGTTTGCTCTTCTTGAATGTTATTATAGGATAAAGACTCTTGATTAAATGAGGTAGATCTGGTCATAATACCTTCTTATGAATGATTATGGCTATGATATATGATATATTATGCATGATATAGCTATGAAGGCTGAAGTACTTCCATCCTGAAGTATTTCTATCCTAAACACCTATTCTTTGTGTTTATAATTTAGACTTCAAGGAGAAAAGGAAGTATGTTGCTCAGTTGTGACCCACTAGAATACACATTGTTGGTTTGGGTTTTTTTTCTTTTAGGGTGTTTGGGGTTGTTGGTGGAATTTGCTGTATTTACTTCAATTTTACAAACCAAATAAGAAACTATTTGGTATTTCTAAGTTTTCTAGAGGGTGTCTGCTTTTATTTCATTTTATTACTCCTGAAAAAGAAAGGCCTCTTGAAAGCATCGATATTTCTCTCTCCAGCAACGTGGTTATTGTACAGTGTTCTAACAGCAATGCTCAAAAATATTTTTAGCTTTGTGGACTGAAAGTGGCAGTGTGGCAGCCACATTTGCTGCAAGATATTGCAGAAGTCTCCAAAGGTTCACTGCTTGAAAAATAAAGGTCTGTCATACAGGAGACAATAATAAACCCTCAATTAGGTCAATGGTCCATATTTTAAAGACTTCTAAATCACTGTTTAAATAGCAAATGTTATCACAGCTATTATCTCCACTGTTCTATAATTCCTTCAGTTGAAGTCAATAAACAAGAGAATATAAAGTTTAAGCAAACAAGCCACCATTATGCTTATGGCCTCAGGATAACAGCTTATTACATTGTACATAGTTTATTCGCTGCTGGTGGATTGGCTCATATTAAGCACAGTGATATCCTAGAGTCAGGGTGTGGTTGGTGTGGTTGGTGTGTTCATAGTATCAACATTTTAAAACTAGTCTTCAGTGCTGGGAGGCATCATTCCTCATTGTTGTTTATAGTGGACTACAGAGCCGATGTCATGGCATAATCTACAAATTTGGAATGACTGTAAAGACAGAAACTCAGAAATATTTCAAAGTAAGAACATGCTCTGTTTTTTTAGATTTTCATAGTTTTTCTCTGTTTACTAACATCTGCTTAATACTCTGCTGCACATTGGATATTTACTACTAAAAGCATCAAAGATGAGAATCCATGTTCTCTTTTGGGGTCACTCATTTATTGGATTTCTTCCCCACAGTTTTTAATTTCCTTCTTTCCAGTGTAAAATCCTTCTGTGTAATTACTGTTATATTTTATATGCAATAGTTTTTTTCTAATGCTTTGTACTTTAATGATCTTACTTTAAGCATGATGATTCAGTTTTCCTCATTGTAGCAGCACTTGGGTAGCCTTTCTACAGTTACTCCTGTCAACTTCAATTTCATTAAAAAATAACCAGTAGTTAGTAGTGAGAAGTAATGGATATTTGACAAGTGTCATAGTTCTGTTTACAAATGGGATCTGGGAATATTTCCCCCACATCTGCTTTTTCTTGGTTTCTTCCCCAAAGAAAAACATTATAATAGTGTCCATGAGATTAGTCCCACAACATTTCCACCCTGGACAAATGCTGTGGTATCTAGACCAAGATATATTTGGCTTTTGTTCAGATAAGCCTTTGCACTCTTTTATAGGTACATGAAGGGCATTTCTAAAACTTCTGAGGTTTAACCAGAATCAACACTGAGTGTGCATGAGGATTAATATTCAGATGGACAGATCCCAGAGGAATGGCACTAACAGTTCTGTCACTGGCCTCAAATTTGAGCATGCAAAGTCAAGAGGGCCACAAGGATGATCAGCAGTCTGGAGCACCTCTCCTATGAGGACAGACAGATAATTGGGGTTGTTCAGTCTGGGGAAGAGAAGGCTCTGTGGAGACCTTATTGTGGCCTTCCAGTACCTTAAGGGGGCCTACAGGAAAGCTGGGGAGGGACTTTTTAGGCTGTCAGGCAGTGATAGGACTGGAGGAAATGGATTGAAATTAGAGAGAGGTCGATTCAGGTCAGACATTAGGAAGAAGCTCTTCACCATGGGGATGGTGAGACACTGGAACATGCTACCCAAAGAGGTGGTGGAAGCCCCATCCTTGGAGGTTTTTAAGACCAGGCTGGATAGGGCTCTGAGCAACCTGCTCTAGTGGGAGGTGTCCCTGCTATTGGCAGGGGGGGTTGGAACTAGATGATCTTTAAGGGCCCTTCCAACCCTTACAATTGTATGATTCTAAGACAGACAGCTGTGCCCAATACTCTACTGTACAGAAATGGCAGGGGATTGAGCCGGGAGGAGCAGGTTTGCTGCAGTGTTACCTCTCTGGCCAAGCTGTTCTCAGAAGTCCTGCTCTCTTTTCTGGAGAGCTTCTGGGGTATTTTATAAGAGCAGATTAATTCTTTTTGGTAAAGTTTTCAGGCCATGCTGGAAAATGCTATAGGAAATCTAGATTGCTTCATAATCATATATAAATACTTCAGTTGGCTGTTAAATTGACTTACTTTTGAAGTCAAGTCTTTAGGGATCCAATGAATTTCTCTAGGGCTTTTCAGGGTTATGTATGGGGTTTTGTCTGTCTTTGTTGCTTGGCCAGTTTTAACCTGGGAAGAATGCCTGACTTTGAATACCATGAATAGTCCTTACCATTGCACTCTTCTTGGAGCCTCAGGAAATAGATTTACTGAGGCATTTGACTAAGTGTTTGTGGTGGCTGACCAGTATTGGGCAAAAGAGCCAAGAGCTTAGATTGCTGATGGCCTTAGAATCATAGAATCATAGAATAGTCTGGGTTGGAAGGGACCTCAGAGATCATCGAGTCCAACCCTTGATCAATTACCGCCACAGTCACTAGACCATGGCACTGAGTGCCATATCAAGTCTCTTTTTAAATGTCTCCAGAGACGAAGAGTCCACCACCTTCCCAGGCAGCTCGTTCCAATGTCTGATCACCCTTTCTGTGAAAAATTTCTTTCTAATATCCAGTCTGAACTTCCCCCGGCACAATTTAAGACCATGCCCTCTTGTCTTACTGAGAGTTGCCTTGTAACAGGCTGTCAGATTAGTCATCTAACATACAGGTGCCAAAGCTGGAAATATTTGCAGAGAAATTCTGAACTAATGATGATGCAATTTCTGCACAAAGTTCCTTCCGTTGGGTTCTTTTATCAGTTTTTCTAAGTCACACTGGTTTAATTCAACACTGTTTTGAAACTTTCCCTGACAAGATCATGTTGAGATGGTGATAGAGGATAATCGTATTCAAATTCTGTCTGTAAAATATTTGATTTAATTTTCCTCTAAATTGCAACTGACAAGTCTAGAGATGGGAGACATATCTCAAAAAAAAAAAAAAGTTCGTTAGCTGAAAATGCTTCTGGAAAATCAAAGATAGCTTCAAACTGAGATCAGACTGGATTAAAAACTACAACTTAAATTTTACAACATAATATTTTATTGCAGATTTATTGAAACTTTGTTTTGACCATTCAAAAAAAATTGTATTTAAGAGAGGGTTTATATGAAATTTATCTGACAGAAAGGGAGAAATCTCACATAGACTGAAAACAAAGTAAATTCTTTGCATCAGCCTGAAGTTTATTACTGTTCATATTCTTCTAGAAAGAACAATTCTAGAACTATTCTAGATCTACAGTATTTCTAGATCTTTCTATATCTGGTCAGCCCAACATAATTAAATATTTTTTTTACAGTCACGATAATTTGTATCCTTTGATACTTCATTTACAAGTTTCTGTAAAATTTAGACCATTTAAATATTTGTGTTGCCTTTCTTGCAAGAGAGTATCACCATTACAGTATTGGTGCAACATGCACCACTGAATGTCATTGAATTTAGTCTGATGTCTATAATGATATTTAATAATTGCCACAAATAATTCTTCTACTGATTGCTTTCTTACCTTTGTAATCTAGGTTAGATTTTGTTTTCTGAATAGCCAAGAGGTTAACCTCTGTTTCCACTCCTTCCTTCTCTTTCTCCTTTTCCCCTTTCTCTGCTTTTTTTTTTTTCAAGACCAGTTGGTGAAAAGTCTAAAGAATTAAACATGTTTTTAATTCTTTCTTAAAAAAAATAACCTGTTAGTTTGGGAATGTTGCTTTTGTTAACAGCTTCTCTTCTTATCTGCTACTCATTACAATTTTGTTTAATGCAAACAGTAATTTAGAGAGAAAAATATACAATTGGTAATTTGAGAGACTTCCCAATATTTTTGTAAAGTCATCACCAGTGAAAGGCTGAAGCAGTTGATCCTGGTGCCAGTCATCCCTTCTTTACCAGCAGCAGGCTTTTAGAAATGCTTAGTATTTCTGTGCCAGGCCCATTTATAACTCGGATACAGATTTCTTTGTATGCTTACAAGGAGATAGGTACTACTTAGTTGTGTTCCGTAATCCTCAGTGTCTTGTATTTTATACCTAGACAAAGTTCTTTTTTCTTCTGTGGGAGAAAATGTCCATGCCTGTCAAGATATGCATTAGTACCCTCACAGGCAAACCACACACAAAGACATTTACTATATATTTACCATGCAGGTAAGTTAGATATCGGACAGTATTTTGCATTATTATTTTCAGCAAATGCTTAGTTTAGAAAAGAGAGGAATTGAAATTGAAAAAAAGCCTACATAGAGGGAAGAAATAGAAGGACAAAAGGTAACTAGCAAATAAGTGAAAAGACACAGAGCAGTAAGTTCAAAATTCTTTGTGACACAAAACACTGTTATTGTGGATAACGCTTTGAAGAGGTGCCTAAGTGGTACAAATAACAAAGCCAGTTTAGATGGTTGGATTTTGAGCTTATAAAGCACACATAAATATTTTAAATTAATTATCTATATGAAATCACTGTCCCAGAAATCAGAATTCTAAAAGGACTATTTTTACTCATAATAAGGGCCATTGTTTTGTTGAAGTAGAATCAGGACTGTACCTGCTCTCTGAGATTAGTTTTCTTAGTTTTCCGTTTTCATGGATTTCATTCTGTGGTAAAAAATGTCATGCCATTAGCTGCAGAGATGTTCTTGCAGTAGGATTTTTCTCCAAATTCCGCTCCTACGACAGTGTTTTCTTACGCAGAATAAACAGATGTTGGAGACAGGGGTAAAGGACATATCTTTTCCTGCACTCTTCTCTATCATCTACAGATATTTGGTGGGCTGTCATTTTCAGTAGTGCAGCAAGTCATCCCTGGAAGCACTCCCAACTCACTGTTACACACACATGTAGAGTCCAGATGTGGTTGTAATCCACATCTGATTTAACACTGGATCAGACTGATGGCAAAACATGTGTGCCAGATTCCCAAAAGCAGATGGTTCGTAGACCTGAAGATGGCAAGATTAAATATATGAGTTGGCTGTGGAAACAGAATAGTTATATTGTATTACATATGTCTCTGTGAAGAAGATATTATGCCTTTTTTTTTTTTTTCTTTTCAATTTTTTTAAACTGCACCACTTTCTATTAACTCATTAGATAAATCAAAGTGGGTGTTCTTGGGAGCAGAAGCTGTGTAGATCAGACTTCCAGTACAATTCTCTAGGACAAAGATGATTTCTTGTTATTCATTGGGTATCTGAACTTGACATTATGTTTATCAGCTCAATATCTGACCTTCTGAGGTTCATGAATCACTTCCCCAGTTTGACCTCAATATTACAGATTTTTCTCTCCACAACCACTTTTTTCTCAGAACTTGCAACTGCTTAAGGAACTCACATCATTGGGAAATGCTCCATTTCTTTAATATGTGTTTATATGTTTAAGAGGTGTCATATTTACATTCTAGACTTCTCTTCTCTAAAAAGGAGTGGTTTTTTTTCAGAATTAAATTCAGAAATATTTCTAATAATGTGGAATATTTCTGACAGAACTGTTTAAATAATCAAAGGAAAGAACTCTGCCAAGTTAACTTTACTGGCGACTGAGCTTATTTTATTTCAAACAAATCTCATTTGAGGTGTTGGTTTCTTTCCTCTTCTCTCTCTTCCTTCTTCAAAGTTTTTCAGTCAGAGTATCTGCTGTCAGGGCACAAGAGATCCTTGTGCTGTGATGTTTGGCAGATATTAGTAGTGGTAATAAAACAAGTACAGGAATTTCAGTGTTGAAATTTCAGTTGATTCCACTGCAGTAGCCAAGAGCAAATCCATTCCCCTGGGGTGGCAGTCCTCCAGTGTGAAAGGATGAGGGGATGAGACAGAGGAGATGGGAAAGAGAGAGTTATCTTCTGGTCTAACTCTCACATCGATCAACTGCAGAAATCCCTTGAGCCCTACCTAAGGTACAATCTTATTTTTCCAATTCTCACTTTAAGGACAAGAAACCCAGGGAGCCTTGTGCTTATAAGTGGATTTCACCTCTTTTTAATTAGTAGGCTTCTCCATTATTTTTTTCTGATGGGACAGTGGCCTCCTTCACAATAAAAAATACTGCAGTGACAGCAGCCTTGCTTTGCACAGGAGCTCCAGCACTAGGCATAGTCTGGCCAGAGCATGTTCAAAGAGATAATGTGAAAGATTCACCTCTGAGGAAGAGGATATCTCTGTAGTAGATTCATATTATTCTGATTTTTTGCACACAGTGAGGGAAAGACATGTACACTGCGAGTAGATGGCGATATGTTGGTGAAATTGTTCATGAAACCTACTTCCCAGAGACACGGACGACATCATGCAAACTAGAATTTGGTCATATATTGGTATTTGTGTTTGCTGGAACACAGATACTGGGCTGATGCAGGTTCTTGTCAGAGTTCATAGAGATTTGTAAGAAAAATTATAAACCCACCTTACTTCACATTATATTGAAGATGTGATAATAGTTTTAATAATCACTCCACAACTTAATCATTTCTTTGAGAGATTTAGAAATCAAATTTACATAAGCAAAGCAAATGTGATGGTCTAATAGTCTTTTTAATGATGCAAATATACTCATTTATGTTAAAATCATAACAAAGAAGGAAAAAAGAAAAAAGAAAAACAACAAAAAACCAAAACAGAAACAGAATACCTTGCCTCTGCCCATGGAAAATTTTTCACAGTGAAGCATTGAACAAAGACCTTCAAACTTCCTGGGAGAGCTCTTGCCTTCCAGAGACTTTCTGATATTTTCTGCACTTTATTGAAGGAAAGAACTTAAATTTCAAGAAAGGTGCAGACTGGGTCTCCTGTTAATACAATCTCTTTGTTCACTGATATCAATAAATGGAAAACTGCAGCATCAAAATAACAAAAATCTTCATGCCTTCTTCTTAGGTTTAAATGCTTTGGTAAAAATAAGTGATAAATAAACATACATGGTTTAAATAGTCTTTTTTAGAAATCAGTATTTTAAATGAGATGGTTTTATTTCTGTGTCTTGTGACATTCTGCACAGACAAGTCAAGTAATCTTTGAGAGTGGTCTTTATTTTTTATTCTGTGTGGGACTGATAGCAGTTATCCCTTTTTTTGATTACTTTGATTGCATGTTGAAATCTTGAGGTGCAGGATTTTCATTCAGTAGCCGAGTGCACGTCCATTATCTGGCTGAGCAGCATAATAATTCTGTGATTCAGCTGTTCCTTCATAGAAGATTTACCTGACAAACATTTTCCTAAAGTGGCATTCCATCATTAGTGCCACTCTCTGAGATGGCATTTCATCAGGAATTGTCACTATCAGAAAAAGGAATAAGACCCTGCCCTTCCACTGAAACGTGAGTTAAAAAGTGGATGAAAAGACCTGGAAGAAAATACTCTTCAGCACAGTAGAAGACTGTTATAGAGGCATCAGCCACTGCCTCAGTATAGGTAATACTGTGTTAAGCACAGTGACAGCTATATATTCAGTTCTGGTTTTGATAGAATAAGCTGGACCTCTATTGCATGGAAGTCTGAGGTCAAGGCTAATATTCTGTGTTTGGTATTTTTGGAATTCCTGTTTGTGTTCTACAGAGGAAAGTGCAGACAATTTTCCAGTAAGTTATTATTGCTCATCAGTTTTTATTCCTGATGAATGAGGATGCTTCAGACCATAAATCTTCCACTGGTCCAGGCTAACTGTTGCCTCTCCTGGGCTTGCAGCCAGAATAATTTTGTAGGGAGGAATTACACAACTTGATGAGAAAGGAGTAAATAGTCCTCTGTTAGCAGCCATTTGAAACAGCATCTGTTTAAGGCTATTCAGAAATGGGGAATATTAGCAATATTACTGGGCGTACTGTAGGTGGTGTACCATATGCACATATTGCCACAAACTGTGTTGTGTTTGTCTAATGTGAAACTTTCATTTACTGGCAAATGTGATGGTGGTATTTATAGTGATCACGGTGAAGCACTTGAACAGATTCTGGTGATCTGTCACTGTGCAGTATGGATTTCAAGCATAGATAAGGAGATGAGTGCCTAGCCTTTCATATTTTGTACTCTCCAGACCCACAACAATGTTCCTTATTGCTAGCAATAACATGTAATGGACATGATGCTAATACAGAGAAAACAAGAGTATGTGCAGTTTGTCTGCATGCACCCACGGCAGGTATGGGGCGTGATGGGATTGGAGGGCAAGCTGACGGTCTGTGCACAGCTACATGCTCAATAATCCATGAGACAAGTAACTGAAAGTGGTGAAAACAGGTCCCATGTAGACACTGAGCATTGTTAGGGCTCCACTTGAAAGAGCTGCTGCAATCGATCCTTTCTGCAACCTCATTCTTAATTATGTCAAAGATTCTAAAATGTGAGAATCGTTCATTTCCCCCTTTCCTCCCAGCTCTCTCTCCCTTGCTGCCACTTTGTCCCCAGGTCACACTAAGGGAAGGTGTGGGATGTAGAGAGCTCTTATCCAGGCAACTCTAAGAAGCATTAGATCTAGAACCTCCCTTATTTAGAAAGCTTGGATCTCTCCTTTTCCAAGGAATTATATGGGTTTTTTTTCTTAGTCTTTGATAGATGTGTGTCGTCAACAGATGTTGGATGCTAAACTGTCAACATCATGATTTATAGAGAATATCCTGTTATTTTTAATTCAAAAAAGAGAAAAATATTTTTCTGTCCCTCTAGAGCTTATACATACTATTTAAGTTGTCCTTACCAGTGCAGAATATAAAAAGAGAGCAATAACAAATTTTGTAATTGCTGAAAAGAGAAAGGAAAATAGGAGAGGATTTTTTTTCTCTAAACAATGTATTGCAGACAAGAAATGTTTATGGTCTTCAAGTTTTATTGGCTTTCTTTTGGGATGAACTGTATTAATTTCCATTAGTAATTAATGCAACATTACCAAATGCTGAGAATGTATAAGACATAAGAATATAAATCCAGGTTGAATAGATCATCCTTTATGATTTTCTGAGCTAATTTATTTTTTACATCAAAATTAGCAGTGGTTGGGGTCACCTTTAATTTGATTCTATGACATTTTAAAATTGCAGAAATAGCCATTTTTATTCTTCTTTGTATGAAATGAATGCATTTTTTAAAAAAATCACCCTGTGTTCTTGGCCTCAGTCTCCTGAATTATCCTTTGCTTGTGAGATAGTACATATTTCATTAAAACAATGGTATTTCCAATAAGCAAAGCATTTGCCCCATCATCTGCTTTAAAGAATAAGAAAAATATACAAATTTAATAATGACCTGAACATTATTTTTTGTCTGTGTAATGTAGTGTGAAGCCTGCTCTTTCAGATCACATTATTTTTTGCCTCTGCAAACTTGGACCATCTCCTCTTAGACCAGTGTGCAGCTGCCAGGCTAACCTGGCTCTTCCAGTAGCGCTGCCCGCTCTTTACCTGCTTGTCACCAGAGCATTTACCCTGGCTGCTCACCTGCCTGCATGGGAGCGGGCCAAGCACAGATGCTTTCCTGACCTTTCTGAGCAGCCATCTGGAAAGGGGCAGATGTCATTATTCAAAAGTACTTTGGTAGATGGGTCCGAGACATTAAAAGCTCCCACCAGGAACAGAGACCCTGCCATGTGGTTGGTAAAGCACTTGTCCTTGAAGAAAATGCTACTGTCTCCTGTCTCAGGCAATGAGCATATGGTCTGTATGATAAGCAGAGAGAAATACAGTGCCTTGGTATGGGACGATGCCATGACCATTTTTCAGCTGTTCCCAAAGGGAGAACGGCACCTTTAGTAGTGGAGGTCATCTCCTCTCTGCTTCTAGCCCCTCACAAAGGGAGATGTCTTCCAATCTCCCGGTAGCATCTTACATTGCCAAGTATTTCACAAAGGCAGGGGAAAAAAAAAAAAAAGACAAAAAGTCAAAGCAAATGACATATGTGGGAGGAAAGATTGTCAGTCCTACATCTTAAAAGTGAATGCTGAGGTAAAAATTGGTCCTTCCCACATGGCCCTGGCTCCTGTCTTGGAGTATAGGGTGAAGTGGGAAATTCAGTCTCCATCCCTGCTGTCTCCCCAACTTGCCTGCAGTACATGTGGATATATCTGCTGATAGTGTTGGTGGTGATGATTGTTAACTGAATGGTGTTTTGACTCTGCCAAATCCTTTCATACAGGTCACAATCTGCTTGGTGGTGAATGGCAGCTGAAAGGCTCTGTGTAGCCTGTTAACAAATTCTTTTGCTGTCCCAATCTCTGAAGTATTTTCAAAGCCTTGTTTAAAACCTCAAGCATTTTGTTGTTGTTATTTGGTTTTCGTTGGTCTTTTTTGCTACACAGCCCACTTTTTGTTTCTTTTCTTATCATAATGAATTCAGTGTAAGTAGGAGTGACAGCCTGCAGGAATGTTAGATGGCTGAAGTTGTGTATAATGTGGCCTTTACGGGAAAGGTCATACTCCTTCCTGTGAAGCTATTGTGAAGCTGGCTTTAGAAAATTTACCAACTACCTGTCCACAGACAACAGCAAGATCTGGTCCTTTCTCGTTATAGTGAGCCATCGGATGTAGATGCATTGATCTCAGTGGACTTACTGATACTGGTGCAATAAAATCACCATTTGTCCCAAACGTTATGGAGAGATGACAACCAACATACTGAACAGATCTGTTTCTCAGGGAAGTCTCAGGCGGGGGAGGTAGCTAATCTGTCCTTCATGCTTTGAGCCATCTGAGCTTGGAGAATCTTAAGTTGTGTTCAGTTTTTATTTATGTTGGCTTAGAAAATGTTTAATGTCTTTTTTTTGTTGTTGTTTTTTCCTTTTTTTTTTTCTGTAGTAATAGTAAAAATCTGTTTTTCTTCCCTAACTACATGCAGGCTGGCATGGCTTTGACCTACGATCCAACAGCTGCTATACAGAATGGGTAAGGAATGCATATTTTCTTACGCCTTTTAAAAAGTTATTTTGAATGCCATCTTTTGTTTTCTCATTCTGTGGCAAAACTTATTCAGAAGCAAATTCACTCAGTCATATTTTGTCTGAAGTGTGTAATATTGTATCGTCAAGTTCTTCTTCTAGTTTCCCTTTTGGTTTTATGTCCTCTTGTTTGTAATATCCATTTGAATGGGAAGTTGTTTTTCCTAATAGTTTCCATCTCTATTTGGCAAACACTAGTGAATTTTATTTTTTTTTAATCTCTCTGACATAAAGTGGAAACCAGTAAAATTTCCCTTTACTCACTTTGCTTTTGTTAAAATAATCTTTGAAGATTCCAGCATATTTTGGATAATAGAGCTGTTGCTTCATCAGGAGTTCTCTCTACAGGCTGACTGTCTTTCATGGCATTGCCTGAACAGAAATGTCAAACAGGGAGAAAGCCTTAAATTAGTGTGTAAGCAGATAGGATTTAGGAGTAAAATTCTGAGCAACACTCTTCATTTCTCAACCACTGTTTGCCAACACAGAGAAATGAATTATGAAGTTTGGCATTGAACTCTTTGACAGTCACTCTGATCAGAGAAATGTTTGATATGACTATTAAATTCATAGAATCATGTTATGGTTTGGGTTGGAAGGACTTTAAAAATCTAGTTCCAACTACTCTGCCATGGGCAGGGACATCTCCAACTAGACCAGGTTGCTCAAGGCCCCATTCAACCTGGTCTTGAACACGTTCAGTGATCGAGCATCCACAACTTCTCTGGGGCAACCTGTTTCAGTGTCTCACCACCCTTACAATGAAGAACTTCCTAATTTCTCACCTAAATGTACCCTTTTCCAGTTTGAAGCCATTATCCATCATCCTATCGCTGCAGGGCTTTTTACAAAGTCCCTCTCCAGCTTTCTTGTAGGCCCCCTTCACATACTGGAAGGCTGCAAGGTTTCCCTGGACCCTTCTCTTCTCTAGGCTGAACAAACCCAACTTTTTAATCCTATCCTCATAGGAGAGGTGTTCCAGCCCTCTGATCATCTTCATGGCCCTCCACTGGACCCACTCTAACAGATCCATGTCCTTCTTGTGTTGGGGGCCCCAGATGCAGTACTGAAAGTGGGGTCTCACAAGTGCGGAGTAGAGGGAGAGAATCTCCTTCCTTGACCTCCTTGCATTACATGCATGCTCCTGTCTGTTATCCTGCTGAAGGGAAAATGTATTGATATAGAGAAGAATGGCTTTATTAAATATTTGTTAGGGCCCTGTTAGTTTAAGCAATTATGGGGAAAAAAAAAAAAAAAAAAACCCTAAACTGAACCCCTCCCCTTCTGATTACTTTTTTAAAAAACCCACAATGATAGTAGTATATTTTGCTGAATTGTCCTTTACAGGCAGTTGATTTGTAGGACTCATGATATTTCTCATGTGTGGAGGAAATGGCTGAATCAGAGCAACTCAAAAAAACAGTTTATTTGTGAAGTCATGATTTCAGAATCCTCTGGTTCATTTTGCATTTTCTGACCTCCCAAACGAGTCTTTCTTTTCTACTGTCATACTTTTCAGCTGGTAACACATTTTAGGCTATAAAGAGACCCATCACTAGTTCATAACCTACCAGTGTTACATCTAGAAAAATTGCTTTTATTTCAAGTGAATTCCAGCACATCAGTTGCATGAATGTTTTGGAAACTGTAATTTTACTTCAAGAATATTTTATTTTTAATTGTGACAGTTATCTCAGGCACAGGCATTATTTGTATCAAAGAGCAGCTATACTGCTCAGGTGTTCAAGCCGCTCCGATGGATTGGTGACTCTATTGTTTGAACATGCTGTCACAGATCATTGGGAAAGGAAATAGTACTCAGTGGAGAATTTCAGCTCTGCAGTTTTTAAAATGTTCTTTATTTGTAAAGCATGAAATAAAGTACATCACTGGATACATCTCTAAGAGTGACAATTAATTACTGCTTTGACATATCTCTTCTTTCTGGAGTGTCAAAATATTTTGAACTTCATCAGGACAAAACCATCTCATTCAAAATGCTCTTATGGTGAGATCTTGATTTTAGGGAGTGTGAGAAGAAGCTCTTACTGTGCAGAAAAATCTATTTCTTCACCAAAAATTTCACAACTCTTGTTCCATCCGTTGGTTGCAGCTTTAAAATGCTGTCACCTGAGGATCATCAGCACCCTTCGGCACGTAGTTTCTTTTTAGCTACCCAGACATTCACTAAATAGTCTTTACATATCCTGTAGTTATGATTTTTTATTATTTTTCATAAGCCTATTTACTTGCAAGTACAATAAAAATCTATCTCATAGGTTTCATTATAGCTAAGTGCAGGAGCACCTTGATGCTTTGCTTGTGAAATGTGCAGATGCAATTTGTTGGTCACTGACAAATATATTGTAGCAGGTGTGTGGTGTTGGTGAAGGAGAGTTAAAGGCACTTAAGCACTATGAAGTCAAACAGGTTCATCAGTGAAGGAGCAGTAGGCAAACATATTGCTCTTATAGCGAGGATGGTCCTGAAGTGAGCACAAAGCTGCTGCTTGCAGTCTTTTTGTGTTGATGGTGTGCCCATACCCACCCCGTGGGTAAAATATTGCATAGTACTTCGGCAGTAAGGTAGACCAAGATGTTAAGGTTTGCGTGGAGTAATGTTACCCAAAGGTCTGTAAAACAAAGACCACTTACCTGTAGTAGGCCTGTTAAGTGCAGCGATCAGGTTAAGCAGGTGTTGTCTCTCTCTGTACACAGCTCAGGACTTGTTGATGTGCTGTGAGAAGCATATGCCTGTCAGTCCTTTGGGTGCCTAACAGTGTGGAGCTTAGTGAACTGAGGTTGGAAATGGTAAAAGTAGATACCACAACCAAGGTGAAGATTCAGGTGAGGTATGAATTAACAATAATACTTAAAGAGAAATTTTGACTACACATGCCGATAACCATTAGAGTCCTTTATAGGGTTGATAAATGCATTTTGATGCATCCAAGTTGCAAAGTCCACACAGTATTATATGGAGGATGGAAACCTACTCAAGACACTTGACTCTGTGTCAAGGAGTGGTACTTAAAATTCACAGTTCCTTAAGAGTCATGATCATATTTGGTTTTGGGTTGGGGCATAACAAAGCCTCAGGGAAGAATCTGGATTCTTGTACGTTAACCAGATGAAAAGGTGGGTTCTCACTGCTCATGGTGTAGTACTATCGCTTTTATTGCCGCCTAACTGCATATTTGCCTTGAAAATCTATAGTAGGAATAATACAAAAGAATGAGAGAGAGGCTTTCACTAAAAATAGCTAAGATTTTTTTCTCCATAAAGGAAGAGATAATTTTCTTCTGAGTCTATTACATTATGAAGCTTGTAAAGACCATGTAACTCTGTTTCAGTATCCAGCAGAGTTACATCAGTGTAAAACTGGTATAATGGAGTGGAGAATCTGGCCCATCGTGTACCATATCATTGCAGTATGAGTTACTGAAGACGTGGTAACCACGCACGTCAGCAGATAAGCCCTTTTCCCCTGCCAATCTCGATGTGCCCTTTTAGTTTTAGAATCAGCCTTTTCTGAATTGCATTTACAAAGGTGCTCAGGTTTATTTGGGGGAATAGTATGCCTGTTGTAATATGCTATTGATTTTTCAATTTTGGTGTTAATATTGTTTTAGTAGTTTAATGCACTCATAGAAAGAACAAAATACAGGTCTTGTACTTCCACTGCAAGAATGCTCATTTAAAATGTTCCCGAGGCTTGTGTCTTCTTGGTCATTTGACTAAGATTGCGATGTACTGTATCAGTTTAATATCTGATATCTGGGGGACTATACTGTGCATTTGCTGGCCAATGGGCTCAACATTGAGATAGGACTTTTTCATCTCAAACATCTGACTATGTGGCTTATTGCATCAGAAAATTGCTGCCTTGATAATGCTTGGTAATACTATAACATTATGTGAGCCCCAGGATACTATTTATGAATCAAACTTTTTCAGTACTGCCCGCAGGCACAAGGCATGAGCAAATGGTGTTTATTGCAGTGCAAATAGAATCTTGGTCTTGTGCAGATTCCGTGTGGAAGCTCGCACATTTCCCCATAGGATGGGAACCATATGGATTTTTTTTCCTATTTTTTGGCAGGGAAATAGCGACCAGAAGCTACAGATAATGTAGTCCCCAAATGTAAAGGGAGAGTTGATGTAGGAGGGAAGTATGTGCTTTGCCTGTTGAACAACAGAATCTGTTCTTAAAGCATTGCCTCTGTGTACTTGATGATGTACTGGGAACATGGTTCCTTTTAACATCTCTTAAAAACATTTTCTTTTGAGACCTTTATGAACCCCTCTACAGGAACATTTTTTTCTTCCTCTTGAGAAGTTTTCCCTATACTTATGGAATCTGGTCGTGCTGAAAAGGCCCATTTTTAATACAGGGGCAATGTTCATTTTGCCCCACCCCTACCACCTACCTTTTTATGCTTTTGCTTCTAGCATTGAAGTTGCAGCTGAGGAGCAGGGGCGCTGGCTTGTACCTGGTAAAAAAACTGCATGGGTTTATGTAAGGATGCAACTTGTATTGTGGAAAATGCAGCTAAGGCTTTTGGAGAGTTCTCCTTAGAACCCACAGGTCAACCACAAAGCCTACAGCTCTCTCTACCAGGTACATACGCATTTGAATACCAGGAAATTTGGGGCATACTTGAACATATCTAAAATGAGCCAAAGCCAGTAAGATCCATATCACTTGCCACTCCTCTTTCTGATGTACATATTCTGATGATTAAGAAATCTGTCTTTCCTTGGATTTACATACAACATAGCTCTTGCACCTCATTTCACCTCTGACTGAGCCTAAAATAACAGAAAAAGGAAAAGCCTAAGACCAAATATGGTAAGGTTGGCCATATCTTGTTGTGATGCTGTAAGGTTTACACCAGAACAGGCCACACTTGCATTTTTGTTCCTTCTGTTTTTCATTAGGTCCCTAGCATGCCATGTATTCCAGTTACATATTAGGACATTAGCCTTCTTGCATGTAAAGGGAATTTGGGGAAGTGCTCTTCTCAGTGACGTCCAGTGATAGGACAAGGGGCCATGGGTGCAACCTGGGACATAGGAGGTTCCATGTAAACATAAGGAGAAACTTATTCACAGTGGGGGTGACAGAGCACTGGAACAGGCTGCCCACCCAGGGAAGTTGTGGAGTCTCCTTCTCTGGAGACTTTCAAAACCCACCTGGGTGCGCTCCTGTGTGATCCTGCTCTGCCAGGGGGGTTGGAATAGATGATCTTTTGAGGTCCCTTCCAACCCCTAACATTCTGTGATTCTGTGAAATGTCTCCATGTCCCATGGGTGAAAGCATGTTGAGCCCTCCTTGGGAGCAGGCCCTGCCAGGGCATTGCATGGCTCCAGCACTGTGGCAGGTTGAGCATCCCATGCCTGGGAGGTTCTCTGTTTGAGCTCATCCCAAAGCAAGGACAACCCTATGCTCACCATACCATTGTAGTTCACATGTGGCAAAGATATCCATATCCTTTTGTTTGGGCACAAGTGACACTGTGGCAGAAAGACAAGCCTTTGTTTCTGGGTGTAAGGGACTCTTGATTGTAAAATGTTTGACCTCCAGCCTGTCACAGCGACTCAGATTCTTAAATATTTATTATTAAAATTGAAATATATGAACTGGGTTTTCTCAGATTGTCATTTGCTGCATCAGATTTCCTTCCTTCCTTTCTCTTATTTGATGATCTGGTACACGAATTTTCACAATGTAACTGACTATCCTGATAGTGTATTTTATTTGATATTTAATTGAGAGCATTCCAAACAGTGACAGATAGATTATATTGTTAGGGATGTTGGAAGGGCTGTATTTTTCACGTTACCAGAGTGTATATAAGCTTATGTACTGTGCAGATAACTGTGTCTCTGAGCTGAAACTGAAATGGTTATCTGTCTGTCAAGTTCTTGGCTTAGCACATGTTTTCTGTAAATATGGAAGAATTTGTTGGGATTTATTGGAGAGTTTATTCCAAAGAGTGAGCACTACTTTCAAATTGGAAGTTGTTTGTCCTCTGCACTCATCTTTGTCCGAGCATTTCATACGCGATATGAGTACGAGCACAGCATTAGTCCCAGGCTGATGGACAGAATGAGAACAGAATGAACAAAAATGTATTGTTTTCTCAAAAGAGTTTTTATACTGTCCTTCAGTTTAAGAGGTTTATATGTATTTCTATACATAATACATTTTACCCATAGAGTAATTTCTGTCAGTCTGCCATTTGCTGCACACAGCATTTCTTAGTTCATCCACATAGAAATGCATAGCCAAAGTGATTTCTGGTTAATCTTGATCAGGAAGAAATTCCCTGTAACAGGACTTAGGTAACATAGACATCATGCTAATGCCATAGATGAATCCAGCTAGTGCTGTAAAAAATCCTTTCCCCCACAATGTTGTATGAACTTAATGTTTGATACAATCAGTGGGACACAAATGCTTTCAAATTCTCATAATAGGATATATAAAAAATTGGGCAAAGGCACAGTTTTAAAATAGTCTCTGTGCGAGCATTGTAAGGGCAGATAAATGTTCCTAAAATAGCAATATGTTTCTATTAAACAAAAAATCACTCAGACGCCACCTGCTGCTTTTGGCATTTTAAAATCCTATTTGGAATAGAGAGAACAAGTGATTGCTTCTCTGTCTCCCTCTCCTCTCTTAACTTTGAAAGTTTCCAACCAGCCTTCAAAGACAGCAGCCTGTTTTTCCATGGCTGTTGGGTGGATGAAGTGGATGGTTATTTGAGTCTGCACCCTGAATGAATGCATACAGTCTGAGCTAGACTGATTAAATACTAAATCCAGGATACCAGGGCGATCAGGAAATAGAACACTTGTTTAAGCAACAGTAATGATTTTTTTTGTTGCATGGCTCTCATGGAAAGCTACTGTTGATTGCCTCTGTGTGGGGAGAAAAAAACCCAACGCATAAAAAGACAGGGAGTGTAATCCACTTCACTGTTACAGAGAGAGCATATGTGCAAAATCTTCTGCTAATTGTAAGGAACTGTGTGGGGTTTAAACTGGGCAAGAGAACACTGCACAGGAGTGTTTCTCTTTCTGAGTCCAAAATAGCAGCATTTTGACAGCTCTAAGACAACAAACATTCTTTTTTAAAGCATTTTTATTTTTTCTGGCTTACATTAAACTGAAAAAAGGGCAAATGTAAAAATCTTTATGAGCACACATATTAAGTACTTACACAATCATTCAGTAGCAACGTTTTCCAAGTAATAATTTTATCAATAATCATTAACCCACAGGGAAGGAAAAGGAATATAACATTTATTACAATCAGCCAAGAGGTAGTGGAACTTTTGATCATAGCATGCAACGACAGAATTAAAAACAACTAAATCAGAGATTTTCAGTGTTGCCTTGGGCATTAGGCTCACAATTCCTGATGCATTTTACCAGAAGGTGGGTTTTTTGCTCTCTGCGTAGATGAATATGAAAATTTCAGACAGAGTTTTTGTAGCCATCCCTTAATAAAATAATTCAGGCTTGTATATGGATTTGGTATTCTCAGCACTGAACCATTAAGATCTGAAAAGAAAACAGTACCACATATAAAAATGAAATCAGTAATATTGTCTTCAATATTGCTTAAGAAACTTCCTTTCCCTAGCTAGCATTCTGGAAAATCAGCTGTCTTTGCATTTCAGATAATTACTTCTTGTATTGTGAAGTTCTATATTTGTGCTAGCTGAAGTGAAAAAAATATGCTGTGTGTAAATATTCCTCCTCTTTTCTATTTTCAAAATCTGTTCAGTGGAGCTATCACATCTTCTTTATTATGGTTTTGGAAATAGATGGACATAATTACCTGTGTATGCTCTTTCTGTCTTTGCCTGGGAGGCAGTGAATTAGTTATTCAGAGCCCAGCAGTCAAAAGGTTCAAAAAAATCTCGCTTTTGTTCTTTGTTTGCAGATTTTATTCCTCACCGTACAGTATTCCAACAAATCGCATGATTCCACAGACATCAATCACACCATTCATTGCTGCTTCCCCTGTCTCTACATATCAGGTACGTCAGATTTGCACTTGTCTACTATGTTTCCCAGTTAATTATGTTTTGGATATGGATGAAGGAAGAGTCTATACCACAGAATTGTGTAAGTGCTTGCACTCTTGAGTCATACTTTCAACAAAAGGCTTTCTAGTAGTATTCAGGTGTCATTTGGTGTAGGGTTTTAAGTGTTTCCTGCATTCTTTACACTAGCAATAAAAGGTGTGGTAATGTTTTATTTCATAAGCTTCTCTAGTAAACAGCATTTTGCTTCATTTACAGTTGACAACAGTAGAAGCTTATTATTCTTACTGAAAGAATTGTTTTGTCATTGTGGCTCCCCTTTATTAGCCACAAGGTTTTTTAAATGTTTTTCTTTTTTTTAATTTTATGTTGACTGCATCATATTTTGTCCTTTTGACCTTAGCTGTATTTGCTTCAGTAACAGCATCCTTTAAAAGCACTCATTTTTATCCCTGACAAGGCAAGTTACTTGAGGATAACTGTCCACATATCCTTCTTTAGTCCCCCACACGTTTTGTTGTTCAGAATTTCTCTTTTCAGCAGATCCCTCACAGATCTCCACTGGGAAATTAATGCCATGCTCTGGCTTTCTGAGATGAAAGTCAAAACCAGGTTGTATAGTTTTATTACTAGCCATTCTCTGGGAACATATCACTTCACTGTGAAGCTGGTCATTGGCTGTACATTTTCCCATTTCAATTACTTCTGTGCTATAGCATCAGTGCTGTTCCGGTCCTGAGTCCTACCTGGAACAAACTACCCAGACCTGCAGAGCTGCACAGTGGGTCGTTCTGAATGTTAGGATTGATTTGTTGAGGTTGTGTTATTTTTTTTGAGATGGTATGCTGCTGCTTACAGGTAATTCTGTGAGCTTGTGCTTACACTTACTGTGTTTTAAGCTTGATCTTCAAAGATAAATTATTCTTGTAATTTTCTTTTATTTTTGTGTTATTTAATTTTAAATGACCAACACTTCCCAAACAAAAGTTGTTTCAGTGTAATAAATTCAGTGAATTTCAGTAAATGGCAACACCCAAAGAAATGTCAGTGCCAGAGAGATATGAATGCAGATCACATGCACTTTTCTCAGCTTCAAAGCTGGGTTAAGAGTCGTACCTCCCCCCTCCTTTTCACGCCACCCAACCACTTCTTCCCATCACTGCTCCACAATTCACAGTTGCTCCCTTCTCCCATCCTGACTTGAACTATTACATCTCTTCATGGTTTGATACATTTATGTGGTTTGAAGCATTTTCCACCAAAACATTGATTTTTATATTTTATTAACTCATATAATTTTCTGTAGATAGTTTGCTGTGTAAGCCCAAAAGCATTTGCACTGGTACGGTGGAGGAACTGCAAGGGTGCAAGAGTGGGAGCAGTTAACAACCACAAGGGGCATCTCTAATGTATTTTTACTAGTGGGGATTCACAGCAGACAGTTTTGTAGTAAAGGTGTGTTTGCGTTTGCGTGCACTGGTTTTAGTTCCAAAGATGTTTCACTGAACTTGCGTTTCAACAAAAAAAAAATCTGCTTTCATCAACTTCAACAAGTGCCAAAGCACACATACAGTTAATTCACACCACTTGCTTCATGAACAAAATCAGGGGACATCTGAAGAACTGGGACCTTGTAGCTTTCTCCTTGTCATCCCAGCTCATGCTCGGTCTGAGATGCCACATGCCCATCTCTGTGAACTTGGGGATAGCTAGTGAGGTGCCCACTGATGGCTCTAGCACAGCTCTAATTTTTGTGTATTTCCTGTGTGTTGTGGTGCCCAGACTGATGTTCAAGGAAATTAGGATGCACAGGTCTCAGGGTTGAGTCTAAGTTATGATAGCACATGGAGCCATTCATGCTTAGCACAAGAGTGAGTCACAGCTCAGAGATGCCACCACAAATACAGAAGCATTTGTGGTGCATTTAATTGGTAATAAAATTGGTATATCCATAAAGCTATTACATATCAGTCACAAGGTAGAATAACAAAGAACTTCAGTGAGGCATATAGAGACCTGGTGGGAATGGACCCCACAATGCCCAAGGTAAGAGATGATCCTGGGAGCCAGGGACATGTTAAGCCAGCTTTGCCATGGAAGCTCTCGATAAGAATAAGCTTCAAACATTTAGATTTAGATCTGCAGTTCTTGCTGAAAAATTAAAAAAACATTATAGGATCTCTGAAAATGTTATATTTTGAAAGTTCATACAGATACTTTTGAAAATAAACTTTGAATGTTTTATGTCTTTCTGCACTGTTGTTTGGATGACAAGTTCATGATTATAATGATGGATAAAAGCAAACAATACAAATGAAAATACAGGACAACATGGAATATTGTTGAGTACTTTATGAGATAAATAGCTCAGACTTTTGACTTTGGTAGAAAACATTGTGAAATGAAATTTGAAAGCTTTTTCCTTTGTCAGTAGCTTTATGAGGAATAAATGAATTTTGCATTGAGTTATACGACTTAAGTCTTTTGCCAAAATTAGCTCAGTTTTCATAATGGAAAGAATAATTTCAAGTAAATTTTTGAGATCTGTTTCAAACTTTTCCGTGCTAATTAAACATATTTGATACGCAGGTCCAGAGTACTTCCTGGATGCCTCATCCGCCATATGTTATGCAACCAACAGTAAGTGGATGCTTGCTTTATATCCAAATAAAAGTGTTTACACTATAGCCTTGCTCTGCTTGTCAGCCACATTAAAGTCCTAGGTCATGTAAGAGCAGCCAGCTGTACCCTTGAACAAGAGCCCTCCCCTGTAAAGAGTCTGCTTCTTTAAGGAGCACCATTTGATTTATTGAGGAGAATGAGTGATATGTTATCTAATTGCAGTGTTTTTAAGAGAGCAGCAAACTCTAAGGTGTTGCTTCTGAAGCTTTGCTTGAGGTACTGCAAGGTAACTACACTCCTGCATACTCTTTGAGTTACTCCTCCCTTATATGGTTAGCCATTAAAAAAGGCCTTTGTACTTGTATCTACTTTAAAGGATCCTCCGTGCCTCAGTAATGCATTTCAAGTACTGGAAAAGGGTACAGCATGGCTTTACAGAGTCTCTGGCAAATCTGAATCTGATTTATGATTTGACAAATCAACTCGAGTAAATTGTCATCTTTCATCAATTCGTAAATAGTACTTAAAGCTGCTTACCAACATTCATTGGAAACAGTGCAAGTGAATTTTTGTTTACCTCACAGAAGTGTTTTGATGCTATTTGCCTAAATATTAGTGATACACCAGAAGGAAACAGCATACTGAATCCCACTATGTACAGATTGCTTTAGCTTCATTTGCTACCTTTGGTCAGCTTCTCACTTTTCTCAGGTATGGACACTTAATTGTGTCATTAATCAAAATTAAAATGTGTACTATACTTAAGTATCAATACAGTGATTTATATGCGGAGAGTAAAATTAAAAGGAAGATGTATAATTTAGGTTTGTTATTCACATCTGTGTTCAAATATTTTGACTTCATAGTAGAGTAACCTCTGGTGGGACTTAGCTATACAACACCATGGCTATATTACACTACATACCATTCAGTAGCACAGGACTCTTAGTCCGGTTTGAAACCCCCTTCCATACACCTCAACTCTTTAGAGACAAGTTCTTTTTTTTTTTTTCTCACTAAGCAATGACCACAGTGTGAAACTGTCTCCTGGTAGCCCAGTTCCTACTGCTGTGGTGCTGCTCCTCCTTCCAGACCTTGGAGGAATTTTCCATCTCAATAGCTTAAAGCTATTAACTCTTTTAAGGAGACAAGCTGTATTGAACAAACTTACAGTTAAATTCAGTCCTGTATTCTAACATTAGAATGTAATTACAGTCCACAACAAATCTTAGATATTTGTATATGATGAGTTATTATACTTGTGGAAGACAGAGGATCTATGCAGAAAGACTTCCTTTACTTTCTAGAAAGAAAATTAAGCACTCTACCAATCCAATTTGTTGGCTTGGGTGTTTTGTATATGTGTGTTTGAGTTTTATATGACAATGTTCAGCATAGCATTTTTCTGCAGTACTAGAAGAGGTTATTTTGGTGTGGTAATGGGATGTACTTACCCTTTGGTAAAGGGCTGTAAAGAAAAAAGTAGCTTTTCTAATGAATGGCACCCTCCATATGCCAAGTTAATTTTGTGTTCATTGCCAGAGCTGAGTCAATGAAAGGATGTGTGCTTGTAGGTGGAAAAGCAGAGGGACAGTGGATAAGTGGTGTAACATTTCAGGTCTGGTGTCATTGCCTTTGTGGGTTACCTCCGTGTGTTGTCTGTAGTAATCCCAATCTCTTCACTGAAAGCTCTTTCCCTTGTTTCCCAAGATTATGTTCTTAAATAAATGAACATGAGGCATTTAGTACTGAAGAAGTATGAAAGTAAAAAGACTCAACTACTATTCCCCAGGTTTCATTAAGAGATTAAGTCGTTATTACAAATGTCTGAAAAGTTTTCAGAGAATTAACTACGCAGAGTACACAAGGCATCAGAATTAATGTTTTGAAAGAAAATAAATAGTCTGTGTCCATTGTAAGTTTACTGTAGTTGCATGCCTAACTGCAGGTTCTATTCTAGGCACCTTCATACCTTAAAAAAAATTAAAGAAAAGATTACAATATAGTTGGCAAAATTTAAGACTTGAGTTTTGGTAACCTTGTGAGCAGATAAAACTGGGAACTTTCTAATTTGGTTAGCTTTTTGTTCTTCTTGTAACTTAACTTGCCATGGTATTATCTAAATTGCCACCAATTTACTCCATAATATTTTATGAGATGATTGATTGTGGCACATGATGTCCCACTGGAAACCAGTGCACATAAATATTACATTCCCCTTGCCTCAGGAAGAACATTTTACTAAGCCTCTATTATTCTTTGTGAGTAGTGATGAACTCATACAGAAAGCACAGTTTGAACTTCTCAGATGCTGGTGTTTAATTCTTTGTTTTGATTACAAGTATCCACTAAATCTTGTTACTGGGTGAGTAACTTTTCATTTCCCACAGAAAGTCCTACTTTTATTTATGTATAATTTAACACCATTTAGTGTCCCTCATGACAGAAAAATAGGCAGGACCAAGCTCTTGAGGAGCCAAAAGAGGTTTTTCATTCAGCATGCTGTGCACAGTCAAGACAGTTTTCCTGACAGGAGGGAAGAACTGTCCCACATGGCGCTACCACCCTATGTCTGCTGCCTCTTCTCTGCCTGCCCATCTCCTTTGCCACCTGCCCGCTCACACTTTTAAATACCATGCTCTTTCTTCAGTGATATCCCTTGCAGTACACCGATCTGCCAGACATGCTGGTCATCTGTTTCCCTTTATATATCGATTTCTGCCACTTTTTCCTGATGTGTGCATTCTGTATCTCTTTACTTGGTGGATTAAAAACCAAAATGCTGTAGTAAAAGACGGTATCTCAAATTCCTTCTCTTGCTTTTTAACTGCAACCAGATAAATCTCAGACACTAACAAATAACAATAACATATATATTAACTGGAAAATAATTGCATATATTGCTTTTCATTTCCCAGCCTTGTCCATCTTCTTATTTTTGTGATCTCCTTAAAAGCAAATAACAACTAAAATGGCATTCTATGAGGAAAAAAAAACAAAAAACACCCAATAAAAGAGTCAGAACATTTTTTTCTAATGAAAGGAAGTCAGATGGGCAGCAAAGGACTCTGCAGATATAATTTACTCATGATTTTCCCTGTAACTTTTAACCTTGATATCATAGGTTCATGCCAATGATCAACTGCAAATACAATTTTTAAAGGCTTTTTATTTTTTGTTATCAGTAATAAATTTTGTTATCAGGTTTTTTTGCTAGTCTTATACTAAGAGCCATGGAAAATTAATATCAAATAGGTTGAGGTAGCATTGCTCTGTCAGAATAAATAGTATTAAGATTATTCTTCTGCTGGCATACTAGGGTCATGTGTGAAAACCTGTCACATCTTTGTGCTTACACAGTCTTTAGAAAACAGGATTCCTGAATCATGTGAACCTGATGAAAAATTTACCTTGAGGCTCATGTGTGATTTGGACACTTTTGAAAAATGTACCCCTTGTAAATGCAGCCTTCACCACTTTTTGACCATATTGACTGCACTGTGTCCGAGTAAGAATGGCTTGAATTTGCCAGGTTTTTTCGCTTTGCCATGTGCCCTGGTCCCTCTCACTAGCTGTAATGGAAGCTCCAGAAGAGTTATGGCAGTGTGGGTTTGGATTTATATTGGCATAACATTTAATGCACTGATGGCAGTCTGGGCTCAGTTTAGTTAACTACAGCTTTCAAAGTACAATGCTCACTCATCCCTGCTTGAAAAAAGTCTTGTATTTCATTACTGCCTCAGGATAAGGATAGATGGATAGCAATGACAGAATCAAAACATAAATGGGATAAGAGTTATTCTGGGGCTTTATAACATTTGCCATATTAGTGTGTTTTTTCCTGTCATCCCCAAAGGCTGTCTGATGGTTCAGGGAAAATATTGAAAACTATGTTGTTTAAAGTCAATCCACATATAGATAATCCTACCGGGCTCAGTTTTGGGGCCAGTCCTATTCAATGTCTTTATCAACGATCTATATGAGGGGATTGGGTGCTTCCTCAGCAAGTTTACAGACGACACCAAATTGGGTGAGAGTGTTGATCTGTTTGAGGGTAGGAATGTTCTGCAGAGGGATCTGGACAGGTTGGGTCAAAGGGCCAAGGCCAACTGTATGAGATTTAACAAGGCCAAGTGCTGCATCCTGCACTTCAGTCATAACAGCCCCAGGCAACCCTACAAGCTTGGAGAGGAGTGGCTGGAAAGCTGCTTGGCAGAAAAGGACCTGGGGGTGCTGTTGGACAGCCAGCTGAACCTGAGCCAGCAGTGTGCCCAGGTGGCCAAGAAAGCCAATAGCATCCTGGCCTGTATCAGAAATGGTATGGCCAGCAGAAGGCAAGTGATTGTGCCCCTGTACTCAGTACTGATGAGGCCACACCTTGAGTACTGTGTTCAGTTCTGGGCCCCTCACCAAAAGAAAGACACTGAGTTGCTGGATTGTGTTCAGAGAAGGGCAACCAGCTGGTGAAGGGTCTGGAAAACAAGTCCTGTGAGGAAATGCTGAGGGAACTGGGATTGTTTGGTTTGGAGAAGAGCAGGCTGAGGGGAGACCATATTGCTCTCTACAGCTTCCTGAAAGGAGGCTGTAGTGAGGTGGGTGCAGCCTCTTCTCTCAAGTAAATAATGACAGGACTAGAGGAAATGTCCTGAAGTTGCACCAGGGGAGTTTTAGATCAGGTACTAGGAAGAATTTCTTTACTGAAAGAGTAGTCAGGTGCTGGAATGGGCTGCCCAGGGAGGTGGTGGAGTCACCACTACTGGAGGTGTTCAAGAAACATGTAGATGAGGCACTTAAGAACACATGCTAGTGGGGTGGTGAGGTGATTTCTTTGTGGGTTTTTTGGTTGNTGAGATTTAACAAGGCCAAGTGCTGCATCCTGCACTTCAGTCATAACAGCCCCAGGCAACCCTACAAGCTTGGAGAGGAGTGGCTGGAAAGCTGCTTGGCAGAAAAGGACCTGGGGGTGCTGTTGGACAGCCAGCTGAACCTGAGCCAGCAGTGTGCCCAGGTGGCCAAGAAAGCCAATAGCATCCTGGCCTGTATCAGAAATGGTATGGCCAGCAGAAGGCAAGTGATTGTGCCCCTGTACTCAGTACTGATGAGGCCACACCTTGAGTACTGTGTTCAGTTCTGGGCCCCTCACCAAAAGAAAGACACTGAGTTGCTGGATTGTGTTCAGAGAAGGGCAACCAGCTGGTGAAGGGTCTGGAAAACAAGTCCTGTGAGGAAATGCTGAGGGAACTGGGATTGTTTGGTTTGGAGAAGAGCAGGCTGAGGGGAGACCATATTGCTCTCTACAGCTTCCTGAAAGGAGGCTGTAGTGAGGTGGGTGCAGCCTCTTCTCTCAAGTAAATAATGACAGGACTAGAGGAAATGTCCTGAAGTTGCACCAGGGGAGTTTTAGATCAGGTACTAGGAAGAATTTCTTTACTGAAAGAGTAGTCAGGTGCTGGAATGGGCTGCCCAGGGAGGTGGTGGAGTCACCACTACTGGAGGTGTTCAAGAAACATGTAGATGAGGCACTTAAGAACACATGCTAGTGGGGTGGTGAGGTGATTTCTTTGTGGGTTTTTTGGTTGTGCGGGTTTTGTGATTTTTTTTTGTTTGTTTGGTTGGTTTGTTGCTTTATTTGTTTGGTTTGTTCTTGTTTTGTTTTGGTTTTGGTTTGGGTTGGGGATTTTTTGTTTACAGTTGAACTTGGTGTTCCTGGAGGTCTGTTCTTACCATGACAATTCTTTGTGATTCTGTGACTCATTTTTATTAATTATGATGTTTGTAGAAAACTCTTTTGTTTCATATCTTTATTACAAACAATACACTTACTCTTCTTCTCTAAAGGTAATTTTTTTTAGTGAATCAAAAGAAATGCTCTACCCTAATACTGTATGTGGACACTAGTTTTACACTTACCGTCTTCTGTTTGCAAGTAAAACTGATTGACTCAGTAATCAGTGGGTATGCACAGATAAGATACTCTTATCGGTCTGGAAGAGTTTCTGCATGATAGATGCAGAAGAAATATGCTAGTGGCAGCACAAAGGGTGCAAGCAGAACAGCATATGGAGAAATCTACTATTGAAAATGATAAAGTGCATTGGGGAGAACTTCTCTTCTGGCTGTTTCTCAAGCCCTTACAGCCCTTTTAGAAAGGTCAATGTCTTAACAAACGCCCTTATTATTTTTTTTCTGTCTTCCTTCCTCTGGCCTGTGGCCGAATGTAATGCCTGTCTTTAAAAGCAACAACAAAAATGTTTCCTATTTCATAAGCTGCGTAAAACCCCTGCTTTGGTGAGAAGCGGGACTAAGGACTCCAGATTCTTGCCTTTTGATTGTTGTGCATGAATGTAGCATAAAAAGTACAAACTGTCCAACTGAAATATATCAGTTTTCATTTTCTCACTAGTGACTCTGTTATTTTGGATAATACCCAAAATACCACAGCAGTTTCAGTGTTTTGATTCCTGCTCTCTTGAACAAAGAAGTTCCTTGTTCCCGTTCAGTGTCCCTCTCCTGAGACAACTTTCTCTACCTCCTGTTTGTACTCTACCTTTTTAGCAAAGAGAGTCAGAGGTCCATCTTGCTTTTGCCTGTTTGAGTGTCAGGAAACAAAGTATGTCCTCTGCAGACAGTTGAGTACTGCCACCAAGATGAAATGTGAGAGTTCGGTTAGCTGTTATGAAAAGTAAACAGGAAATAATCCTTAGAAATTGGAATCTCTAGCTAGTCTTTTAACTTTTAGCTGTGTATTTTTAAGAGGTTCTTTGAACATGAACTTACTTGAACTTTTAAGGCTAAGGAGTTTAGAGGTTGAAATAACTAAAAAAAAAATACCAATGCCAAAGTTCTGCTGAACAATTTTAATTCCAGTATTTCCCGAGGCAGAAAAATCAAGGTCTGCCAATTCTATAGCTCTGATAATCAAGATAGTAATTGGCAATGTTCCTTTAGGACAGGCAGGCTCACATGAGGTTATTTCAATCCACCTCTTACCCCACACCCGCTGTATATAGGTGTTGTCTCAGTGCTACTAAGTGGGCAGTTCCAGACTCAGCTGAGCACAGGCTTACTGACCCTCTGTAATGCTATGTGCTGTTCTGTTCAGTAGAGTAGACACAGTAGAAAAGCAGCACCCAATTTCAACCAACTCATGCCCCTAAAAGGAAATAAGTGAAAATAATTCACTTAAGTTACATCTCATAGTCAAGTGTAGGGGTTTGCACATTTTATTATACAGCACATCTGGAATCATATAAAAATATTACCATAGTAATTTGTTCTGCTGTTTTAGAAATTACTATGCATTAATATAAATGGCAGAAAAATATATATCCAAGTTAGATTTCAAACACATTTTGACACTCTGCTAGAGCCCCCTAGTGAAACTGGGCATTTTTTGCGATGGCCACAAGACACGCTACATATGGATTCACTTAGAAAACATGGACAGGAGAACCACAGGCATTTCCAGTAGACAACCCCTTGCATTTGAGGAACTTGTACTTTGCCATTTATCCTCAAAAGGCTTAATAGTTCTAGTAAAATTATCTCTTCTTTCAAACAGATAGTGTGAATTCTAAATGGATAAAGCATCAGTCCAGGATTCTTTAAAAGACATTTACATTAGTTGAAAAAACATGTGTGTATATACATATATTTCATCCAAATCTATAAATGTAATTGGAAAATATATTTGGAAAAGAAGGCTCCCAGTAAATCTTGAAAATGCCCCAGAGATTTTGAAGCCAGGAAATTATGGTTGAGCTTACCAAATAGTGATTTCTATTTAACAGAAAAGATGTAACCATAACCATCAGCCTTCATTGTCAAGAAAAATCTTAACAGCTGTTTAAAAGCATTAAGTTTTATCAAAGAGGGCTATGTTTTTAAAACATAGTTATTAATCAAGAGACATTTGTTTACCTTCTGTAGAAGAATATAGTGCATTTAAAAAAAAAGCAATCTCTGATTTTGTACAAAGTCTGTTTTAACTTTTCCAAATTCATGTACATCAACTAAGACTGAAAATCTAATCCCAATACTTTATTTAGTTCATATAATATATGTAACGTCTCTAGTTGCATGTAGATTTGCACTTACATCAAGTTTTAAATTTATTCCAAGTCAACAACCTGAACACTAACTGTTGCAGTTCATATATCGTTTGCCATTTTGATCAAAAATTCCTCATTTGTTGGGCACTGGTGGAGTTCATTATTTTTCAGGGGGTAGATGAATAAGCAGGCAGAATGTGATAGAATCAGAAGAGAGTGATGGACTTAGTAAGCACATGGTATTAATTAGAGGCCATGAGTTAGATGAATGAGTGTGCAGTAAGTAATGGGCTTAGCAGAGTGGTGAATTAGGTAAACATGTGATATAAATTTGTCAGATGATTTCTCAGTTTAGCTCACCATCAAATACTTTGCCATGTGTATTGCATTATGGGTACACATGCATATGTGTGCTATGAACTAGAGAGGCATGTGGTACCTGCATATTACAGCCCTCTCAAATTTGTCCTCCATCATGGACCATCTTTTTATTTTTGCCTGGTAATGTCCACCGTCTTGCAGTTAATACTAATATTATTCAGGCTCTGCAGTGAGAGCTCTGATACACTGGCTTAAGCAAATCAGATGGTATGCATGTAGTAAGCAGGACACAAGCCTGCTTGCAGCACAGATGATCATATAGTGCCATTGCTAAACATAGATGTTCTGTGAGGGTGGAAGGGAAAAGCAAAAATTTTCATCTGTCACAGGCAGGAAAAATGCTTTGAATAAACTTTATCCTCTGGGAGCACAAAGGTTTCACACCAGTCGGTGACAAGACTGAGAATGATCTACTGTGGGTGCCTTCTGTACACAGTGGTAGGTCCCCTTCCCATGATGGACATGTGATTCTCTTTTCTATAGTGCAGTTAAGTATAGAGGATGTTGCTGCAGGACAGTTCTTCAGCAGAGAGGGACCTGGATCTCCTTTTGGCTTCCCAATCTCCATTCCTGTAATGCAGAAAATCAGTGTTTCCATTACAGATGAGGTACTGGGCAGCCGTGGAGAACGGAACAGCCCTGTGAACCCAAATAACATTGAGGAACAACTGTGTTACAAAATTAGAGTCTAGCTCTGATGATGCCAAAATAAGAATTACAAAGGCTAGCGCAACCTGTCAAAATTGTAAATGTTGATTTCCTGCTAGTGAAGGATCAAGTCAGGTCTTAGGAGATTGACATGATGTCCTTTTATATACAACTGAGTAGGAAGGGTGTTATATAAAAATCAAGGTGTAACCTGCAAAGTTAATGATTGTATTATTTCTTTTTTTAAATACAGTATTCATATGGGGTTTTGTCCTAGAGGTTTCAACTGTTACTGGAATCCCATACATTTAGATTATAAAACTGCCATACCACTAAATAGCTTTTGCTAGAAGTTTGTGAAAAGGCTGGTGGAACAACAGCCTGTCTTGACTTATTCCTCTAAACACAGCTTCATAATGATACTATTAATGTTTAGAGTTTTCATGTTAAATATTAAAATAAACCTGTCCTAGCTACAAAGGGAAATATTGGATCTGATTTTTACCAGTATAAATCAAGAGTTAACTTTGCTTAAGGAAATTGAATTGCATAGGTGTGAAACAGTAAGAATGAGAAAAGAACCATGCCTGCAGCAATAAGCTGATGATGGAGAGACTCTGGCACCTTCTGAATCCTTAGAACAAAAGCACTTCCATAGATTAGAGTTATGTTAAGCAAGTGTATTCAAGGACCAATTTACATAAATAGGGGAAAATAGCTAATCTGTATATTACTTATGATTACATTATGATTTATCTAGTTCAGGAGTTGTGCAAAAATTATAATAATGTACGCTAAGGATTTAGTGACCAGTTTATATAACTCAGGATTCTGGCTGTATCCAGGAACCATGCTATATAATCACTTACAATACCTGATTAAATAGCTTCATTTGTTAACTCTTGATAATCTTATCAGGAGGTTTATTTCAGAACACCTTTGCTCTGAGACATAGCACTGCTTTTTAATTTCATACCTAAAGGTGCTCCTGTTCATTTTACATCCATCTGTTCTTGGTCAAACATTCCTCCTTACCTTCAGTAACACTTCTCCCTTCTGGATGTTCACCGCATTAATTTATAGGCAAAAATCTTACCTGCATCTTCATTTACTGGGCTAACTATGTCAACATCACTATACATTTGCAGTAACTTAGGGATTTTGTACCTCTGCAACAATGCCCCTTCTTTGGATCTGTTCCACTTTGAATTATTTTTTCTAGGACAGACAATGCTCACAGTATTCAACCTTTTGTACAGTAGCATTAATACTTCCTTTGCTTTGCTGGGAATATTTTGCTACATTGTAAAGTTACTTTTGGTTTTTTGGTTTTTTTTTTCCCTTCATTCCCACAACCTTTGTAATGCAGTTATCCTGTAATTCACTGCCATACCTAGATTTTCTCCTTCCAGGTTTCCAGCATTACAAGGGAAACCACATATTTAGCCTAATTCTCTTCATGAATTAGCACCTTGCTGTGTTTAGTCCAGTCCTTTCTGTATGGTACATCAGTCTGCCACTTGACTCACCACAAGTAATTCAAGGACATTATTAAAATTATTGAATGAGAGCTATGCTTATAGAGATTTTAGTGACTCTCTCACTGAAGCAGTATAGCTTTCCTTTTAGAACAATCTGTTCTCATTTCCTCTTTAGTTAATTCTTTATCATCCCCAAAGTTTAGTAATTTCAGGTTTAGATCTGCCTGAAATACTTTATTGACCTTCAGAGAGTTTAGATCTGCTGCATGTCCTTTGTCTAGAAAATAGGTCACTTTATTTTAAAAAATTAGGTTAGCTAGTTCTATCTTTGGTTTATCTATATTCTGTCTTCATTAATATCTTTTACTTGTGGCCAATGGACCTGTACTTAAAAGTGTCAGCTCTTTCTTTGCTTTGCAGTAGAGGTTATTCAGTCCTCATCCCTTACTTCACTTGCCCCCACACTTTGAGTTCAGTGACTTCTCTGGCATTTTCATCTCCTTTAACTGTATTTGTTCTTTTGCCCAAACTGTCATTTTCAAAAAGCTGCCTTTGCTGTCTGATGGCTCATGTGGGAAATTGAGGCAGTGTCCTTATCCTGTCAGGGCTACTTCTGAAGTACCTTTAATGTGTACACCATCCTCACTGCATGAGGAACCTAACTCTGGATTCTGTCCTTGGTTTTCATTTTGCTATGTGAGAAACCTTTTGTTAGGTTTTTGAATATCATTTGCAAAGTCTCAGGCAGACTTTTAGTGGTTATTACTTCTGGCCTCTAGATGTAACGGGGTTTTTTTGTCTTTTTTTTTCCCCCTTCTGTGTTCATTCCTGATATACTTATTGAGGTGTCTGAGTAAGTGGCTGACTAATTAAAACCACTTTGACTGTAACTGGTGAAGCATCTTAATAACATAATTATTTTTCAGAGACAGTACTAACAGGTTTTTATATCAATGTATAAATGTACACTGTAATTTGACATACTGGAAGATAGAAATGTCCAAAATATCATAAATAATAGCTTATTATTGAACATAGTTCTAACAGTATTTGCCATTCCATTTTTACTGTTGGATAAAAGGCTTTCTTTTCAGTTCAAATGTCTTTATAAAGAATGTACTGTTGACTTAAGCTTTCCAGTACACAGGCAAATCTAGACCAAATCACGTGTGTCTTTCCTAAATTGATTTCAATCCCACTGAAGAGAAGTGGAGTGATTGCTGTATTACAGTTTTCAGGTTGTAACCCTGTGGCCTTGTTTTTCTCTCAAACTGGTGTAAATTAGGAATAAATCCATTATAATTCCATGCATTCAACAGCATGTGCCAAAAAAAGCTTCTTATTATGAATTAGTGATATCTGCAACATTGTTTAGAGTGTGATTTCAACCTCTTTCTTACATGACTGCAAAGCCAAATAGTGAAATATAATAGTATAAACACTGAACATTCTTTGCCTGTTTCATAATGGCTTGATGAAGAATGAATTGTGTAACACAGTGACAGATGAACACTCTGAAGAATTTTGAAGGAGTGCTGAGTTGTTGTTTAGTGAAACCACTGAATGGGTATATTTTGGACTACCTGCCAAAGAGAGATGCAATTCCAGCAGAGCAGATTTTCTTGTCGAATGGCCCAGTATTAAAAGGAAGGTTAAAAGGTTAGGGGTTGAAATTTCACATCTTCTAACCATGGTTTAAATGCAATTTGTTATTTCTTGTTACAGCCTTGAGTGTACCTAGTTAAAGAATGTCTGCTGAACAGACACACACAGTGCCATTTAAATGAGTTACCTAGGAAGTTTTGTAACATTGTTGCAGGCCTTGTTGCCCAGGAAAGCCCCTGTCTCTGTAACATCCATCCCTAATCCCAAGGGTAGCTCTTCACCATTGTCCTTTTAAGAGCAAGCAATCTGGTGGAAGTTCTCTTTTCTCTGTGCACTGCAAAACCACACACACATCCCAGAACAGGAAAACAATTTGGTTCCTCATTATCAGTTGTCTATAACTCACAGAGAAAAAAACATGTGTAGAGTCCTCACCCAGGACTCGATCCAGGATAACTTGGATGATTTCTTCATCTCCAGGCTGAGGGTCAGAGGGTAAAAACCCTGCTAGTGATCTCCATGGTGGGACAAGAGGGTTGCATATGATTCACACAACAAGGAGCCTGCTTTCAAACAGCCTTTGTACTTTTTTTGTACTGCAATCTGTAAATCATTATGCACGCCCTCTTTGCCCAATCCACACAGGATGTGAGTCTGTGTCAGCTCCCAGCTGGATAGCCTTCCTCTTTAGTGCGATCAATAAAAACCTCCTGCTTGCAGCTTTGGAAATTGCTAGTCTATCACCTTCCTCTAGACAAGAGGGTGGGTGTCACAGTCACAAAAGTCCCACATCTGATGGGGTTAAGGCTAAAGGCATATTTTGCATGGGCAGGTAGGGGGAGAGACCTGCCATTGTAAAGCTGGTCCATCCACACTGCTGCAACTGCTCCTGGCAAACCCTGGGCGCCAGTGGGCCAGGGGCATCAGCAATGTTTTGACAAAAGCGTAGTTGTACTCACTCCACCACTGACATTTCTTCCCTGGATGTACTTACTTTAAATGGGGATTAAGTGTTTGATGCAAAGTTTGGTGTTCATCATGGGTCTTGCTTCAGGGAGAGGAGGGGGATGGACATTTGTCAGGACCAGTTTGAGTGTTTCTGAGGGAGAGGCAGATGCAGCACCCTTTCTCCCTGATTCGTGACACTGGAAGTAGCAAAGCTATATTAGCTCCTTTGCTAACTCCCACTCCAAGTTCATCAAGCAAAGCCACTCGTCTTCACAGCTAAAGCTGTGACAGGCCTCATCTTACCCCAGGAACAGCACAGGAATAAAAAGAATTTGAAAGGAAAGACCTATGCAATTCCCCTGCTTTCATGCTGCTTTCTACAGTTCATATCTTCAACCTCCACTTGATATCCAGTTTTATAACATTTCAACTTAAATATTCACAGGTGTTCAATACCTTGGACATTTTCGTTTTAATGGGAAGTGATTACAGAGACAATATTAGGTAGTTGCTTAGGGCAGGGTGACAGGAGAAGGGGAGAAATGGTCTTTGAAAGGTAATCTTGGCACTGTTGCCAAGAGAGTTTGGGCTTAGTGCTCACATTTGGACTCACAACAGCAAAATGGCCTCCAATCCATGTCAGTGTTCGAAGTAAAGGCAGATGTGACTTTCCTGAAGTAGGTCCCAGGACCTCCATACAAGTTTTGCCCTTTCCTTTGTTTTACTTAGACTTTCCAAGATAGCAAAGCCAGACCATTTATCCTTGGGTGGCAAAGGTCAGTTTTGGCTATAATACTGAGACCTTTTGCTAGGACTGCACAGGTGATGTGCTCATCTTTGAGATTCTGGGCTTTGCACATGAGTGAATAGTAAACAGGAATGTTTTCACAGAGATAATACAAATAGAACAATGTATGTAACTGCCATCCATTCAGGAAAAAAATATCAGAGTCAGCGCTATAAGCTGGGTGAGATCCTTGTAAAGATTTTGGAATAGAGTTTGAGGAGTTTTGAGTACCATAATCTTCCTCACATGGGGACTGGATGTTCAGCTGTGTTCATTTGTCATTCTTCCTTGAGTTTTACATGCCATTCATCTCCGTCTTCAAGTGATACAGGTCAAGGCTTTGAGAGTGTGGGTTATGGTAATTAACCATAACCTGTTTGTGATAATAGTTGCTTGTCTCCTCAGCACATGAGGTGTTCAAATCCACTCTGAGCCTCTTTCCATCATTTTGTTCAACAGACGAGGAAAAGAGTAAGTAGGAGCATGCCATGAGTGCTGTTATGTTAAGTGAAGTTTGAGACTGTGCCTTACTTTTTCTTTTCATCTTCTTGGCCAAGCTGGGACAATATGTAACCAGGTATTATGCCATGTTTATTCTTCTCACAGAAGAAAAGGCTGTGTTAACTCTTTTGTGCTGGTAAAATTCTAGTGGATAAATACAAGTGACAGAACTCTTTGAAGTTACTAATTCCAATACCCAGTATAGTTGTAGGCTTGTCACAGGCATTGCTTTTGTATGTTTTATATGCTAAAGGACAATAGTTTTGCTCAATTGTGGTGGTTTCCCTCTGAGAAGTATTTTCTCTATTTCAAAGGACACTATCTATCATTATGACATTCTCCAAAGTAGAAGGAACAGCAGAATCAGCGGAAGGGTAGAATGTGTGGCAGACAAAGATCTAAAATCCCCAAAGGCTCTTCTGTCAGGTACCCATTTTTGCCCTAGATAGCATCACATATTTAGTTGCTGTGAAGTCACTGCACACTAATATGAAAACATTTAGCTTCTCTGTGAGTCCATTGTGCTGATCTCTGACGTACGGCCTACAGTAAATGTCAAGAGCTGCAATGATCTCTTCAAGCCTTCTGTGGTGATCTGCTTAGACCTTGAAGAAGCTGACCTGTAGATATACCCAAATAGCAAGTTTATAGCAAATGTGTCTGATGAGAATTGAAAAGATGAATCATCATCTCTAAAATATAGGACAGTTGCCAACAAGTTCTAAAATATTCTCTGCGGAGTTAAGGGACTTGAAATGCAGCCTCCTAAAAGTGATGAATCGGTTCTGATGATTGATACAAGGCTCTAATTTTCCTGAAGGTTTTCAAAGGGTTCTGAAATGTTTCTGAAATATTCCAATAATTGGTGTTGTACAATATTAAAAATCCTGCCAAGCTGTCTAATTAAATGCAGCCATAGCAGCTTCTCAAATCCAAAACTGACTACTTGGTTTGACTTATTGTGAGCCCTCTTACACAGGTGGATAATTCGAGCTCCACAAGGAGTTTTGGTCACCTAGTTTCTCAGTTCAGTGGATCTGCAATTGAATCATTTCCTCTTAATGGGTGACTTGACTAAGTGGTTTGAAAGTAATTAGCAAACCCAGTGGATCTGCTGTTGAAGTGTGTGATCAGCATCTTAACAGGAACTGCTTATTTCCTGTGGGAAACTGTGAATTGACTTCCCAATAGATTCAGAAGGCAACTTGTTGCTACTTCTTCTAAGGAAGCTAATCAAGAAATGGTTGCACCATTCTAGGCATGTTTTGACTTGTGATGAAGTGATCCAAGCTGATTTTAAAGGCATTTTCAGCAAGTCTATTCTTTATCAGTAGTGGACGTTTTATTTGGTAGTGTCCTGGTTTGAGTTAGAACAGAAGTAATTCTGTTCAGTGACTTTTAAGAAAGCAGTAATTGACTTCTTACAGGCATAGACTGTTTTTTATCCACTAATACATTTTAATCCTGGTGCACAGCTATTAATAGATATGCTTCCACTCCAGAGCAATTCAGATTGATTTTGTTTCTACTTCAGAAATATATTACAGTAGACCTACAATATATAAAAACAGTCAGTGTGTTGAGATGAACTAGCCTTATGGTAGTTGCAGCTTCTAATGGGAGCTCATCATATTTAGAGAAGTGGTGATTGATTGCCTGGTGCTCTCGCTAATTGATATGGCACTGAGATAGTCAGAAGGTCTCAGCTCCAACAAAATCACACATGACATTGTTTCAGTCCCTCTTAATACTGACTGGGTAGTGCATATGATAAAAGTAGCATGTGTTGGAGGAGGCTTCCAGAGCTGAGTGAACCTTCAGCATCGGTTACATTCTTTCCAGAAAGTCTTCCTGCCTGGAGTAGCATTACTCCACTGGAAATTTTTTTTAAAGGATGTTCTCATATCTGTTTATTTTTTATGGGCTTGGATGCGGTCACTGAGATCCTGTGAGATCAGAAGAATGGAATGAAAGTGGCCACAGATGACACTTGAGCTATTTCCACAGCTGGATGCACACCAGCCAGAGCAGGCTGTCCTCTGCAGATGAATTAGTTTGTTGAAGTACATGATATAAAACATCTGTTACAATGAGAACAAACAAAAGCAATGTGCCTTTGAAGGCCATGATTTTTTTGGGAGCTGCTTGCAAGGGTGCTGAATGAGGCAGTTGTCAGCAAGAAAACATTTTCAGGCTTGCCCTTCAGTGAACTAAAGCAAAACTACACCGTAAAAATATTTAAATTAAATCAAGGAAAAGAAATGTATTTCCTAAATTTTGTTACTCTGATTCCTGATGCCCTAAACTGCTTTTAATATAATGGTATCATTCCAGCTGAGTGGCTGTAAAAACCTAGAAGGTACACTGGTACAGTAACTGTTATTCTGTCAGTCATTCCCTGCACTGCTGTATTACCAGCTGTCTTAAAGTGCAATAGACATTTTTCACTGTCATTGCCACCTGATGACAAATACAACCTTCACAATTATTTTACTCTGAGGAACAGCTCACAGCTCCTAGCCATAAGTAGACCTTTCATGTCACCTTAATGAGGACAAGCCATCCAAATGGTCCCACACCACTTTACTCTTATGAGTCAGTTACTTTCGGCTGCCTCTGATATTTTCTCATAGTGGAGCTGATGCGGAAGTAAGAATACTAGATATTTCTGCAGTAAAAAAACATGCTGTATGTATAAAGGTTGAAGACAGATTAGTCAGAGCCAGGTGTTTATCAGTTATTACAGAGAAGTATTATTCTTTCAGACAGTTTAAAGAAAATGTAATGCTCCTAACAGTATTTAGCCATAGTAAGGATTAATTAGATGCAGGTATATACCAAAACACTGGTTCTTTTCTTTTTTTTTTTTTCCTAAAGTGAGCATCCAAACTAGCACACAGATTTGATAGATGAAAGCCTTATCCTGTATGCATAATAAGAAAAGGCTGCATTACCAAAGCATGCTCCCACAGAGGGTCAGTGCCCAGTCTGTGTGTGCAGATAAGACAGACAATAGTAGTAAAAGAAATAAATAGAAATTAGTCCTTTAGATGAAATGAGAGGTATGGATAAGCAGTTTTTCAGCCAGGAGATCCTTTAGTTCTTTCCCTGCTGATGGATTGTTGTGGCTGCACAAGGCAGCTACATTTTTTTTAATGGCTCAATAACTGAAACAGGAGCTTCTGTGGGTCTCAGGTTGTCAGACGGGCCATTGCAAGGGGGCATCTTTCCTGACTTTCCTGAATCTGTGATCCAGTGGTGGGCATCAGGAGAGGAGAGAAAATGCAGAGGAAGCAAAGTTAAACAAGGTTCTTGTTTAGCTGAATTGATTCTAGTTCATGCTTTCCTGATGAGCAGGGTGTCTGATTGTATACATAGTCATAGTTTATTATAGCTGTACAAGACAATTATGTAAATCTTATTTTTATTTCCTAATATTCTTTGATCTCATGCACATCAAAGATGTAAAATTTTAGTCTTGTTGGTAATTAGCTAGAAAGCAAATACATTGTCTGTTAGTATAGAGGATCCAAAGCACAAGAAATTGTCCTGGGGGAGTCTAGAATCTAGTCTAATTTTTTCTCTCCTCATCAGATTTTTATTTCCCTTTCATCAGTTGCCTCAGCCATTAAATAAATGTACTGGAAGTAAACTTTGCCATTGTGAAATTCATTCAGCTTTTTAAACCACCTAGTGACTCAGTATGGATGCTCAATTGAGGAAAAGCAGTTTGGTACATCAAACAAAAATGTACATCAATGTTTCCCAAACTTGAAACAACCCCTTGCGGTCTGTATTGACAAAGGTTTCATGCTTGCTTGCCGTTACTTTTAAGCAGACCAGGGATAATGCTGTGCACAGTTCTGATTTGATTTACCCATTATGGTCAAAGGCTTTGTTTCCTAAATTGTGATTAGTCTCTGGTCAAGAACAGCAAATGTGTATATGCTAATTTTTTTGGCTCTGCAGTTGCACTTCAAAGCTGTCTTTCTGGAAAAAGAAAGCACACAGGGATTATTTTACAATATCTACAACAAATCTCTGCATCTGTACTTTATGCCTACGGCTGGTGGATTTATACATTGCAATTTATTCTGGGCATTGACCCCCTTCCCCAACTTTTGTTCCTGAAATGCAAAGAGATCATTATCTTCATAAATTTGTTTACTGTCCAAAACTTTTGTATGAACAATTTATTCAGCCCAAGGACTGTTCTCAGTGCACATAACAAGTATTTATTAGATGGTTTCATACTGGAAGTTGTTATTAGACTCAGCACTTTCCTATTCCCAGGTTGGTTGTCCTTATTAATTACTTCGACTTCTAGACAAGAAGACTGTCTTACCATAAATAATATTTTGTTTCTTGATTAAACAAGTCTGCAGGCAGACATAGGCTGCTTTAAAACTGAATTGTTGAAAAAAAAAAAAATCACTGAATTACAGTGAAAACAAAGCAAAATAATTTCTGTTTAGAATTATTAATTAATGACAATCTGTCTGTGATATAAAAATAATATACCTGCATAGTAGCATACAATTTGACTTATCTGAGGATTAAAACAACATGGTAGCATTCAAGCTGGTGACAAAACTCTAACTGATTTCAGTGGAGGGAGCCAAGATTTCAGGCCAAATTTTTCAAATTCACTACGCTAAATTATGTACATTCCTGTGACTGTTGGATTACAGAGGTTTTCACTATTGAAACTGCAAACAGCTTCTGCTAAAAATTTGTCCTTGTCTAGTTCCAGTTTTATTCTTCAAGCTTGTGCATTTTAGCATTACTTCCCTGCATTTATAATCACATGTAGTGACACAGGGCTGAACACCACAAAACAGTCTTTCATGATGCTGCAGTTCCTCGATAGTAGAACTAGTACCAGAAATAAATACTAAAAACATTTCATATACTTCTTCGTCCCACAAATGGATTTTCTGTGCACCTGGAAAAGCCACTGCAGAACATAAATATGACTGCCAAGAGGGTGATCTCTATTAGAGTTTATCAGAACATCTGCTGTTAGTTATGTTGTGTCTTTTGATGTCAAAGACAAAACAAGGGTTTGTTTGGTTTTTGGAGGAAGGGGGTTCACATGAAATGAAGATTCACAAGCATGCAGTGCATGGAATCCAGGTCTCAAGTCCTGATTACTCTGGAATTAATTAGAACACTCTTTTTTTCTATCCACACATCTCTCAAGAAAAGATGGGAGTACAACCCATTTGCCTATCGTCTCATCCCTATTTATCTTCCTTTGGATGTTTCTTGTTTCCTTTTCCTCTGAGGCTACACTTTGCCTCTGGCTAGGACTGACAAGACTATTACACATATAGTATGCTCTGAATAATAAAATATGGTTTTGTGGGCAAAATCAGATTATAACTCTAAAACTTGTCTTGAAGTGAAAATGTGCAGAGGGAGAGGGTAGTGACATGGAAAAAGTTGTGAAAATGTTGTTTGACTCCACTCCAGGAGAGAATTTAGGGAGTGGGTGAGAAGAACAAAGACAAAATATCTATAATCTTTCTGTTTTCATTTCTTGCTTATTGAACTAATATTAAGCTTTTCTTTCCCCTTCAAATTTAGATAAATTCTAAAAATGATATGTCATTTTGAAATATGGTGGAAACACTGCATTTTGACAGCTCCATTTTTTTCATTCTTATGGTCACAAATATGCGCCAAGTGTGACCTGAATTCACAGGATGTTTTATTCTGCCTCAAACTGTTTTTTCCAAAAAATTTACTGTTCATCTCAGCAATATGTGAATGCTGTCCAGCTGGTCTGTTTTTTTCTCTAGCTTGTACTATGATGATTTCTTCCTCAAAGCATAGAGATCTTCATACCTTCATGTAAAAGACATCATGGCAGACTCATTTGCCTCATCTGTGCTTCCCAGAGTCTGATCATCCGGTGTGGGCCAAAGACTCACTTTAGTACATTTGCCACAGTAGTGGGCCACCAACTTAGTTTTCTCTGGCTGCTGAGCAAGGTGCTTAACTTTGAGGTATTTTCACAGTAGTATTTGGTAGTAAGCAGTTCCCAGTCAGTTCCCCTGTAGCCTGAAGAATCGACTTCTGCTGGGTAAGCAGAAGAGTATGGATTTAAAAAAGACCTTGAACTGCTTGAACTTGAATTCTTGAGCTGGTCTTTCTTGGCTTGTCCTTGGAATCTCTGAAATTCGTGTTGGTCATAATGGTAGTTAGATTTCTAGATGCCAGAGAAAATAAAACAGACAAAGATTTTTTCCAGAGAAAACTGAGCACCTCTACAATATTTCAGTATCTGAAGGATATTCAGGATAGCAGCCCAGAGAAACATCTTTGAAATCAACCTAAAATTCTGAAGATGAGACTTTGTATGGAGGACACAAAGTCATAAACCAGTGAAGAATGTCCTTGTCATATGTCAGGATCTGAGTGCTGTGCTTTCTTTCACATGGGCTTGTACACAGTAACTTGTAGGAAATGGTGGTGCACCAAAAAGCTATATAATAAATCAAAACTTTTTATAGAGATTACTGAAGCCTGTATGGATAAATGTGAATCAGAGAGATATATGTCATTTACTCCAATAAATCCATTCACATTAGAGACCTGAATCAGTGAACTTGGACTTCGTTTGCTCATGTTACTTTGGATACTTTTATTTCTACTTTGGTTTATGACAAAAGGCTTCACTTGAGGACGCGCCTGATTCTGGAAAAGCAAAACATTTTACATTCATCTGCTAATGCAAAAAATGACTACTGTTTTGAGGTAGGTTGAAAGGGATTGTTATTTGATGCAAATAGCAAAGTTTTACCATCTATCAGTGTAGAGGGAGGTGTAATAATAAAGTATTTGGTCATTCTAGGCATTACTGTGACTGAAAAAAGTATTTTGTCATCTTCTTTGTGCCTTCATTTAACCAGTATCACCAGAATTCCTCTGAAAGTGGTAGCATGTGTTCTGTTCACCAGTGTGGAAGATGGACTCATTTGGGATCAATCTTCAGTGGTTAACACCTTTTTGATAAAACAGAGTGCCCCGAAAAGACATGGCAGCAATAGGCTGGTGATGAACACTCTCCACAGACTGGTCAGTGTGCAGGGCAGTGACCATGAAAGCCTCTCCCACTGTGCTATCAGTGCTTCTCATCTTGGAGCTAGCCTGTGGGCTGCAGTTGTGGGGATGAATCCCCCCACCTTTCACAATCCTTTGGAAGGCTGTTGGACATCACTAGGTGCGGTAATGTATTTTTGTGATGGGAGTTTCTCTGTGGGTAGCCAATAACTGGACATAACTGAACAGCTGTAGCTTGATAATGACTTTCAGTCCCAGCAACGACCAAGCCTAGTGACCCAGCGTTGAGGCTCCTTATTCTATTACCAGTCCTCTGAGCCACTCTGTTTCCCCCATGTACTTTCTACATATTTAACATCTTACAGCTGTAGTCACTGCTATACAATAGTTAAGAGGGCTGCCAGCATTTCCAGTATGAACTCATATTTTAAGGATAATAACTCAGCTGTAAAAATGTGCTCCAGGCTGAAACTTTATAAGGAATATCTCAGCCCAAGAGTGACTTTATCTGGACAAAAAAGGTAGACAAAAAAAGGGAAAATACATCAATTTAGTCATTCTTAATGAGTACAGATACATTAAAAAGAAAGTAAGTAATTCTTGCTACATCAGTTATTTACTTTTTCTTCTTTTTAGTTTAATTACAACCAAAATGTACACCTTTTTAAACTTTTCACATCTACTTTTTAGACTAGCTGGAGAACTTGCACAATGAAGTTTTACTTACAAGGGTCACTTTTAAAGTGCTTCTCCTCATCTTCTTTTAAAAGTCAGTAAAGTGTGGAGAAAATATACTTAAGGTAGCCATTTTCTACTATTTCCTTCAAATCTGTTCAACATAAATCAAGAACTAAAATGTTTCTTTTTTTTTTTTTGATTAATTTGGACTGAAATGTTTGATCAAAACAGGCCTGCAGTGGTGATAACCCAGGCTGTACCACCAATCTGAACCCTTGCGAACTTCAGAAAGTTCAGATGTAGATCCAGTCTCATCCCAGAATTCTGATGGCAGACCAGCTCCTGAGTCCTCTATATCACACAGTTTGTAAAGCATTTACAGGTCTTTGGTAGAAGGAAGACTTAGAGATGTAAAATATTTATTGTAATACATAGGCTGCTTTCAGTGGAAGTACCTTAAAGTAAAAAGGAACTTAAAATACCACATTTTTAGTTATAAAACGTGTTTGCCCTCTGTAGCCTCCTATTTTCTGGTTATTGACACAAAACTGAGGCCTTGAATTGTTTTCATTCAGATCTGTTATGCTTTCACTGATTTAAATGTGGTTACCTTTGAAGTACATGCTCTGTGTGCTTGCTGCTGTTGGCTCTACTGGCTTCTTGTGTATCAAGGACAGAATTTCTAAGGAAGGAGCCACAGCCACAGTTTCTCCAGATCATGCCTATATTACTGGTTGTTTAAAATGATGGAAGATTACACAGGTGTCATTAGGGCATCATCCAAGGATGGTGAAGTTGTCCAGGTGCAGCAAAAGCCATGTGTTGGTGACAGTTGGCTTGTACAGAGTTTAGTCAAACAGCAATTGGTCTGGCCAGAGTCA
>VWZY01012008.1:126680-137635 GCA_013399075.1 Chloroceryle aenea | reverse complement strand
TTGTAAACACTTCTCTCACAAGTGAGACATAGGTTCACACTACTTTTAGTGATAAGATATAAGGTAAGAAGGAACTGTTGAAAATCTGTGCCTCAGTCTTGGATTTGAGGTCTGCCATCAAGTTGGCACTGCCAGGTAACCAGCTCTAACCTGGTAAAGGACAAGTCCCAAACCAGAATGGGTAGCGTCACTCATAGCGTCCCCTGAGGGCTTAAGAGTCCAGAAAATGGAATGCAGTTTGGGAACTGGAATAGGACATTTGAGCTCTGAAAACTTGTGGGTTTAAATCAGAGGAAAGGCAGGGATGGAATGGTTTTCTTTTCATTACTGTGTGAGAAAGGGCTTTGTTTAACATAACAGATTACAAATCTAACACAACATGACAGAGAGACAGATTTCTGTATTTGTCCTCTCCAATAAGGAGACGTTTCTAGATTTCAAGATGAGAATGAGCCACTATGATCCACATCTGAATTGATACATAACATGAGCTGTGGCATAATAAAGGATTTCCCCCAACTTCAAGTCTAAAATCTATTATTGAACAGAACCCTATTTTCACATAAACATCCTTACCTACTCAGGTTTTCATTTCTAGCATCTTTTGCTACCTATCTTTCCTAATCTGTAAAATAAGAATTCCTGAGAAGATTATGTGGATATTTCTGCCTCTTGTCAGCCTTCCAGAACTCTTAAATTCAGAAAATGGGATGTGTAGGGAAAAGACATAATTTTCTCACCATCCATACCTTTATTCTTCCTTCATGCAGGAGCTGCACAAAAAGGAGCTTAGGTATAGGCAGCAGATGAGAGTCCTCCACATTGTGCTCTTATGGATCATGGGGATTGGGTTTGTAGCTGAATTTGAGAGTGATGCAGCAACTTCAGCCTCAGCATTTCAGGTTGTCTCTCTCTCTGTGCCATGCACCTGGATACCTGGATTACATGGCAGCCCCTGCATCAGCATAGCTCTGAGGGTGAACCTCAGATTTGGACCTAGCCTAGAAATTAGCTCTGGTGCTTGGGATTTACCTTTTGCTTGACATTGCAAGGGCTACCATGCAGTCCACGAGCAACTGTGTGAAGCATTCTCACTTGTATTGACCATAAATTCTGGCTTGCAAGAGCCTATCTGATCTTGGACATGCAGGGTGACATCCCAATATCTACCCATCCCTTGACCTTTATTCCCATTGTCCTCTCAAGGATGGGGATCTCACAGAGGAGCACTCTGCTGTCTGCCACCCTGGCACTTCAATACATCTCTTTGGTGCTTCATTTAGTGATACTGCTTCACTTTTCTGTAAGCTGAAGATGTTCTGGATATTTCTGTCTTAGGTCTGTGGTTAGGTCTTTCTAGGGTTGTGGAGTTAACACTATGCACAGTAATACCATTTTCCTCTGGCTGCAATTATATAGAACGTCATTTTGCTATCTGTTTGTCATCTGGTGATGTTTTGTTTTTTTTCTTTTGTTGGTAGCCAGTTCCTCGTTGTTCTGATGTTTCCCTGTGCCAGTGTTTGTCCTTCTAATGAGTGAATCTTTTCTTCCAGTGCAGCCTCTAGATAGCAGCTCACATGGCACAAGTCCCTCCTAGGCTTTGGGCAGGAAATGAAACACAGCACATCTGTTACAGATCTGTTACAGCTGCTCTCCCGTCACTGGCCATAGCAGTGTCGAGGCTAGAAGTGTACAAAGAAGAAATGTCACAGACATTTCCTCCCCAAACCCAGTTAGCCACTTTCTGTGCCTGGCAAATCACCTATGTCCTAAATCTCACCAGAAAAGCAGAGCTCAACAGTGCAGTGTCTCAGAATTTAGTCTGATCAAATGTCTGTTGTCATGCCTTCATGGAGACACACAGACAGGCAGGGCTCCCTCACCTTGCCCAGAAGGCTTGACATCCAGGGAGAGACAAGGTCCTACAACATCAAACATCCCATACGTGCTCTCATGCCACAAATCTGCTCTGCTCCTCTACATCCAAGCACAAGCTCTGGAGTAAAATCTTGTTTTGAGGCTTTTTTATTGTATTTTGAACATATTTCCCTAAGTAAAATAAGTGTTTTCAGACAATAACAGAAGCTCTTCCTCATAGTTTCTTAAATGTTGCTGTCATTTTTATCATAAAAAGTTCTGGACAGAGAGTTTCGAACATCAAAGAAGTTATCCACATGTTGAAAAAACACGTGACCTGAGTGGATGTAATAGAAATAGTGATATCATTTGTCTTCTCATATGCAGTTATAAGGGGATGTGTATATATATATATGTAAAATAAGCTACTGAGGATGCAAATATGTTATCCATTTTGAAAGTTTAATTTGAACACTGTAAGGCAAGGAATTGAAAATTTAGACTAAATACTGGCACTTACTCATATTTTAATTGTTCTGTTTAATAATTTCCAGTTTGCACCTTGTTAGAACTGGCAAATTGATGTGCCATCAAGTCAATTTTCATGCCTGATTATAGGCCTGTAGGAAGTATGCCTTTCTGCATACCAGCTCTTGGTTGTTACTATAAAAATTTAGCATTATCACTGCTAGAAGCAGAGACTGTCTGCAAAAATACTCTACTAACTTCAGGAAGTGCAGTTACTTAGAAGAGAATGAGATGAAAAGTAAAATAACTGAACAGAATTCTGTTCTAACTCAAACCTAGACACTTCTGATTCCCAGTTGTTAGGATAGCACATCAGCTACTGGGAGATGGTGGATGAAGTAATTAGTCCACATCAGAAAATACTTATAAGAATATAAACAGAATGGAATTGCCAAGCACCACACTTTACCATGCATCACATGGGTATGAATCAGGAGTTCTGTGCAGGAAATAAAGATCTGTTTTCACTAGTAGTGTCAAGGTTTTAAAATTTTTACTTATTTTGACATGGAACAGGAAGAACTTTGGATATTTTTTCTGTGAAATCTGATAGTGGGAAGGGCAGAAGATTCCAGTGGTTATGTCTCAGGCAAATCACAACCTCTATATTTCCTCTTTACCGTCTGTGGATGCTAAGCCTTACGTGAGTGTTGTGATGATGCTTTTGTTATTGATGGCAGTTCTTGACAAAGCAAAAGTACCGTTTCATGGATTTGGTATATGAAACTATCATACAGCCAAGTGCACTTCTAAAGACGGGAAGAAAACAAAACAAGTGTGATTTCTCGTTCCTCTCTAGAATGTCAAATGAGGGAGCAAGAGCCATCTATGGCTTCTCTGACTGCTCCACTTGTTGGAATAAATGCCCCACTTTCATAGGTCATTTCCTAGCTTCTGTGGGTTCCTTCCTGTTAGCAGGCCCCAGCAAAACTACTCCCATTCATTCAGGCACATAATACCAGCAATTTTATTTTATTCATAGGGCAAGTTGGAGAAGGGTGTGAAAACTACTGTTTCTCACATGGTCTAGAGAGGGCACATGGACTTGCGGTCCAGCCTGCATGTGCAGACAGTAAGGGCAAAGATGCAGCATGGAGCTCTCAAACTCTGCTTCATAGTCTCTGTAGCAATTTAGTTATCTTTTCCCTTCACAAATATTGTCCTTTTTTTTTCAATGGCCTTTCTCTTGTGATCTTATTTTGGGTAGAAAGATTGAAGTCACCATGCAGAAGTCACTTTAGGCACTGAGTGATACGGGTGATTTTATTTTTTTTTTCAACAGAAATGCTCTCTCTTTTTTTTAAGTCTTTTTAGATTACAGACAGCTGTATGCTATGAAACTTACTGTTTTTTCAATGCTGGTAAGAGCATAAACTACTGATGTAATGTCACAATGGTAATATATTTAATATAATATATTTATTAAGCCATACCAATATAATTCCAGGTAATGCATTATTTGTGCACAGAGTTGCTGATATAAAATTCTTTATATTGCATCAGTTGTTTTTTCTTTATCTCTTGATGTTCCCATTTCTTTTTCATCTGCATTTATATGTGTAGGCTAGTATCTGTGTATTATCAAAAGCTGTATTTCAAACTGGGAGACAGGACATGTAGCTAAAGGCAAGAAGGACAATGGGAAAGAAACCCGTCAAAAAACTTGGATGTTCTTTATTTATCTATTTGTTCTCTGTTTACCATACTATATTTGGATTCTTAATCCTTTAAGACCAGTTACTTCTGGGTAGTAACTCTATTGGACCTATGACATACACTTTCATCTGAGGAAAGCAGTACAGGAAACATACAGAAAAAAAAAATGAAAGGAAATTTGTCCATTGCTCCAAGGATTCAACTAAGGTATGAAGGTGATGACAGATAAGAATTTTAATTTATGCCCAAGATTAGTAACAGTACAATACAAAATTGTAATTTAGTACTTGCCCCAGAAACAGGACTCAGAGTCAATGAAGGTCTGTATCACAGTTGGCCCAGTCTGTATCAGGGTTTTCCCATTCCAAACACTACAAATTCAGGGTTTAGGCTTCCTGATCACTTTACCCCATTTTTAGCAAGGTTTTATATTCAACAATGTAATGAAATTAAATAAAATCCTAAGATTTGCAGAACATACATCATTAGGTGATGTTTTCTGATATTCATCATACTCAAATCATGATTTAATCTTTGATCAGTTAGTAAATACCAAGGCAATTGGTAACTTTTCATTGAAAATTGGATTTTGAAATATAATTGCTTTTTTAGGGAATATCAAAAGGTTTTCCCAGAAGAGCTGATGACAGAGGATTTCACAGCTGCCTTTACTTTTCTTACTATAGTCATGAAAGTTTGGCCACTTAACAGCCAGTTCAGAATACTTCACCCAGGCGGACTGCTCTGACAAGGGGACCCTATTTTTTCTGTTACCTGTAAGAGGCAGCCCAGGGAGATGAGACAAGTCAGTCTAGACAGAAGAGTATATGAATAGAAATATGGTTGCCATTTATTCAGTATGCAGGGAGAGCATGTTTATCCGCAAAACCCTATGCATATTGGATTTTTCATATTAATTCTTGATAGGCACTTCTGTCTGATAAGTATAAATCAAGTCATCCTTTCACTCACTTTAATGAAACCTCAAGAAACAACATGTTCTCAATAACATGAAGATATCTACTTGGTAGTATGGTAATAACTTTTCAGATGGAATTACTTGGTGTTTATATGACTGCAGAATGTGTCTGTAAACAAATTTGAAAAGTAGTTTGCTGCTGTAATGTTTATTGGCTTTACTTGGGCCAGTATTTACAAAGTAGAATATGTGAGTATGCTTAACTTGTTAAAACTTCCTAAATAAAGTAAACTGTAAAATAAGCAGATCCTTACTGTAAGCTTTAAAAACTACTTATTGAGATGGTATTTGTACCTCAACTACAATATCAGTATTAGAACACTGGACTAATACAGAAGCCTTTAACACAGTTCATTATTCTGGATAGCTGGGACTAACTAATCCTTTGTTCCACTGGCCCCCAAGTACATCTCTCAACTAGTGAACTTTCTGTTCCTAAAGCCCCCTACACTTTTTATGTCTGATGTTACTTTCCCACCCTTCAGGCACATAAAGTGGCACATGTCATTTCACCAACATAAGCATTATTTATTCTGATGCCTTCTGGTATTGGCCAGTTCTTAAAGATAGTTTACTTAATATAATAAACAGGCTATACTTTGTGTCCCTCCTGTGATTTCAGTTTGTTGCCGTACAGGGAGTGTACAGTGTTTGTAGTTCATGAAGTCAAGAGCGAGTGATAGTCTAGAAAGTTTTCTGAACTAAATATATTCACTTTCTTATGTCAAAAGTATGTCCATATTGCTCAGAGCATTTTAGAACGGCAAGGTCTTTCAAGTAAGGAGAAACTAAAGCCTGTATGTCAATGAATTTATCTTGGGCATATCACAGTGCTGCAGTCATGCATTTTCATCTCTATTATTAATTCCTTACTATATGCCCTGATAGTATTTTTTTTTTAAGTTGATACAGCATCAACAGAATTGTATGAAAAGTCATATGCCAAATACATCTTGCCAAAGTTAAAAGTCATTACAGTAACCTGTGTCTTGCTGGAATTACATAAAAAAAATAATCATACTGGGCAAACCTAAATAATTGACAGACCAGCTACTTGTTTTGTCAAAGACAGTGTCAAAAACCTCAGATGAAAATTTAAAATAGGTTTGCTATAACCTTTGCCAGTCACCAAGAGAATGTTTATCAGCCAATACCTGTTATGGGCTGAAAAGAATCAAGTTACTTCTAATATGATGGCAACATCTGATGAAAGACTTTGTTGTCTTCTACAGCTAAATAAGTTGAATATGAATGGAACTGGCAGCATGTATTATGAAACACATTATGGTCTGGAGACTGGGTGTTGCCCTAACAATGAGATGATATTTCCTTAATTAAGTATATATATTTTTTTCCCTACATGATCACAAGAGGATTCTGCAAACTCTGGTGAATTAATGGTCTGGCAACTGCATGTAATTCTCTGCTAGGTAACAGCTAGCTCAAACACATTAAGCTGTCTTAGGAAAGCTGCAAATTACTATTTTTTTTCCCCAATTTTTTTTTTTTCCTAAAATGGTAAATAGTATATGTTTCAGACTATATTTTCTATTTAAAAATAAAATGTTTACTGTCTCTGAGCAATTTTTTTTCCCTCAATATATTTTCTCTCTGCTCCATATTCTTTTAAATAGTTTATTTGCAAAACCCGTCTTGCTTAGTTATTTACCGAAAGACATTTTCTATCAGATTTTTCTGCTGTGTCTCTCACACTTGTGTTTGTGACATTAAATCATAAGACTTCCTTCACTGCTGCTCCTTCTTCATTTCCAGGTTCTTGAATTTATATGCAGCAATAGCTATTGGTCTGTCACATCTGTAATCACAGCAAGCTCCTGAATACCTTTGCAATAAACATCTTTGCAAGGAAAACTTGTTTTTTTTCAGGTTTAGGAACATCCTAAATTAATTGCAGCCACTACCGTTGGCAGTGTGGGGCTGCATGAAGCTGTGGTGCGAGTGTGACTTTCTGCATACCCCATCACACATCACAAGTGGGAGCTCTCCTTGGCTGTCATGGAAAGCCCTGAGGCAATTCTCCATCTCTAAGCCAAGGGAGAAAACTGCTTGTAGAAGGACCTGAGAACTCTTTATCACTTGACAAATTTGGTTTGAGTGTTTACGGTTTCGTACAGTAAAAAAGATGTTTTGTGGTAAGGATCATGCTGAGCATAAAGCTTACAATTTCTTCCCATAACCAAAAAGTGCAGGTGGGTGTCCAAAACCCAAGACCTTATCTGACTCTGTGGTATCCCAGGCTGCTGATTTTGAACATACAGCAAGAGCATAATTTTCCTTGGCCACGGAGCTACTTCAGACTCTTGTACTGAATCCACTATGCAGGGGCTGCCAAATGGACTAAATGAATGCCCTGTAGACTTGCTTTCACACCCTTTCACTAAAAGGGTCAGCTATTTTTTTTCAATAAGTACAGAGAAGCATCATGAAAAAGAAAAATGTCATGTAAGGAAGAAAGAATATTTATTTTGAATAAAATACTAACTCCACTATGATGAAAGCAAGCATGTGGTGAAACTTTGTGTCTGTCTTGATTTGTAAGGACCCATGCCAACAAAGAGAAGGTTAGCCCTGTGGTAGTTCATTAGACTGAGCTAATCAGTGGGTTAATCTATGTAAACTAGTGCAAATTAATATAGCCCATTGGCTATATTAAATAAATATTAAAGAGGAAATGTGTTTGCAAGTGTTCAAGTTTTGATACTTGACCACTGATCAGCTTGGTTTATAAATATTCATTTGGAATCATGACAGATATTCTGTGGAGGCTAGTTTCTGTAATGGTCCAGATTTCTCTAGGTATTCTTATCAGTGCAAGAAATATAATCCACTATGTGACATAAAACAAGCATGTGCATATTTCATATGCTGAGGGTGTTACAAAAAGGATCGACTAAGCTGATTCTGCCTCCTCTTTACCATTACATGCAAGTAATGAGTTTGCAGATGCTGCAGAATCTATGCTTCTCAGGTAGGATATGCTAGACAAAATATTGCTGGAAGGCGAGAAAAAAATTGGATTGCTACTTCCCCAGCTTCTTTTTTATTTTTGTTTATTTATTATTTCAGAGCATCATAGAATGGTTTGGCTTGGAAATGACCTTTAGGATCATCTAGTTCCAACCCCTTGCCATGGGCGGGGTCACCTTACACTAGACCAGTTTGTTTAAAGCCTAATCCAACTTGTCCTTGATTGCTTCCCCAGAGAAGGCATCCGCAGCCTCTCTGGGTAGCCTGTTCCAGTGCCTCACCACCCTCACAGTGAAGAACTTCTTCTTTATATCTAATCTATACCTATACTCTTTCAATTTAAAGCCACATATGTGTTTTAAATGGGTTTCACTACCAAACTCACTGTCAGTTACTAGTCTCTCTCAAACAGCTATAAACTGTCATCAGTAAGGGTTCTTAATCAAGACTGGAAAAATCCAAATTAATTACCATAACAGGTTGAAGATCTCAGAGATTGGGTTTTAGAAGTCAATGAAAATTGGGGACATATGTGTTCTGTATGTAGTATTGTTCTATGTAGGATATGGAAAAATAGAAATGACAGTCATTTTGCAATGTACAGTAGTATTCATCATAGGACGAACATATGCATTCGTTTGTCAGAAGCAGTGAAGTAAAAAATGACGCTTAATTGGAACTGACATCAAATGGCCTCATTAGTAGTACAAATATATGTGTGTAGCTTGGTTGTCAGTAAGAACAAAACATTTCCTCTGACAGATATAGTAGTTTCTTTTAAGATTCATGTCAAGTTTTTAGCCATGTTCACTCCTTTAGAAATTGCTGCTTTTTTTTTCTAAGTGAAATGTTGAAGTGTAAATTATGTGTGTTTGTAGGGTGCTGTGATAACACCAACAATGGACCACACTATGTCAATGCAGCCAGCAAGCATGATGGGCCCTCTGACCCAACAGATGAACCACCTTTCCTTGGGCACAACAGGAACGGTAAGATCATAGCTTATATTATTTACTTTCTATATTGCAAAACATTTATTGCTCACCGAGTTTCTCAAGGTAATTTATTACTTTTGAGTTTAATATCACCATGGTTTATTTTTTCTTCATGTCCAGAGATGTCTGTCCCTTTCTGGGCAAACATACCACGGTGCATTTTATCATGATCCAAAGATGATGTACTACACAAACAATATCCTCATAGCATTATGTCATGGAAATGTGTCTATAGACATGTTTCTAAATCATCATACAGATAGCATTAGGTATTGTAGAACAGAAACAACAAAGTAGTACAAATAGTAAAAGAGTAAGTCAACAAAACTTACTCTGTACTTAGTAGGAATTATTTTTTACTAATTCTCAGCTAAATATGGAAGTACTCTGCTATCAATTTGGTTTTAAAATATAATTTGTTTGCTTGTCAATCTAGAAAGCTTTATACCACTGGGAAATGGGAGTTCTGGCTTCACAATACTCACTTCTAAACCATAGCAGCCAGCCATAGATAGTTTGCTCTGGTTTCAGAAATGTGATTTTGAATGAAGGGGAACTGTGTTTCTGGTATGATATATTATAGTTAAAAATACGTATTTCAACAATTATTTTCTCTTTAACCTGTGTAAGTCAGATTCAGTTAGCTCCTCCAGAGTCAGAGGCAAAAAAAAAATCTTCCTTAAAAACATTATTCAAACTCCCTGAAAAATTCCTAAAATACTAGAGCCTAAACACAATATATGCTGGTTTGAGATGTGAATTTTATTTTACTTTTTTTTTTCTATTTCACCACTGTACTACTTGATGCTAATACACAAGAACACAGTTTTCCAACTTTTTTTTTTCACTTGAATGAGGTACTGAAAACATCTGCATCTGCATTATTAAACCTATCATATTGGGTCTTCTCTTCCTCATCCTCTCCTCTTCCTCTCCTTTTTCTTCTCTGTTGAATGTAATTCTAACTCCAGTGTCTTTCTTTCCTTTCTGTAAAAAAAACTGTTAAAAAAACACAACTGCTGAGACTTATGTATTTATTTCTGACACAACTTAAATATGGTGTGTTATTGTTTATTCCTGTTACTTTAAATCTTCATTCAACAATCAAAAGTAGGAACTACATCTCAAAGTTAATGTCAGCATTTTTCCCCTTTGAAGATGTGAAATTGAAGGAAATACTAGGACTAGTGAGAATTTCTTTATGCATAATTACTGTGATTCAAAAGGGTGTTTAAAAATTAAGGAAATGGAAAATGAATTCTGAGTGTGCTGCTGAATTTTTCCTTCTCTGTGTCATTTTCATTTCCATGACTTACAGACTTTGTCTTCTGCACTCATTTTTACGCAGTCTTAATGCAAATTAGGAATTTCCCAGCTAATATTCTATTCCCACTTGAGATCACTATTACAATATTCAGAGTACCAAATCCATTCGGGGAGGCAGAGGAAGGAATCTGAAAGGCAGTGGGTGATCTAGTGACTGATAATAAGGTCCTGAATTTATTTGACTGAAACTGAAAGAAAATCTCTCCTTCCTTTTCTTAGCTCATTATACAACCTTATCTCTCAAGGTCACAACACTCCCTGATAAATAACTTCTTGAAATACATTCAGAGGTATACCATATACATTTATGTTTACTATCTTGAAAACTCCTAATTCTTTTACAGGAAACTTAAAGAGCAAGTAAGAGTAAATATGGATGTTACAATATCCATAGGCTTTTCATAGATCTCAGATGGCACCCTATTTTATCATATACAGGATTTCTCATCTCCATCACCATATTCAGCTGAAGTCCTTCTGCAAGCAGGATCATCAGGGAAATCATGGACAATTCCTTCTTTAAGAAATTAAAGGGAGAGATTCAGGATTTAGACTGCCAGTAGCAGTTTTGTTGGAAGTATCCATTCTGATTTGAATTTGAATCTTCCTAATGTGTTCTCTTACAG
>VWZY01012008.1:94396-126565 GCA_013399075.1 Chloroceryle aenea | reverse complement strand
GGGGGAAGGGACAACCTATTTAGAGATATTACTTATTTAGAGATATTTCTACTTCATTTATTCTGAACTCCTCAATTTCAATCCAGACAGAGGAACATTGAGAATAAAAAGCTGTGACTAACTGAGCCAGGTCTAAACCATGTTACTGTGAGTATCTTAGCAGGACTAGAGTTTGTGGGAGATATAAGCTATACATTTCTGTTATGAATATATTTTATAATTTCATCCTTAAATAAGGTCTAAATTTATTTTAGTTTTATCCTTAAAATAAATTATCCTTCAGCAGGGTGCCATAAAGAGCCATCAGCTATCTTTCAAGACAGCTAACAAGCCAAAAAGTCACAATTCTGCTTGGTGTTGGCTGTAACTCTGTCCCAATTTAATTTGGAAGCTTGCAATGTGCAAAGCGGTTTTTATTAAAGGGCTTTCATACATTCACTTCCTTAGACAAACCATTTTGCTAATTAACATAACATATTTTTCAGCCAAACCAGACATCTGTGGTCACTTAAGTGAGGGTTGACTTAAACCAACTTCCAAATTTGCCCAGTTCAAGATGAATACTGGGTTTCTAAAACATTGCTTCAGTAGAAAATCTGTTCTCTAATGAGTAAGCTACAGAAGTGGCATGTGGGCCTATGCATTCCTTGTATCTTGTGGGAACTACTTTGCCTTTTGATGCTCTCTAAAAGATTAAAATACTCTGTCTGGCCTGGAGCCATTCCAAAGGGAAGACCTTTCTCAGAGGAGCAGTCTGTATCTCTTTGGTGAGACAAGTTACCCAAGTAAGAGGAGCCTCTGCTGATTCTTGCCTTGACACCAAAAAGTGGATTTAAGTTTTGATTTCTCAGCCCTGAAGCACACATTAAAACTTAATGGGAATTTGAGGGGCAGCTGCCTCCATTTCTGCCTGTACTTGATTATTTAGTCACCAGCCCAGGGGGGAAAATTCTAGCTAACTGCTGTCAGGGCTGCTCACCTCCAACTGGGAGCATCCAATTCAGCAGCCAAAACAGAGCATTTTTGCTACAGCCCCATTCACAGTCAGCTGCCTTCCCCTTGTGCTATGGAAAGTCTTCAGTTACTAACCCAAAAAAACCACAAAGAATTTTGTTTAGGAATACATTTGCCATGAACAGGAACAGGAAGTTTTCTTTCTCTCCAAATCTTCAAGAATGCGTATTTAATTTTAAGGTTTTTTGTTGTTCAAGGGTTTTTTAATCATTTTTATTTCTTATATATTGTTGAATTGTCTGCATAAAATCAGACATTTCTACTACACTAAGCACTCCTTACTCAGGAGGATTCACTAAGTCATTCAAGATGAAAGGCCAACTGAAAAGCTGCCTATCTATATTTACTTGATTTCACTGCCCACCTCATGAAAACATACAGTTGCAACAGATATGCCAGGCCAAAGGATGATAGAGGGCACTAGAGGAAGAGAGTAGGTATTCATGTGCAGTTTATGGGAACTTGACCCTACACTCTCTTCTGCCTTTATGAAAATCAAATTGATTTCTGCCAGTGAAAATATATTTCATTGATGAATTAAGTGACAAGAGCGTTGCTCTGATCTCCCCAAATCTATATGGAATCTGGAGTTAAGCAGAGCATCTGCTGAAGGGGTAGTTTCTGTCATATTTATGTGTATTTTTCATACATACCTCTTCATTGAAAAAGAGCAGAAAGCATTTACACGAGTGCACTGGCTGTAGTCAAATATATAAAGAAAACCAAAGTTTAAATCATGTCAAGATTACAGCAAAAAGACAATAGCTCTGAATATTCTGACTAAGGCTGACAGCCCAGCCTCAGCTCCTACAGTTGTATTAAAATGAAATTTTAATGTCGGGAGAGATAATGTGAAGACAGACAACAGGCTTTAACCTTGAAATTTTTGTTTACTAGTTTATCTATTATGGTAAGCCTTGTTTTTCCTATGTAATATTCATCTATAATTAGGTCTGCTATTTAAAAAGGTACCAGAGAGGGAGAATAGAGTGAGTGAGTCTGTAAGGGTAGCACTGAAAGAGCAGCATTAGTATGTGTTTAATAATGTATGGAGGCTGGAATTGTTCCATCATCAGTCTGTCATTCAAAATGTTTCCAATACAGCCATTGATCTGACATCTGTTTCATGGTTTAATAAAGTTGTGATTGATGCCTGAGTGGTTATACTGCAAAAACCTTTAGAAATAGAAAAACTGAAGTCTGATCACTGATTCCAGACCCTGTTGCTCAGCTCTTTTTTACTGCAGTACTCCCACATTTGGACTTCAGCATCAATAATCCACCTCTTCAGGGGGAAGATTTGCTCTTTCTCCTCTGCTGCTCTTTCCTGAAGGAAGTTTTCTTTTGTGCACTTTGTTGGTCCAGGTTTCTCTCCCTTCCCTGCTGTTAACATCCATTTCAGATACTGCTTGGGTTCCAGTTTCATCCAACAGATTGAGGCAGCCTTTATTAGTCCTTATTGGCAGAGGGGTAATTGCAGCTATTTTCCCTCTTTTAGAACTGCCTTAGCATAGGCTTCTTTTATCTTAAAGCTTTGAGGCCCACACCGATGAGTACAAGCCAGGTTTTTAACTAAAACTGCTGGCTCAAATCTGCTGCTTAATTGTTCATCACACTTGTAGATATTTTACTCAGCTCTCAGTTTCTAATTTAGAAACATAATAGGCAACTTAGAAAATAAGCTCTTCATTGAACTTTTGAAATGACAAAAAATTACCACCTTAAAAAAATGTTTATTTGTTCTAATTATTTGAAAAAGCAGTGAGAAGAACTGCACTGACGTAATATGGGATTCTGTTGAAACTGCAAACCATCCTAACTCAGCTTTTCTTGTTACAGTATTGCCAGAAATCTCTTAACAGAATAACAGGCTTGTTATGCGGGTACACCGGTCTTATCTTTCACTTTGTTAGTTCTTTTTGTTGCCAGTAGAGATTGATGATATCACCAGAGCACTTCAATGAAACAACAAGCTGTTATAAGTTTTTTATCTTTTATTTCCTTTGGAAACTCCATGGTCACCAGTGGTTTAAAATGTCACCTAAAGGCCTCAGCAGAATAACTGCTTTGTTAGATAGCGTTGTTTTTTCTTGTTTAATCTGCAATTCTATTTGCACACACTATAGCTACATGGAGCTTTTCAGCATCATCACATTCCCCTGATGTTCAGATCCTTTTTCAGAAAGCACTCTTGTATTCCAATTGTATGTCGCAAGGTCCCTGAAGAGTTACAAGAGCAAAGTTTCTTTGAAGTCCTGTGCCTTTCAAATTATCAGGTGTTTATCTTAAAGCTCTTTTATTTTATTTATTGACTGTTTCAATTAGTGATTGTGTGGAAAATATAGGACTGAACCCACAGCATGTGAAATTACCTTAGTTCAGGCAGAAAATAAGATCATCCATGTCCACTTATTCAGCCAAAGTCCAGGGCAAATGCAAGTGATTAACAGCATGGAGCTGACTCAAGTAGGAGAGCCATTTAAGGGGAAGTTATTCTGGTTGGAAAGGAGAACAGCATAAAATTTCTCAAGATGTTTAAAAACCAAATAACTCCTTCTGCACCTTCCTTCCCGAACAGCCTCTTGAAAGGCAGCTCCAGTTTGCCTGATACATAATTTGAGGTAAAATAGACACTCAGTGAAACTGAAAAGCACTAGATTCAAAGCAGTCAACAAAGAACAAATAGATTTTTGATGAAGCATTTCATCAGTTTGCAGAATTTGCAGCCACTAAATATCATTGAAACAAATAGATCGGCAATCTTAAAAAATAGATTCAGTGTTTCTATAAGGAAACATTTGAAGGTGCAATAACAGGGTGGAAAAATTCTTAATTTGACAGTGTAGGCTAAACATCTGGTAGGGTGAAAAAGGAAAGACGTGATCTTTTCTCCTTTCAGACCATCTTGAGGTCCAATAGACTTGTAAGAATTGGGCTGATCAGCCCTCATGTAAAGGAGGCTCTTTCTAATCAACTGTCTCAGCATGGATTCCACGGTCTGTGTTTGACCACAGTGGTGGTTATGTATATCTTTGAATTAATAGAGTTTATAAGATCCCATTTCTGCAGTGTTCCTCCTTCTCTTCTGAACTCTGTTTTACTTTCTTACCATTTGTTGGCAGTGGCTTATTGTTTGCCTATATGTGCAAATGTGTCTGCCTTCAAAGCCAGTGCCCGTCGTAGGCAGAGAAGGGTTATATAGGGAAGAATAAGCACAGATGGAGGGAATTCCATGTTATGTTCAAGCAGCCCTTCATAGGCACACAGCATGTCAGTCGCTTTTATTCTGCATTACATTTTACCTTCACACGACACCTCCACAAATGAACAAGTGCTTTTATTGAGAAGTCCTTACTTCAATCGGAGTTACCAGATACTGCTTCAAAGCAGCATTAGCCCAGATTGCCTGTCAAGAGAAGGACTCATCTCCCTGATTTTGGTGATAAAAACCTAAATCAGCAGTGATCCAAGTGATGGATCAGCAAAGCAAAATATATCAGCCAGAAGACCCATAACTAAGATAACTTCATTTTCATCATCAGACAAATGTAATTAGTTTGCAGCTGACATTGCACACCTATGAACTAGCACAGAGGCTTGTTTCTCAGATATTTTTCTTACATACAACTGCTGCAGTTCTAGATTGTGATTTCTAGAAGTGCTACCTGGGGATGCTTTGAAGGACAATCGTAACGTAGTTCAAAGCCACCTATTCCAAAGCATGTTTTTTGTTTAGTGATAGGCATGCACTACACATAAAAACTTATTTACTTTCTAATAGTGAATAGAAACCAAAAGCTATGGAACTTAGAGTATCTAGCATATAGTTAGTGGTCTGAAGCATATCTTCCTGCAAAAGGCTCATGTTTAGTCATAGTCCAAGAAATTTTTGTTCATATGTCTGCTAGAGAAGAACCAAGATTGTGACCTCATTTTGCTGGCTTTTAATAAGTCATTCCCATAAAAACTTTGAAATGTGAAGAGGAAAAAAGCCTACGTTTATGCAAGCTCATGTAACATTATGCTGGTGCCACAAATAACAGGGCAGGTTTGGTGGAGAGAAGGTTGGTTTAGTTTGATTTGCTTGCTTTTAGTGATTTGTATAAGATTTAGCTGAAAGAGACTCTTTATTTAATAGATAGGGTAGCAGAAAAGAGGAAGAAATAAGGGGTTAAAAAGAGCTGAAAATAATTCTAAGTTTGACACATCCTGCCACACCTACAGCTGACAAACAATAAAAAGTGAGAAATAAAGTACCCTAAATGTCATGTCTGTATGCATTTTCTTGATGTGTTTTGTTTTTTTTTTTCTCCTGTGAACGTGTTGTCCATTCTGTAAACAAGAATGTAACTCTTGTTTATTAGAATGAAACTTGTTTTTATTATCCTGCCTGTGTTTAAAATAGATTCAGGTGATTCTGACAGGAACTATGAATATGGCTTTCCAGAGAAGTAATGAATCCAAATCATCAGTGGTGCAGACAAACTCTGCGGGGCCTCTCTAATCCAAGACAAGTTTCAGGATCTTAGAGAGGTGAGGGTAATTTTGCCAAACTATGGTCACCTGAAAAGATTCTCCCAGAGATGGTGCTTCCACAGCTCTTCTCTTCCAAGAGTTGGGAAACAGTCCTGTAGTCATGTCTCCAGACACTACAACTGCATGTAAGCAGAGCAAGAAGTCCTGAAATCCTTGAAGATGCTGTATCCTCAATGGAAAAGACCAACATGATAAATATATGGAAGAACAACTAACTTCTGCTAGTTTTGATAGGCAACAGTAACTTATCACACAGTGTAGGTATGTGAAGGACACCCATGCAAAAGAGGAGATAAGGTGCTAACAATATAAATAGGGAAAGCATAACTTGAATAGCTTGCAGGAATAGGTAATATATTAAGAGCTAGACTAGTGGTTAAAATTTATTCTGAAAAGGTCACAGTTGAGAACTTCTAGAACTCAGCTGGGCCCAATGCCTTAAAATCTGCCAGAGAGACGTTCAGGTGTGGACACAAAAAGAGGGCAATGGTCTAACAGCTTTTTCTCATCTTCAGCCTCTGTTTTTCATTGTTATTTCAGCCCAAAACAAGTAATAATAACTCAGTTCTTATTTTCCATTCATTTAAGCACTAAGAATTCAGGAAATTATAAAAACTTTAAAATATGTTTACTGAGCATGAGATACCAGGACTCAGAACAGAGCTGTACATCAAAATGGTATTTTATTTACAGTGTCTGAAGTTTACACAGTCAAGGAGTAAACATATGTTGCATGTGACCATTCATGGCATTCACTTGGAAAAAAAACCCAAACGTTTGGTACTAAGAGTTAAGATTGACTCATTTCAACAGATGTTTTAAGTATAGTGAGAGTACAGCTTGCTTTTGACTTTTTTTTTTTTTCCAGTGGGATTGATACATTTTGTTAAGCAAAATGTTTCTACTCTGATCAGTGACCTTTGAATTACATTCCTGGTGTTTTCTCATAGGGAAAACTTCACTTCCAGGGGCACTGGGGTTTCATAAAGACACTAGATAATAGATTCTGCGGTGTTTCTGAAGATAACACATTGCCATGTTATTGAAAACACCTACAAGGGAATTGAAAATTTAATTTGAAGGATGTTTTGTATTTTTCATATTTTAATCACAGTGACAGGAGTAATGTAACCTGTGTTGGGCTACGGCCTGGACCTGCAGTTGCTCACCAAAATAATACTCTATTGAATTTTGCTACCACTTCCCATAGCATATCCCATATCCCACTGAAATTCAGTGCACAGTGTGTTTCACAGCTGCTCCACATGGGTTATCAGATGTTTGGCAAGCTGCTAGCCCAAAGGTTTACACTTCCTCTAAGACAAATTGCCAGTGCAATTTGAGGTATCTTTCTTACTTTCCTCTGGAAAGCACAGCCTGTTCAGGGTTCACTCATTTGTGAAGCAAGGTTAAATGAAGGAGCTAAAAGTACATTCTTCATATGCAGTAAGACTCTGGCATCCTGTATATACAGTGATCTCAGACTAAAGTTCTCAAAAAAGGAGATGTTTTGTTCAAATGATTTACAATTCCATAGGGAGCTGCTGATGGCAATAACCTCTATGCCCTCAGATGGTATTTTATTATTTCTGTTATGGGTGATTTTGGGTCAGTGCTATGGCACTATGGAATCCTCTTGCTCCTAAAAGACTCAATCTGGGAGGAGAGTTCTGCTGTAACTAATATTTACTACGAAACAGCTCAGTCAGCACATTTCATTAAACTGTAACAAGGGAATTGAGAGCAGCTGCATCAAGTAAATTTGGGAGTTTGCTGAATTGAGTTGTTTTTCTGGAAAGGTAAATGAACTGTTGAACACGGCAGATTTCTACTGCATGGCATATGAGAGCTGCACTACATCAGCATGGGTCTAGGGAGCGCTCGCATCTCAAAGAGGCGCATACTTTTCCAGTCCTGTGGAGGACTGCTCTATCCTTTGGGGTTCATTATGACCTTCCAATGTGATAGGCTTACCTGTATGCTTCTAATTTTGCCTTTTTAATTTTAGTCATTGTAATACAGCAACAGCCAGTTTCTTAAGAGCTTAGTATCTAAATGTTCAAATTGTTGCACATTCACCAGCCTCAATTCCCTGTTTTCTTGGGCTGGGTTTGTTTCTTTTGCAGGTGCTTCCCTCAAATCAGTATAATATTTCTATGTCTAAAACTGATTTTACTGATGCAAAAACTTCATGCTATTTGTGTTTTCTGGCCTACCAGCCACTGTTGTACACATGGTTTGCAGCACAGACCAAAGAAATGATCATTTCCCAACTGCCTTTTTTTTTTTTTTTCCAGCCACTAAGGCACCTGACTGTTCCCTTTCTCCCATATTGTTCACCATAATTCTGCTGTGCTGCTAACCGTTCCCACCTAAAACACATGCACTGGGCTAAAAAATGGGTTCTATTTTATCTATTATCAATGACCATTTTTGACAGCACTAATCAGAGTGAGAAAAATAAAATAATGAGTTAAAATGAGCATTTGGCTATGATGGTGTTCCCCCAGATGATCTTGTCTAGTCTGTCTGCAGAATCCAAATGGGTGCTCAAACTTTTAGTAGCCAAAGGTCATTTTCTATCAAAAACTGTGTTTCTTTTAATGTGCAGGTGATCCTAGCTATTAGTAATGCTGATTTCCTGTGAACATAACTGACTTTTCTCAGAAACTTTAGTTTTCTGGTAATAAATGTCTTCTTCATCAAGGTTGCCATAATTTGATTACTTGTAATTTATTTTAATCGAGGCTTTCTACTTTGATGTAAGACAAAGTTGTTGGGTTTTTTTCATTTACATTTTCTAGAAGATTAATCATATTACACAAAGTAAATAAGTACGTAGAAAATAATACAAGTAGCAGCAACTTCAAATTTCCTTGATGTGTTATGTAGGGAAATAGTAGAAACAAATTCCACTTGATATATGGACACCGGTTGAATGAGTTTTCTTTATTATATTTGTGTAGTTTGGGCCTGAACTATTGAGAGCAGAGAGGACTGACCTTAATTAAATTTCTATCCTATAGAACAGAGTTGGAAATCAGAAAATGTTTTGAAGTAATTAACCTGCAACGGAAGTCAAAGAAGAGAATGATACATTTCTCCTTTTCATTAATTTTGGACAAATGTCATGAGCAGCATTGTAATTTCTTGTATTTCAAAAGGGAAGCATAGAGCTTAAGCATCACATCATCATCTTGAGTTTATTTTTAATATTAGGATTTTTGCTTCATGGCAAACACTATTGGATGTGTGTTCCAAGGAATAGTAATATATGACTGCAATTACAAGTCTGGCAAAGGAGTGTAAGGATTAGTGTCTCTGGCCTGTAATTATTCCATAGAGATATAAAGCAGACCCATGGCAAACTAAGAAACTGCAGCACTTACTGTTAGTTTGAAATACTTCTTTTGCAGGCAGTTCAGTTTATGTAGCTGTGGAGTTTCTGTGGAAATATTTCTAACTTCATCTATACATATCATGCAGATTTTTGTCACATGTTGTTGGGTTTTCTTTCCCCAAGTACAAGTGATACAGGAGAGAATCTATAGTATTTGTTATCCATTCCAAACGTAAGAGGACTCCAATCTTTTGAGAAACATCCTGAGGTAGAAAACAACAACTGACAACAGCAGCCACCTATATTACATCTTATATTCTCAAAGTATTTTAAAATATGAGTTAAACCTTATAGTATCACTTATATAAATAAGTAAATTAATGCAAGACCTTTGATTTCCTGTGAGGAAAATGAAGGAAATGAGGAAAAAATAGTGTAGTCATATTTATAGATTGGACAGCAGCTCCTATTCCAATTGCAGGGACGGCTCAGCTGTACTGCTAACGCAAGCAGGACATTTGAGGCAAAGCCCAGACTCTCATCACTACGGCCATAAACTGTTCTGGCCATGGCAGTTAAACTAATTAGTCCTTTCTTCCCAGTAAGAAAATAATAGATTTTACCAGTTCTGGTGAGATTTGGCTTTACTGCTTAACTTTTCAGTGTGCCCATCATTGACACTTACTTGCTTCATACAGAATAATCTGTAATAATCTGTTCTCTGTAATAATAATGAAAAAAAATGTAAACCAGTAGTTCACAATCAACTCAATGTTCTAAATTCCATGCTAAAATAGATCATGAATGACAAATACATTTTGGCATTTATAGTTCCTCGAATTCACTAGCAGTATGGACAGCTGTGTCTTGGTGGTTGTATTTAATTGTTTTAATATCAGTCTGTTTTCATCTTCACTCTGCGTAGTCTTTCTCATGATCCTTCACAACAAGCAAAAAGTTCCAGTCCTGAGACTAGTATGACAGTTATGCAGATACTGTTTCAGTTCACAATTCCTTCAAGGCTATTAGGAGATATTAAGTCTGGACAGGCTGGCAGACCACCCTCCCATATCCCCCTTCATTCTAAGATTAAATTTATTGTCCCTGATGTCAGCCACTAAGTGAGAGGAATCTGCAAATGCCCTTATTCAGCTTCAGGAATAGACAGTTTTACACTTCCTAAATGTTAACTCTTCTAATTTGTATTTTAGGAATGAGATTTGGGAATTCAGTATAACACTTGTATGTCAGAAGTGAGCCTTCTTTGAAAGGTGAAGCATGCAAAATCATATGGTTTTAAAGGTGTTGATATAAATTTCTTTGATGGGAAAATGGCCACTTTGTCATCACTGTTATATTCTTGGACAAGAAAATCTGTTATGCCATTAGGACTTTCTCCATTGCAAATGCTTGCACAGCACTTAATCTTTGACTTTTTTTTTGTGTAAAAGGAAAGCAAAAAGTGAACATTTTGCTGATCCATGAGTGCCAATGCAAAATCAAGATGTCTGAGCTTTCCAGTCAGTACATAAGCCACAGCCAGAGGAGCATCAAGGAACCAGATAGGACAACCTAGCCTCAAAAGAGATAGGCTGCAAGATATTTCAGGGCATAACAATTCTGTGACTGGATTGCAGTGTTTAGAAGAGGCCCCATCCTACTTACTTGCTTGTACAGGCTGAGGTGCATTTATGCACTATTTGGATTTGCATTAGTGGAGTAGAGCGATCTGAAGAGTTCACTGAAAATTCCTGTTAGCAGCTGTGTAGCTTTTGGTATTTTTAAATACATACCTTTAATGAAAGCTGGAGATGGTTGAGTTCCAATTTGATAGCTGTAGATGGGATTCCCAGATGTGGTTATTATTTTTTCCATCACTGTATGTGGCATCCATGGTTTGTTACCAATGACATTTAAGAAAATGTGTCTCTTAGCATTGCCTGCTGATGGAAGGAAGGGCTGAAGGTACTTTCTAGACATTTCACAGTCCCGGTGTTTCTTGCAACTATTCTTCTTGCAAGAAGATGGGGTAAAGTGTTATAGCCTTTTCTTCTGCTCCCAGGTGAGTCTAACTGAAGCATTCCCAAGTATCTCTTAAAGAATTAGTAGCATAGTAGAAGAAGGCTAGATGCCCTGATACAGATTTGGGAGAGTGCATGAGACTGTATCTCCTGCTGGCCTTGTCATATGTTATAATTTTGCCATCATTAACGGTAATATTTTATTACTCTGTCACACAGAATTACGTTTGAGAGGATGTAGTATGTTAGACATTTTTGTCAGTTTTAACACATAGCAATGATTAATAATGTTCTGCAAAATTATGTTAATAAAAGTAAGTCTACAGCTCTGACTACGCATTATGACACATGCAGAGGATATTGTCCTCTCTTAGAACACCCAAGTCCAAGCTCTGTTTATTTATTTCACCCTCTGAAGCTTGTATTTTTTGTCATTTTCGATCTGTAACAATGCAGCTATTGAAAAAGGAATTAATAAATGTCTCTAAGCTTTTCTACTTCAATCAGTTATCATTTCATTCTGTGCTGTCAGGTTTAAACATGTCAAAATTGCATATTGAAACAGCAGATATTGCAGAGTATCCTTCTGCAAACTGAGCAGTGCATCTCCTGGTACGTATTTTTGGGTTTGATCTCCTTTACGATAAATAGCTCTACAATTACTATTTTTTTGGTTGAAATGGTTCTTCCAGCCTTGCCTCTCTTTATCTTGACTTTGCCTTTGGGCCAAGATTTACCCATATTTTTGAGCTGCATATGAAGTTTTACAACCCCTCGCTCCCTTGGTCTGCTCCCACCCCAGGAAAGCACAGCTCAAGCTGGTGCTATGGTAATGCTTGTGAGAGACATGATAATACATTGCCTAGATGAGACCCGGACAGTGCTCTGAGAAATATGACAGTACCTTTGCCCTTCATCAGGCTTCCCATTTGAAAGTTTTCATTTTGGTAATTACATCCTTCCCAGATAGCAGCCATAGTCATTGATCATACTAATATCATTATAACTGATTCCTGTAAGTCACCTTTTAAAGACATTTTCAGTGGTTTCTTTCCCTCCTGTATCTTCTTCCTCTGCACTCACAGGATAAGAATTTTTCTGTCTACCCTTCATCTGATTGATTAGAAATGCCACATACTTCCTTTATGTATGGCCTGGTAATATACACATCACATTTCTTCCCTCAGGACGTTAATCAGAACAAGTAATGGCCTTTAGCTTTTGTCATTAGCAAAATGGAAACCCACCATATTCAATCCATTAGATATACAGCATTGTAATATGAGCTCATAGAAAAATGGCTGTTTGCCAATGGCCACGGGGTGAGTTTACCTTAAAGGATTTTCTGAAAAGGAAGAAAAAGAAAAAAAGGAAAATGAAATAAGGAAAAGAGATAGAAAGATGAGGAGAAGAAAAAGAAAAGAAGAGAAAAGAAGAGAAGAAAAAAAGAAAAGAAAAGAAAAGAAAAGAAAAGAAAAGAAAAGAAGAAAAGAAAAGAAAAGAAAAGAAGAAAAGAAAAGAAAAGAAAAGAAGAAAAGAAAAGAAAAGAAAAGAAGAAAAGAAAAGAAAAGAAAAGAAGAAAAGAAAAGAAAAGAAAAGAAGAAAAGAAAAGAAAAGAAAAGAAGAAAAGAAAAGAAAAGAAAAGAAGAAAAGAAAAGAAAAGAAAAGAGAAAAGAAAAAAGAAAAGTCACCATTTCTGTCTGTCAAGCAAACATTTTTAGCCATAAGTTATCATGCCTGTCTGTCAGGCATTTTGCTGTTGCTCCTTAAGTGCTGTTTGGACAGTTCTGTCATATAAAGGGCATTCATAAGGAGGAAATATGGGTGTTTGCACATGTATTAATGTCTTCCCTAATGTTGATTCTCTTCATGGATTATCCTCCTCATATTCTATCTCCTGACAGAATTAGAGGGAGGGGAGGAAGTTTGGAAGGTTTTGTTACATTTTGCTTTGCTTTTAATTTTACACAGAATGTGCTAACCTGAAAAAAATGTAACAGGAATCATTATGGAACACTCAAGTGTTTACCTGAGACTGCTGCTATGGTTTTTTTAGAGCTGTCTAAAGCTATTTACAATCAGTACACTGAGAGTGAGGAAAAGACTGATTAAGAGGGTTTTTTCCCCACTGAAGTGAATTGCTTTTCACTTGGCCAGGACTGTATTAGCCCTAAAAATATTAAAATTCATACACCAGTATTTGTGCCCGTACTTTCCAGAACTGTAAGAGGGTGTTAAAGCGTGATCCATACTGATTGGTAATTATATGTAATTTGAATGTATATGAGCTGTATCTTTTGGAAAGGTAGCACAGAAGGGATATAAAGAACAGCCTTGGAATGCTGCTGTTCCACCAACATTAAAACACATCTCTTTTACTGGCCCCTTCAATCATTGCTAATGTGATTCCCAGGAAAATAAGTACTAAACACACCCATAAATTTTAAATAATATCTTAAGACAAACGGGTGCTTTTTTATTTATTTCCCCCTTTTTTTTATACACTTCAGGTTTCCTGGGTCTTAAGTCGCTCACCTGTACAAAGTGAGATTCAGAGTTGAACCATCAAGCTGGCATTCTTGATTGCTTCATTTATGGTTCATCAGCTCTGATGATCGCATTTTCCTACCAAAATAGAGCATCCTAGTACAAGGTAAAGAAAATAGTACAATGAAATAGTGTGAAAGACATTCATCAGTCAGCAATGGGAGACATTATAAAGGGACCTCTTTAGGACTCTTCAGGGGGAATTAGTGACTAGATGACAAAATAGGAAGGCTTGTTTTTTGAAGTATTGGGCATTTTTTTCCCTTCTTTTATTTTCTATTTTGTTCTGTTGCTATTTTTTCTACTTTTTAGTATGTTTCCTCCTCCTCCCTTGTCATGCAGATGAAATGATGACAACTTGGAAGAGGTATTGTGTAATTTTTACCACAAAGTAAGTGTGTGAGTTCAGTGCTGTAAGCAACTCATTACATGGTAGACAAGCTGATGACATTGCGATACAGTTCAGTCCCCTTAGCCAGCATGCTGCTAACAGGCAAGGTTTCACTTTTGGTTATGGAGCCCTGGAGCTGATGCAGCCTGATGTATCTCAAAGATCCTTCCACAGCTGATAATTAACATAATTATGGGCAGACTCTGTAATATTCATACTCAGTCACACTCTTATCAGTAGGGCATTTACATTAATTTTAAAGGGACTTTTCTCTCATAAGATTTTCAGGAGTTTGTGGAAAGTGGGAAAAGGGAAGCCCTAACAAAAATGCTTACTATTGCCACCTACCAGAGCCCTGCTAATAAACCTAAGCTAATTAGCAAAGTTAATTATCATGTAAATATGTTTAAAGGTTTTAAAAGACCACTTTGTATGCTAGTGAGAAGCAATATTTTATACTGCATTAACACAGGAAGTTCTACCTCAACATTAGGAAAAACTTCTTTGCTGTAAGGGTGATGGAGCACTGGAACAGGCTGCCCAGAGAGGTTGTGGACTCCTCTTCTCTTGATGTGTTCCTGTGCAACCTGCCTTAGGTGAACCTGCTTTGGCAGGGCAGTTGGACTAGGTGATCTCCAGTGAACCCTTCCACCCCCTATAATTCTGTAATTATGTGATTATTTTAAAACATAGTATTTTAAATGTATTGAGGTTGCCACCAGCCATTAGTTTGTGGGAAATCAATCTTATGAAATTTGATTCACCTTTTAAAAACTTAAAACAGAAAGATTCTCCCATGAGCCGGAAATTCCAAAGAAAAAATATTTTTTGGAAACAATGGATCATGGTGTTTGCAATACAAAGTACACTCCACAAAATCCTGACAGCTGCCAGGTCATTTAAACATCCCTGTCAGTTGCTGTCCTGCTCCATGTCAGCTTTCAGGCAGCAGCTGCAAAGTACTCCCAGAATTTCATGTTCCAGAGCTGCCTCACCATGTCTGATGCTTTGGGCAGGCTTCCAGATCTCCTAATGAGTCAGTTTACAGGCCTGCTTACTGAGGACCAGATTAGTCCTTGGACACAAGTCAGAAACCCCCAGGAAAATTGCTTTGGCTCTGCAGCTTGGTGGTATTGTCCTGGAAGAAAAGCAGGTCAGAAGGTCAAGAATTGAACAGGGACTGCCAATTCCCAGGTGTTCAGGAAGAGGCAAGGACATCCCAGAGCTTCAACAAGACACAGATGCAAGTGGTACTCAATGGGTTTGCAGACTCACAACTCAATCGCCCCAACTCTGTGTTGAGCAGCCTGGAAGCCCTGAGTGTCCGTTTTGCAGTACATTTGGCCACACATGCCTGACAGAAGGCTGATTTTCCTTGCATCCTTAGGCAGAAGGGCCCAGCGTTTCCCAGAGGGAACGTGCCCCCTAGCTAAGGCTGGACTTGCATGTTCACCATCAATACAGCAAGGCCAGCTTTTAAAGCATCCCTAGTGCCACTGATAGCTTCCAGTGTAAGCCCCAACACCCACCAGGAATCACAAATAATGTCTACAAGGCATTTTGTGCTCACTGAAATAGAAAGCTGTTCTCCATCTCTAGGTGCAGGGTACTTATGGACAGATGCTTTTTATGAAGTTTTGAGATGGTTTCTTTGTTTTTTCTCTGTCTTTTTTTGTTTGTTTGTTTCTATGTTTTGTTTAAGCTAGTGATATCCTTCATCACATTTTACCAACTAATTTGGATTCTGGGGATCTTTTAGAAGCAAAGGACTAAGCAAGACCATGCTTCAGCTCCTCTTAAGAATGTCCAAAGTGTACTTTGGTGGTGTACTGCTATTATCTTACTACCTTACAATTGTCAGGCATGACTGCATTTTCATGCAGGAGGTCATGATTTTATTTTATCTTGTAATTGTCCTTGCTCTTATATGCTTCATTCTTGGACAGCTCTTGTCCACTCTTATGTGTGATCTGAAAGAGCAACTGGAAGGTGTACATGATTGATGGGCAACTGTTCCTTAACAAGTCTAAGCAGTTCTCCTGTTGTTTAAACAACTTTATCCATACAGTATGGTCACAGTAGTTGCTTCTCTTTAGACTTCAAAGTCTTGGAGATTTAATAGCTTCTAGGCATATTTACCTCTAGAAAGCAAGTATTTGTTCATATAAGTGGATAATTATTAATAACAGCTTAATGTGCTCATAAGTTGAGAGTTTCGCTGACACATTTATTTATTTTGAAAATATAAAAAAGTACAGATGAGTATCCCTTCATCTTATTAGCAGCCATTCATCAGAGACTAATTGAAACATTGTATTCAGATGGAAATAACTAAGAATCTCCAACCAGGGGATGCATAGGGAAATTTTAAGTCAGAAGCAGCAGTTAAAATTCTGCTGCATCACCCCTTTATTCTTTATATACAGGATCCGAAAGAAGACTATAAACGTCACAGAATCTCACAGATTACTGCCCTTGGCTAACCAAGACTGATACAGAGTATTGTTTTGTGATATTACAGTCACTATACCCTGGTTTTATATAGGGTATTATTTTGTAGAGAAATTGATAAGAACCGAACAATTAAGAACTGAAAGTACAACAAATCACCAGAGTCTTCGTCTCTATTTTAAGCACAGGAGAAGTCTTGCTCTCTTGCAAATGTATCAGTCAGAAACATGGCACATTGGAATTCTGCAAAGAAGCAGTTTTCACATATTGAAATATACAATTCATATATGCAGTCATACATAGAAAATCAGTCTATGTTTCTGTACACCCTCCATGGATTCCTACCCACAATAGAGGCTTTGTCACAAGGAAGAAAAGAGTGGAAATATTATGGGCCTAGGTGCAGTGACATTGACTACAAGGATGGCACTTTGAGGTCAAGTTTCATAGCTATGTATAAACTGATAAACACAATATGAACACCTTGTTATAAAGAAATCTTCCTCTAAGAAGTTTCACTTGCCTTTATTGAAAGATGCAATCAAAATGGGAACACAATTTCCACATCCTGATGGATTTTCCTCATTTTCTCCCTTTTTAGGTGTCGGTGAGATATCTGAAAGAGATTTGACACTTTCACCAAGTTTCTTTGTAATACCAGCCTTTAGACTCTAAAAAGTGGTTAAAATGAATGAGCCCATTTTTCATTTATCTGTTTCTATAGACATTCCTGGAGTGCTGTTTAAATTTACTGCACTTTTTACAAACAGGATTTTGTGAGAGTGAGAGTGTGGTGCACAGTTTTATGTGGTGATCTGACTGTTCTCACATTTGTTTACTCTAAATAGTCTTTATCTGACTAGTCTTGATCACTCTGCTTTAGTAGCAGGCCTGAATTTCAGAAATAAAGAAAATACCTGTTAGCCGTAGGGGGTTTAGCTCATCTGCACTGTTTCTTCTATACCGTCGTATTACTCTGATTTCCAAAGGCAGGGATTTGTGAAGGATTCTTAGAACTCCTGAAGAGAAAAGAAGATTCATTTGTAAATATAGTTCTTGAAGTTATTATTCTCTCTACTTTCATTTAACTTGCTCAGAGAATTTAGTATTTGGTAACATCGCATTAGGAAGGTTGAAAGGGAAGTGATAACCGGTGTTCCTAAATACATTTGTATTACTGAGCAGCAGGGAAGGAAGGTTAAATCTTGTAAAGATTTCTATTCTCCGCCTCAACAATGAGTGCAATGGCCCAGTGATGGGATTCTGTTGAATGACAGTGCTATGCTTGATAGGGTTATGGTAATTGTGTGGTAAAATAGCATTATAAAATTATATTTTAGGCCAGGCTGGTAATTATTAGCAAAAATATTTTAATATATGCAAAAACTGTATCTTTTTATTCTCACATTCTTTAATTGGGAAAAACTAAGATTAATAACAGCCATTTAATAATTACAGGATTGAGCTGGAAAATGAGAATGCTTCTGGGTAGCAAAAGACATTTGAAGTTTAAAGTAAAAACTGTGGTGACTGGATATTGTATTTCATTTAACTGCCACTGGCACTGATGAACTAGATGGTCCTATTCTCTTCCTGGGTGCCCACATCTCCATTCCAGACTATGGGAAAAGAGGACACAAGAAGACAATGTTCTTTTCTGTTGGACAACAGGGCATTTTCAAATGAGAAGGTAGAACCAGGGTGAAAAAAAGCAGTTTTATTCTACATTTCATTAAAGTTAGTCAAAACTTCAGAGTGGTTGAAGAAAGATGGGATTTTTGTTCCTTGCAGGGAAGGAGACTTGCAAATGGGAGGGCAGGTTTCCTTCATGGAAAAAAAAAGAATAAAAAAAAAAAAAGTTAACATAAATCTAGCCAACAGTCTCATTTCCTTCAGTTTTCCAGCAGTGCAAATGTTTTCACATAATTCTGTTAATGATGCAGCGTCTAGACTTCTCAGATGGTTAAAAAAAATCCAACACAAACAAACCCTGGCATTAATTCTGAGAATCCTAAAAAGCCAAGTCACTATCAATGTTCTGTAGCTCATACAGTGATATGAAACTGCAAATAGTCACTGAAGACTAGACTCTGGAATCCTTGCTCACTTCACAGTTTAGGGTCAAGGCAGCTTTTTAGATGCTCTCTGTTAACCACCCTCCCTACCAAAAGGGGAAGAGAAAGGGAATAAATAAGAGAGGACTGAGAAATTAGAAAAGGAAACTAGAAGAGTTTTAATGAAAATGAAAATAATAATAACAAAAATTAATATATACATATATACAAAACCCCTGTCAAACCCTACCTCCCCTGATGGCAATTACATCACCCCTGATGCTGTGGAGCAGACATGGGGAAAGTCCCCAAGTGGGCCCAGCAGCAGATGGGAGCTGTGTTCAGGAGCTGGATTCTGGTACCAGATTCAGGAATGCACAGATTAGGATTGAAGGCAGAACAGACAGAAGTTTCCTTGGATGCTCTGAGGAAGAAACCAAAAGAGGACTGGAGCCAAGCCGAGCAGACGGCAAAGCAGGGAAAAACTGGGCGAGGCCCTCCTGATGTCTCAGCTTTATACTGAATATGACATATATGGGATGGGATCNTTTTCCTTTCTGCCCCCTCAGATGTGGCACACGAGATCCAGCAGTGGCCTTGGTCTGCATACCAACCCTTGGTAGTAACTCTAACCATGGGGTGTTATCTCCCTTCACGCATGCCGCTGTGTGTAGGTGCTTACCAACACCGGCTGGTACAAGACATCTGTGATTTGGGTCTCACCTTGGCTGAAAAGGCTCTGTGCACTCTCAGGAGCATAGAATCATGGAGTCATAGAAAAACATGTTGGAGGGGACCTCAAGGATCATCTGGTCCAACCTTTGTTGTCAAAAGCATGGTGTAGACACGATGGCCCAGCATCCTTTCCAGGTGAACCTTANATGCACAGATTAGGATTGAAGGCAGAACAGACAGAAGTTTCCTTGGATGCTCTGAGGAAGAAACCAAAAGAGGACTGGAGCCAAGCCGAGCAGACGGCAAAGCAGGGAAAAACTGGGCGAGGCCCTCCTGATGTCTCAGCTTTATACTGAATATGACATATATGGGATGGGATCCCTCATTAGTCAGTTTAGGGTCACCAGGGCTGTCCACTTCTCCCTGCAGGTGCAGCCTTTTACTTTCTGCACCCTCCGATGTGGCACACGAGATCCAGCAGTGGCCTTGGTCTGCATACCAACCCTTGGTAGTAACTCTAACCATGGGGTGTTATCTCCCTTCACGCATGCCGCTGTGTGTAGGTGCTTACCAACACCGGCTGGTACAAGACATCTGTGATTTGGGTCTCACCTTGGCTGAAAAGGCTCTGTGCACTCTCAGGAGCATAGAATCATGGAGTCATAGAAAAACATGTTGGAGGGGACCTCAAGGATCATCTGGTCCAACCTTTGTTGTCAAAAGCATGGTGTAGACACAATGGCCCAGCATCCTTTCCAGGTGAACCTTAAAAGTGTCCAATGCTGGGGAATCCACCACTTCCCTGGTGAGATTACTTCAGTGTCTGGTTGACATGAAGGTTATGAAATAAGGAAAGCAATCTTCGATTCTTGCAACAGATAGACATTTATATAAAATCAAAGTGAAACACCAGAAAGCAATATTTGCACATTGATTTTATGAAATGACCTTTCTTTAACATTTATTCCTTGCTCATTGCCTCTTGTCCTTAATAAGCCTACTTCTTCTGAGTAAGTGTTGATCAAGGTTTCCAAATCTACTGCAAACTTAATTTTGAAAATTCTTTCAGATTTTCTTTATACCAGGAAACTTCTTCAACAATGATCACATTATCAACTGTTATCACTCTGTAAAATATCACATTACTCATAGTGGCCAAGAGTTAATGTATATCCAGTAGCCACCTTCTCATCACAGCTGTGTTATTTTATAGGCAACTAGACCTATAAATAGAACTATACTTTAGGGTAGTTTCTTATACTTTCTGTTAATGACGACCTTCAGAATTTAAAAGAAGTGTGTGATCAAAGTCTTCTGTCAGTGTAAATGAAATTGTTTGGTCTTGAAAAAGGCACTCACTCTTTCAGGCACTGTCTATGTTGAAATTCAGTAACTAATAGGTAGTATAAGAGATGTTTGATAGGTATCTTGGTCTTTAGGTGCTTGCCCAACTCTGCATTATCCTGGGCCCAAGAAAGGCAGGCCTGAGGCTTACTAGGGCAATGAATAAATGAACATTACCCATGCCATAGTCTTGATGTAAAAGCTCCTGCAAATTCCCTGCAGGCCATTCAGCTCCACTTTGATGGGTGAAACATATTATCCTATTGCAACATGTTCCCTCACTCTGCCTGGTGAAGGCAGCTTTCTTCCTCCCATTTTTCTCTTTGCAATGCCTGACACCTTTATGGGTTTAGTGTTTGCTGCAGGCTTAACAAGAGTCTTGCTGTAGCCAGGATGGGATACCCTACTGTTTGCAGATCTTTAAGAACCGATGTTGCTCTCTGAATTAAATATGATCCTTCTCAGGGATTCTTTTTGTCCCCTCAATCCACCTCTTCATTCATTACCTCCTTTTCTTTAACTATTTGTAGTCATGGAGAGTAATATGGAAAAGGAGGGCATAGGTTTAAATGCATATTACTACTCTGTCATTTTCTATATATTTTGACAAATTTAAGCAGTTTCAAAAAGTAAAAGTCCCATTGAACAAGGTGGAAATAGAATTGTTAATGTAGCAGATAGGCTAAATTGGTGCCCTGTTAAATGCAGTCTGATATAAGCAGTCAGGCATTGTATAATATGCATTATAATACAGCACATCCTCAGTGCTGAGAACATGCATTCTGTATGTGGTATGAAGATCATAGTTTACAAACAAATTAAGAGCACAGTGCTGTCAGCAATGTCTCTGTCTTTCTTTCTGTAGTAGAAATTATCAGTTTTTAAAGGATCATCATGCCAGAAACTCTCCCTTATATCCTCCATATCCATCATCTGTGCCTGTAGAGTCACTAGTCATTTTGCTGTCAGAAATAAACAGCTTCTACTTTAAGACCTACAAAAGCTGTACAGTTGTGGAAGAATGAACAGTGTTTTCTTACAGCTTGCACATACTTTGTTGAATGACTGATCACATTATGGCTCAAGAATCTTTAATCCTGATGGAAACATATGACAAAGAAATAATGGATTTGCATTTTTCAGATTCTCTTATTTCAGTGCTTACAGTATGATATTCAGTGGAATTAGCCGGGTACTGCTAAACTGAGCATGTGAGTCATGTTGTCTTTTGTACATACATGTGGATAAAGAACTTCAGTGAGTGTGATTCATGAGGAAACTAAAACTCAGTGATGTCTGTCTGGTGTAGATGTCATTTTTGTTTGTTATCTGCCTACTTCCAAGTTACTTTAGTTTCCTGAAGTAGATTAGAAGCCATATGCAGGTGATGTACATATACATGGTCCCCATGGAGCTGCTGAATCCCTCAGCTATGAGATGCCCTTAGAGTAGAATCTTCATCCCCATTGCTCCTCAGCATGGTAGCTGTAAAATGTTTAACTTTTCTTTGGAATCTCATTATTGTTTCTGAAGCTCTTTTCCACCTCCCAGCATTGGCAACACTCACTCCAACACATCCAGAATGCACTGTTTTACAGAAGAGCTAGGTAAACTCTCTGGAGGACCCAGAGAGGGACACATCGCCCAGTGGGCTCAGTATGTGCTGGGTATGGAAGCTACTAAAAATCACTGTTCAGGAAGATTTCTGTAAACAACCAACTGTGAATATTCACAACAACAAATCCAACTCTTGCATTATCCAAAGCTATTGATAGAAGCATTGATGCTGTCATTCTGCCTTAGCACAATGCACTTTAATGTGTTTATCCAGAGAGTTGAGAGAATTAGGATTATGTATTTGATAAAGGAAACTAATACATGCAAATTTGATTGAGTTTACGTCCATTACAACAAAAACTAATCTGTCCTCCTTTTTTCATTCTACTGTTAGTAAAGAAACTAAAACAGCTTCTCAGGACCAGGCTTCCCATGTCTAGCAAGATAAGACACTCTTGAATCCACGTGGCCTCAGCTGGCACTCTTTGTGCATGTGAGGGCATTTTAAACGCTTAAGACCAATTGTGTGTCTCTGAGAACTAGTCCCTAGTTGTCCTTTATAGTTTTGTAGAGTTTTTTAGAGAAGTCTCAATGGATCCTTAAGTGTGAGTCTGGGGACAGAGAACCAGTTCCAAGCCCTGGTAACATATTTAATTGTTGACGTGGTTACTCTTTTCTAAAAACATAAGAATATCTTTACATTCGAAAAGATAAATAAATTAAATATGTTTGGATATTCCACTGAAGGGCACAGTACAGACCAGTCTGCTGCTGTGTGGTCAAGGGCCAGTTGTTAAGCAGACATACTCTGTAGGATTGAGCCTTGACTAACTTTTACTAAGACCAAATTCTTTGCCACAAAAACTATGACTTTATTTATGCCATTGGTGAAACTAATTTGTCCCACATAATTTGTTTTAATTGTAGAACTCTAAATGATTTAACCAAAAGGTTTAACCACCGTTGCAGTGGACAAGCAGAATATGTTATACACAGCAGAGAAGTCACATTCCTACAGTGATTCAGGGAGTCTGGCAAGTAACTAGATGGCTTTGGTCTCCAGCACTGTAAATCACCTGCTGTTTGAGTGAATTCAGTTAAAAATTTGTGAAAAACAAATTAAATATATTCAACTAGGAGAACATGGAGAGGTGTGAGTCTCTGGAAAGACCAAGGCAAGCAGGGGTTAGCCAAGGCCACCAGTCATGCTCAAGTTAACAGAACAGTTTCCTTTAGAGATTTTGTAGCAGTGAAGGAAACAACGGTGAAATAGTCTAGCAAGTAAGATTAGGATCTGCCTCAAGAGGAAAACAATAACAACAGAGGTAGGAAACTGCACAACTACCAAGAGCCATGCTTGCAGAGTCAGCAAAGATGCCCATTCATTCCTGGAGAGTTTCAGTTGTTGTGCAACAGAACTCAATGCCAAATGTTTTTGCAATAATTGGAGCACTCCAAATTAAAAGGCAGTTAAATAATGTGTTTGTGTGTAAGGTAAGAGAATGGCAGAAGACTGCATCTTACAAGAGCCTGAGCTTTGATCATCTGCTGCGTTCAGGGAAGAACTCTAATGTAGTCCAAGTTGAATGAGGCCACTTTAACTTAAAATTTTTAATTAAAATCTCTATGTATTTGTTGAAGCCTATGTAGATGTTTCAAACCATTATATGTCTTTGCAAAACTATGAGAATGAGTGCTTCAGGTTACTGTTAAATATTGACACATTTAGAACAATGCTACACAGCAGATGTTGACCCAATATGTGACGGCAACATTGCAAAGCAGAATGAATGAAGCAGAAGCAGCTCTGGAACATCCTGCTGTAACATTGTCATCAGTTCCTAATCCATAAGGCAGGAGAATAGGCCAACTGTGCAGAATACAATAGGGATAGTTGGCCTAATGTCTTTGGTGGGTTAGTATTCATAAAAAAAACAAAACAACCCTGTTAAATTCAATTCACTTTCTGAAGAATAAGGAAAAGTTGCTGCAGAAAAAAACATGGCCTAATACAGACACTGGGGATACTCCCATCTTTTTGCTCAAGTTAAGGAAAACACTGTGAATTTTAGCGAATACATTGTAATGGCTTTCAACAGAATATGTTTCTCATATTGCAAGTATACATTCTGTATCACCTATGTTCCTCACTGTTTTTTGTTTTAATAGAAAACTATTTCATTTAAGTATTTTTTCCCTTCTACTTGAATGAAGACTTCAGAGTTTAGCTGTGGGATCCTCAGATATGCTGTTCTTGTTTCCTAAGGCCTTTCTCCAGCACTGCTGCAGAGTTTTTGCCCCACTATGCAATTTCATAATACATGTTTGTGACAGGCATAACAAACCATCCAGTTGGTTTAGAATTGAGGTGAGAGAGTGCTTTAAATGTAAATTTTACTATAAACAGCAGAATAAAATCTTGCAAGCACTTCCTAGCTCTGTCAGAAAGCAGAGCTATATTTAACTCATTTTAAAATTCATCAAATACATTCTGTCCTGATTCAGATCTTCGGTGTGTCTTTGAAGATAACATGTAGTCGCAGTGTCATGCAGTCAGTTGTGGCACTGGACACATTCTAAGATTCTTGTCAGTGAAGAAATGCAGTTAGGACTGGACTGTAGAAAGAAAAGCACATATAGATCTGACAACTTAATATTGATAATTTATTTGAAGTTTTGGACAATATCTGTTGCATTCAGTTAAAGTGCATTTTTAAGAAGTTTTTTATAAAACATTTTTATAAAAATTTCCATACCAATAGCAAAATGCACATGCACTCAGGAATTTTAAAAAAGATTGTCTTGTAGTGCTTGGGAAAGACAGTATTTTAGAGAAGCTAATACAAAGTTTTGCTATTATAATAATGAGCAGAAGTTTAAAAATGCATAGAAAAGATCCCTGGATATTAAGAATAAGCCATAAGAATTGAATTAGAGATTCTGTGTAGAAAAAGAGAAAATCCCAGGTATATGGGATGGCCCTTAGTGCCATGATATAGTAATTGGAGTTGGATCAGGGGTTGGACTCGATGATCTTGGAGGTCTTTTCCAACCCAATCTATTCTATGATTCTACGATTCTATCTTCCTCTTCCTTTATTTTTTCTGCCTTCGATTGCACCTCCCTGCAGCTTTGTATCTCTGTAAACTCAACTGCTGTTATTTATAGGGTTAAATATAGTCTGGAATAAACCTGTCAAATTTCATGCTTCATCTTTTGTATGTGTCATTAGATAAAATCAATGTCTTCAAAAGATTTAGACTGCTTTTATATCTGTATCCACTGTATACATGCTCCTACTATGTCTCTGCTGGTGTTATTTGTAACTACAAATAAGGAGTCTCTGAGAAGCCTTGTGAACAATCTGAATCAGCAAGATGTTTGCTATTGCTTATATTCAGATATGACTTGACTTTGAAGTTCAAGATTATAATTTTTAATAGTTTGGTAATTCCTACCATTGCCTAAGTCCTTAATTAAAATAAGTAAGTCTATGCACTAACCAAAAACTTCTTCCCAGAAAATTGAAACAGTGTTGTGTTTCTAATATGGTTTTATGTATCTTGACTGTTGTTTCCTAATGTTCGTTTGCCTTTGATTTGTTCTAGTACATGACTGCTGCTGCACCTATGCAAGGGACCTACATTCCCCAGTACACTCCTGTGCCTCCAACGGCTGTCCCTATTGAAGTAAGTTTATCTCCATCCATGAAAACAGAGTGAAGGGGTAACAGAACTCTTAACTGTTATGGTCCCTTTCACCTCTTGTTTGCAAAGGGGCTGAAACTGCTTATGGAATGGTGGCTGAAAGTTTCCAGATTTTAAATTTAGGACTGTGCATTTCTTTTTCTTTTCTTTTCTTTCCTCTTTCTTTCTTTCTTTCTTTCTTTCTTTCTTTCTTTCTTTCTTTCTTTCTTTCTTTCTTTCTTTCTTTCTTTCTTTTTTTTCCCTTCTTTTTTTCTTTCTCCCCACCCCCTCTTTTTTTTTTAATTTTCTTCTTTTCTTCTTTTTTTTCTTTTTATTATTTGTAAGTGCTCTAGTTTTCCATTTCTTTTGTTATATAGCAGGCCAAGCAATAAAACATCAGTGATTATGACTGTTTTTTCCATGTGTACTTGGGAGGGAGATGGAAAGAGACAGGAAAACAAAACCAGCAGGCAGACCACAAACCAAAAAGAGATTCCAAGAAGAGAAGAATTCAGGAGGGTTTGATGTGGTCCTTAGCAAATATAGGTAATTGCTGAAACATTTAGCCACCAGAAAAAGTGATTGAGCAATGGCAACCTTCCTCTTGTATATACAGACATGCAGGATGCTGCACTGACTGAGTGCTTTTCATCCTTGAGGAAGGATGCGCTCCCTCCCTCCTTGGGGCTGAGTCATGCTGATGGCACTCTAATGAGTAAGTATTTACTCAACCCTGTAGACCACAAGCTGCCAGGAGATCGCCAGCTTGGCCTCCACTTCTGTGAAGCTTCATAAAGGCTGTTGAGCACAGCAAGAGGAGGGAGCATTGGCATCCTCTTCCCTGTGTGCTTCTCTTTGGTGCTACTTTCTTTTATTAATAACTTCTACCCTACTCTGGGGTAATTTGAGGAGTGCCAGGGTCTCTCTACTTGTATCTTTGGCTGCGTGGACTTTGGAGTTTGTGCTATTGCTACTCTGTGCTTTGAGGATGATGAGTTAGGGGTACTGTTGGCATGGCTCCACCAACAGTCAAGTGGACTCATCCTGTTTTATCCCAGTTCTTTGCAGTTACTGAGGTTTCCAAGTGAGTTCTCACAGAAGAGGCTGATACTGTTTTGTCCTACTGATCTGGTCATTTCAATCTTTTTTTGCCTCAAGATAATTTTTCCCTAAACCTTGGTTGTTTACAAATGGGCCATGGGTGCCTCTTCAATTGCCATTAGGTATTAAACTGGGCAGATGCAAATCTGAATTAAAAGAAGATGATGGGATGAAGTAGATCATGCAGAAGTACTGGCTGCATACTATGCTGAGCAGTGCAAATGAGAAATTAATTCTTCCTGAGCCCTCCTTTCCATCACCCACTGGTATATTCATGCCTGCTAAAGTAACATGATGTCATAGTTATCTAATATAATAATCAAAATATTATCTGAATATATAACCTGTCTTCCTCTGATCCAGTGATGATGATTATTATCAATGTCTGTCTGTATTCATGTAGTATAATGAACCGGGACCCTGCTATGATAGATTCAGAGACCAAAAAATAGTCTCTGCCCCAGAGAGCTTACAATCTCAAGACGAGATGGACAAAAGCAGGATAAAGATGAGGATGTAGGCAGAAAAAGATAATACTGACAGTCTGCTATCAACAGATATGAAGAATTTCTGAAATATGCAACTGATATTTTTAACAGATAATTTAAAATAAACTACCTGTTGTTTACATAGGACTCAAAAAAAAAAAAAAGCAAGCAAGTGCTTTGTGCTCCCTCTTCTGGCTCTGTTGTGTGCAATACAGTAATAAAGTATGCTCCCTGAAGAGCCCTGCTAGTGTTACACATGTGACCAACCCACTAAGCATGAGAACAAAGGAATTAAATTATAGCTTACTCTGAAAGCATACAAAACCACTTAAAAAAATATTATTCAGGCTGTCTAAATAGGGTGAGAAATAGTACATAATGTTCATACATATCTTTTGTGTGTTTACTTACCATTTTTTTTCAGACTTGTAACAAAACTTCATTGGAACTCTTACTTAACAGATAAAATTCTTCAATTCTGAAGTAAATTTGGTTTTGAACGGAACATGGATAAAAGGTGTGTGTAGAGGAGTGCAGTATTTTTCTAAGGCACCTAAAATTCTGTTGGATGAGTAGTAAAGAAGAGAGCAATGAGCCTAGATTCTGTCCTTATTGCATCACAAATCAAACAAAACAAATGTGAACTCAGTGTGAAGTTGGGTAGGTAAGTAAAAGTCAGAAGAGCCATACATACCTTATAAAAAAGACAAGAGGTATAATCCAGACTCTACCGAAGTCCGAAGTTTTGCCTCTGACTTTGAATGGGCAGAGAACTGCCCTTAAAGGTGGAGGTATTTTCCATTGCAGCCTGTGAGAGCACAGTACTACAGCAGCTGGTATGCTAAGGAAACCTCTTGCTGCTGGATTAGCTCACTAAAACTGATGGAGTTTGTTGCATTATTATGTGGTTCTGCTATCTCAAACTCTCTTGACCTCTAGAGAAATACAGGAATGGTGAGCTGGTGCTAAGCTCTTTTATGTAATTCACTGCAGTGAGTAATATCAGTGGTTTTCATGTTCTCATTTGATTCCCTAGGGTGTTGTTGCTGATACTTCTCCACAGACAGTAGCATCTTCATCACAGGAAGCCAGTGGTCAACAGCAACAGATGACAGTGGAAACATCCAGTGAACATGCGCCTGCATATTCTTACCAACAGTCTAAGTAAGTAGGCATATGCTTTGTAACCAGAAGGTTTTGTTTCTTGATTATTGTGGGCCAAAATATGCTCCCCATCTCAGTAATATAAATTCTGAGTACCTTTGTTAAGTTCAGATGAATTCTGGATATATAACAGTGTCATTAAGAAAAGGTTTTGGCTGATGTCCTCACTTTGGCAAAATATCCTTGAATTCCTGCCGGCAGTGATATGCTCTCTAACTGTCTGCTGCTTTTCTCAGCTCAGAAGGATCTCAAGAATTGCTTTAATAATCATCACACTGGGCTAAAGCAGCATCTATTAGAGATTTAAACAGAGGGCTTAAATTTTGCAGTGGTGAAAAAATTGGCATGGTACTCTGATAAAGTTTAGCTAATGAAGTGGTGTAAATTGCCCTGAGATGGTATTTGTGATTGAGATGGTATTTGTGATTTTGCAAAACTGGTGTGGTGCAGACACTGAGTGGGCAGGATCTGAAAATGGAATAAGAAGGGATAAGAAATGGACAAGGAGAAGTCTTTCTCCTGTCCACTACTCCCTTTGTTTGGTTCCTATGGAATACCTTGGAAAATTCAAAATTTATAAACTGCCAGTGGGATGTAGAACTCCTAAAGAGTCACTTCATCTTCAGAATAATCCTCACTCCTTCTTCTTGCCGTAATAAAACTGGTCCTCACAAAGGAAATCTTACTTAGTGACATGGTACTCACTGGGACTGATCAATGCTGGACAGATTCAGAGAAAGAGCCCAAACCCAGTCCTCTATAAATACATGTACATTGACCAGAAGCATCACTGAGAAAAGAGAATTACACATTTTTTTTATATTGGGGAAGGAAGCAGACAGTTATCCAGACAAGAAATATGTTTGATATGTCATTCAGTGCATCATGGCATAGTACTTATGTATAGGATGTGAACTTGTATAGAAGATTAGAATTATACCAATCTGACAATTGCTTTACTTCATTTTTCGCCTTTGGAAGTGGAAGATGGGTTTATTTCTCTAACATATGAGTAGCAAACAGTTTCAGATCACACATTGTCCCTTTTGACCACCATAAAAAATAAAAACCCACGATATGTCATACCAATATTTGTCTCTATGTACAAATTACAAAAGCAGTTGATCACAAGTTTTTTATTAATGCAACCAATTAGAGATACAGTCTATGTGCATTGCATCCCTTCTAGCCATCTGTCTCTCTAGCACCTGTAAATAAATCATGGCAAAATACTTACAGAATAAAATGGGCAAAGAGAAAAATAAATGTGACTGCACTGTCCTGTTGACTTGCTTTGGTAACTGTTCTGTAGGGATTGAGATCTGACCATTCCTGTGTTGCAGTTCCCTTATGCTTAAGTCTCAAAGCCAGAAGGACTTAGGTTCAGAAGCTCTCATAAGGTAGCTGTGAGTAGCAGATTCTGGCATTTTTCCCACAGAGAAGGAAACTACATTGCAATTCTTGACTGAAATGGGTGCAGTGTGTCTTGCCAGTGTGGTGAATTCCCTCCTTCTCTGAGAATGAGATTCCTCATATTTCCTTGTCAGCTACTGCTGTGTTGCAATGATGGATACATTTCTAATGGCACTGTCATTTATATTCAGAGGAATTTCTTTCTTCTGTAACCACACAGGCAGATCCAGTACAGATTTTTTTATTATGATGATTTCAGGTTTGTTTTTTTTCTGAAATGTGCCCTCTATTTATATCTGCCAGTTGTGGGCAGAAATGCAAAATGTGCGAAGCTGTAGAAACAAACCAAAATATACACAATCTCTGTCTTAAAAAAAAATCTTCTCTGGAATGTTTCAGTAACCTTTGATATAAAACCAAGTGAAGTTATTTTTTAATTAAAGTATATTTTTTTTAATTTACTCTTTAAAGGGCATATTTAGTAATACCAAGCATCATACCCAATGTACAACAGCTGTTTTCAAAAAGAGATGAGAGGAAGTAATTAACATGACCAGACAATGATTTTGTCAAATAGAAGCCAAGGAAAAGGCAGACCCTATAAAATTATTTTATAGGAGCTGATCAGTCAGAAAAAAAGTTATAAGAGTGTATTTCATTATATTTATTTTTTTGCAACAATCGTAAAATTGCAGGCAACGAAGGAGAGGCAATGTACTCAGAATGAACTGGGTGGTATAAGGACTCTGTACTCTCTTTGTAAGTAAAAATAAACTTCAAGACCTAAAAGTTCACTTTGTTTAATTGGCATACACATTCTTTTATTTCATAGAATCATAGAATCATTTTGGTTGGAAAAGACCTTTAAGACCATCAAGTCCAACCATTAACCTAACACTGCAAAGCCCACCACTAAATCATGTTTGTAAGCACCTCATCTACATCCCTTTTAAATACCTCCAGGGATGGTGACTCTACCACTGCCCTGGGAAGCCTGTTCCACTGCTTAGCAACCCTTTCAGTGAAGAAGTGTTTACTAACCACCCCCCGGCACAACTTAAGACCACTTCCACTTGTTANGGATGCTGTAGGAGACTGTCAAAGCTTTACTAAAGTCCAGGCAGACAACATCTACAGCCTTTCCCTCTTCCACTAAGCAGGTCATTTTGTCATAGAAGGAGTTCAGGTTAGTCAAGCAGGACCTGCCTTCCATAAACATATGCCAACTGGGACTGAACCATGGGTTCTCCTGTATGTGTCTCATGATGGCACTCAAGATGATCTGCTCCATAACCTTCTCTAGCACTGAGGTCAGACTGATAGACCTGTAGTTCCCCAGATCCTCCTTCTGGCCCTTCTTGTTGATGGACGTCACATTTGCTTACCTCCAGTCCACTGGAACCTCCCTGGTTAGCCAGGACTGCTGATAAAGTTGTTTGGTGAGTACTTTTGCCAGTTTGCTCAGTATCTTTGGGTGGATCCCATCTGTCCTCATAGACTTGTGTGCTTTTAAGTGGAGCAGCAGGTCACACACTACTTACACTTGGATTGCGGGGGCTTCATTCTGCTCCTTGCCCCTATCTTCCAGCTCAGTGGACTTGGCACCCAGAAAACAAGTGCTCTTACTATTGAAGACTGAGGTGAAGAAGGCTTTCAGTACTTCAGCCTGTTCCTTGTTCTTTGCCACNCTGGAGAATATCACTTGTGACTGACCAACAACTGGATTTAACTCCATTTACCATTTGGGCCCAGACACATTATTTCCCAGCAAAGATTATGCCTGTCCAAGTCATGAGAAGACGGGTTCNCTTCCTTCTGCTGTTAATGTATTTTCATGTTAATGTAACATATAATGAAAAAATATTTTCTATCCTTTTATAGCAGTGGTTAATATAAGTTATAGTTGGGCTTTGGCCCTTCTGATTTTCTCCCTGCATAACCTCACAACATCCTTGTTGTCTTCAAGAGTTGCCTGTCCCTTCTTCCAAAGGTCATAAACTCTTTTTTTTTTTTTTTATATTCTGAGCCCCAGCATAAGCTCTCTATTCAGTCAGGCTGGTCTTCTCCACCACCGGTTCATCTTTTTGCACATGGGCACAGCCTGCTCCTGCACCTTCAGTATTTCCTTCTTGAAGAATGTCCATCCTTCCTGGACTCCTTTGTCCTTCAGGACTGCCTTCCAAGGGACTTTGTCAACCAGCTTCCTAAACAGGTCAAAGTCTCCCCGGTAGAAATTTAGGTTTTGCTAACACCTCTCGATACTTCTCCAAGAATCAATAACTCAATCATTTCTTGATTGCTATGCCAAAGACAGCCTCCAACCATCACATCAATCCACAAGTCCTTCTCTGTCTACAAAACCAGGTCCAGCACAGTGCCTTTCCTAG
>VWZY01012008.1:77163-91729 GCA_013399075.1 Chloroceryle aenea | reverse complement strand
TGCTATTTTTTTTTTTTTAACTAAAGGAAAAACCCAGAGGAAAAATGCTGGGTTGATATTTCATCTGGACGAACATTTGAATTCAGAATTTACCTGGAGGTGTAGCTAGATTTTTTTTTAAACAGAAAAACTGATGATGTCAAGAGGGAGCAAGTTGCAATGAAAAACAATTGTCTTCCTCAAAAATTAAGCTACTCTTTATCTGTCATTTTCTTTTTCTTCTTGTTTTAAATCTAGAGTGTTTTTTGGAATTTTTTGTGTGGGTTTTTTGTTGTTGTTGTTTTGGTGTTTCGTTTTTTTTTTTAAAGAAATGTTTAGGTAAGGTTTATCTTGAATCTTAATTGCCTTAATTTTAAGGACGTCAAAGGCTCTCAAGGCAAGCTGTCAACGTCTTGTTAGAAAACCCGAGAATGAATTGAAACTGCTCACACTGGTGCTGGTGCAGAAATTTAATAGACTGAATTTTTGGGGTGAATAGAAACTAAACTGTACAGTTTAAAAGAAAATGATTTTCTTCTTTTGAAGAAAAGTTGATGATAAAGGAACTGTGGCAACTGAAAGGATTGGAAAATGCTGGGACTTTTATGAACTTTGTCTTAAGTGTTGACAGAAAAAAATTCTAGAAGGCTAAAGCATTTTACAGTAAAGTTATTGAATTGAGAAAAAAACTTGCTGCATTGTAGAGAATGCAGGGTTTTTTTCTTGCAGAATGCAGATTTTTTTATTTACAAAGCGTGAACGCTAGCAAAAGCATTAGTGCTTTTTATCTGCAGTCTTTTTTATGAGCTTTAAGAAGTTTTTAGTCTGCTTTGCTTGTCACATTGCAAAAACCTAGCTTAAGAGCATTAAAAAAAACTTAAGTAGATAGGAGCTTATGGTCAAAAAAGTGCAAAAAAAGCAATAGATAGAAGAAATTGTTGACAATTTCTGTAGTCTTTCCTAGTTGTGAACAAATGCAGCCTATGGATGGCCTATTTTATACCAAAGATGAAGTGACACCCTAACGCAGTCCAGAAGATAGAGGGTTTTTTTTTCTTTTTTTTTATCTTTATTTGACCTACATGGCCGGACCAGTTCTTACTTTCTTGTTTGTTTAAACTATCTTCCACTGGTGTTTCACATACTACATATGTTTATAGTGGAAATTTCAGAATAGTTGGTATTAGAAGCTTGATGGCATGCTTTGGAGAACATCCCAAAGCAAAGGTGGAGTCACTTGCCAACTAATCTGTCCAGGTGGGCTTTAACTTCGATGAGTTTTTCTGTTAAATTGCCTGATCTTTGGTATTTCTACTGAAACAACAGTCTTCCTTCTGAATTTCAACATACCGCAGATTCATTTCTTCACCTCAGTCTTTGTCATCGTCCAGCATGCATAGCCACCTTAATTCTGTGTTTGGTTTTCAGTGATGCATTTGAATTGCCAGATAGATGCAAGAGAAAGCAAATCTGATCTTTGCTCTTACTTTAGCTCTCCCATACAAGCAGAAACGTTGAAAATTATTTAGTATTGTCATGCAGGCAGGAAGTTAAAAATCATTCTTCTCTGCTATGATTTCTGTTGTCTTAATATGTGGGCTGACAATCACTAACTAAAATGATTAGGCAGAAAAGGACACTTAACTAAACTGAATCCACTGAAACCTGTTTTAGGAATGACAGTTATTTTCCATAGGGAAATCTTGATTATGGCCCTTATTTTTTCCATACGAACAGATGAAAAAGGTGAGAAGCAAGTCAAAAGATGATTTTTTTTTCCTTAAGAAGGCAGAAGAGAAGCAGCATTTAAATATATACATACATACATGTATATCTATATGTAAAAATTAAACCAAACATTTTTAAACTTTCCTCCATCCAGAAGCGAGGGAAAGCTTCATCACATTTATTGTGGTGTATTAGAGACAGGGTATCCATGAAAAATAATGAAATTAAAACATATATATTGGGTCAATCTGATTGAGCTGTCCCATTCTAAAAAGATATCTGTGTTTCCCTAACCTGACTTTTTTGGGGAAAAAAACACAATTATTTTTTTAAATCAATAAAACAAGATCGTATTTTTTAACATGGTGGGGGGGAGGGGGTTTCCCAAGCAAATGGCTGCTAGATATGCAACATAGAAAAGAGAGAAATGGGAGTTCACGTGGTTCTTCACCATAGAAAAAGGGCCTGATTTTCAGAAGTGGTAAAACTTCTGCTTTCTCCAGAGTAGCTGTTGATATTCAACACTTCTGAAAAACAGATTATGCCAAAGTAAAAGTACAACAACATCCACAACATGTTTTAAATTCAAGAAAAAAAAAAAAAAAATCACTGTTTCACATGCTATCTCATTACTTGTTACTTTAAGAGAATGGCACTTGAATTTTGTCCTTGGATAAAGGTTCCCTCTTTCGTTGGAGGGCATATAGAGGAAAAAATTGATCTAGCCTTATTTTCTTCCTTTCTACATGTATGCTCTTTCTGTCTCTCTCCGAATTCTTTGTATAGAGATAACGCCAGGCACAAGTCAGTTAAATATGAAATAAACACATTTTTTTCTGTGTTAGTTCTAATGTGACACATACAAAAAGTCTCATTTACTATCAACAATGAGGCTACAAGGTAGCTACCATGTGGCTGATGAATATGCTGAGGTACCTTCTTGTTTCTATTCAGAACTCTGCTGCTTTATTTATACATTCAGAAACATTTTTCTTATTTTTTTCAGCAAACAAACAAACTCAGTGTTTTTTATTAAGCTGGACAGACAAGACGCTGCCTGTCACTTTAAAGTGTTTCAAGTGCATTCTGTATTAGAATTGTTCCCTATTTTTTCCATGCTATAATGTTCAGTAGTGTTTGAAATCAAAAGAAAAGCAAAGAAGTAAAGGAAGAAGAAGAGGAAAGAAAATGGATCCCTTTAATACACTTGGTCATCTTGCTGATCCCCAAAACAACAGCGATCTGGTGTTTGAAAGTCTATGAATTATAAACAATGTGAGCCTTAAGTATAAAGTCATAGATCATAAGGTAAGAAAAAAAATATTTGGAACATACAAAATGCTCAGAAAGTGGTAACTTGTAAACTTTAACAATGAGAGAGAACAGTGGAAGAGCAACACACTTGCTGCATTGGTGTTGCCATAGGACATGAGTACTTGGTGGCCTCTGAAATCTGAAATTAATTTTCTTTATATTCTGGCTAATAAGATTTTTTTTTGAAAGTTTGTAAGTATTATCTATTTGAATTTCTGTTTTCCTCTTTTTTTTGTTTTCTTTTTTTTCTGGACCTGAATTTGTCAAGTCATTATCTGTCTGTCTTACCAATTTAGCTTTAAATATCAGGAGGGATCCTGAAGGGTTGTAGAAACAGCTCTAGAAGTCTAAGGCAATGGTGCCTGGCCCAGAAATCTAGAAGTAACATCAAATCCATAAGCTGAACTGCGTATGTACTTTCCATCACACCTGAATTCTTGTAAATAGTCAAATCTGGATGTTCAGGTTTGGTATTTTTGTTTTTATCTTAAGAGACGAATGCAGAAGGGATGTCAGAAAAAAAAATACTAATTATGGCTAGAAAATTCTGAATACCTGGGCTTGCCACTTAACACTGAGAAAAACAAAACAAAACAAATGATACAGTGGAACTGAAGAGAGTATTTTATTTGCAGGTGCTGGCCCAAGTATAGATCAGGGCAGAACATTCTCACTGTTCCCAGTGAGATTACTAAGGGACTCTTCTTCCTATCTGGCTCTACTGCTGGTTTTATAAGCACTTTTCACCTGTGACAGTCAGGCCTCAAATTGTGAATGTCCTCTTATTGCCTTCCAGTGAAACAGACTCTTGAAATACCTTTAGCTTGTGCTTACTTGTATAGTTCTGTTTACCAAGAGACTGTCTTGGTTGTGTTGGTCAAGAAATCCATCATAATACAGAATGAGGCATATTTGAGACTAATTGCATCACATTGTATCATCTTCTGCTCTGGATGCATGCCCAACTATGGAAGATAAAGGCTGGTGATGAGAAATGTGAGGGCTTAAACTTTCAATGGGCAATGGGCTGAAGCATTCAAATGGATTTTTACTCAAGTAAAAATCAAATGAAGGGTATTTTTTATGTATGTATGTGTACCAAAACTCAGCAAATTTGAGGAAACCTGCATTGTAATAAAGTTTATTTTTAATATGTCATAGTATTTGGATCTATATTACATTGATTATGGTACTGAAGGATGAGACTGATGCTAAGTGTTTAACAAGTTGACATATTTCAAGATTTCAAGCTTGATGGTGCTCCTCATGCCACTTCATTTTAATGCTGAGGTTGACATGAGCAAAATAGGTTTAGGCAGACTCGCTCAACTCCACCTATAGCAAGAGTCATGCTAAAGAGTGATAATGTGCTTAAAGTAGAGAATCAATCCATTTTTAGTGATGAGACCAAATGTGGTAGCTGAAGATAGTAACATTTGATACATGCATGGTCAACATTTCCTTTCAAAATTTATTTAACATGAAATTGGTCCGGATATAAAAGAAGTGTCCTAGGGTAAGGAATTTTCCTAGTCTTTCTCTGTAGCCCATGTGAACTAAGAAAACAGTCACGGTGTGATGGAAACGCAAAACAGAAAACAACAAAGATGCTGACACTTGGTCTATTAGTCTTTTCTGTTTAATGACAAATTAAAGACTCTAGTAACAAAGATTCATTTCTAATACACATACACACAGTCATGCACACACACTTTCTCAGAGGAGGGCTGAGTGAGCATCAGACTTCTCTTCTCCCTCAGTGGAGCGAATTTCTAGAGTCTCAGCAAGAAGCAAATATGCAGTGTAAGGAGAGTTATTTTCCCCTCCAAAAGAGCACCAACTTTTTCTATCTTGCTCCTGTCTTCCAAATAGGCTAGAGCACTGTATGTACCTGAGATTTATTCACCTTTGTGCCTCAAAGCAGGCAGAAGACACCCTTTCTTCTCCCCTCTATTAACATGCTCTTTCTTAAAATTAAACAGAAAATTATGAGAGAAAAGCTGTAAAAAAATATGCCAGTGTTGTTTTAGCTTTCCATGATGAGAAACGTTCTTGTGTTTATTTCAGTTGTTCAGTTCAGCTGTTAATTCCCCAACAGTGACAGCCGAGTTCTCTCACCTTAATAATAATGTGTAATGAAGTGAAAAAATATCAGCCTTTGACAGGTTCACAAATCAATTTTTCCTTCTGGGGCCAAAGCCTGCAAGGTGTAAGCACCTTCAAAGATCTGGATCTGTTGTCCTTAAGAGAGTATCTGCCCAACATCAATTTTCTGCCTTTAAGTGTCTTTCTCTTGGGTAATAATTTTATGAATTTGGTGAAATTTACAGTCAGTTATATTTTTTAAAGCCCAAAAATACAGCCTAAAGAGAACATGATGTTTATGTAAGTAAAGCATTATTAAATATACTGTATTTCAGAGTGGAATAAAATTCTACTATCTTGTGGAGGCAAAACAAGTTTATGTAAAATCAGGAAGCATACAAAATTCATATAGGAATTTCTAATAGTGTTCCTTTTTAAAGGAGAATTAACAGAATCTGTCTGTAAGAAAAATCAAAGCAGCTTAGAAAGCAGATGAACATCCTATCAAGAAAACATGCATCACACAAATGGGACAGAGGTTCTTTAAAGCCCTTTCAAACCTCACTGTAGCCAAAATGTAGAATGAAGAACCTCTGTGATACATTAAATTATGAATCTTATTTATATGGGCATCTGTGTCCTGATGTCTCAGAATGTCTTTGAAAGATCTGTACTGCTATGATTTTTTTTTTTAATTTTTTTTTTTTTTGATGTTTTCCATTTGTACCACAATCCTAAATAGCTGCCATTTTCCCACTCCTGGGGCTTTCTGTAGATCAGTGGATGTTAGGTTTAAACTTCTGTTTTCTTTGATGAAGCTTTCAATAAAAAAATAAAGAAAGAAAACAGTTGGGTGTCTCTGTGTTCTTGTGGCACCTTTCTGCAGAGGCTTCCCAAGGCTGCGGCTCTTGGGCTGAGCAGAGAGAGAGCAGAAAGCCTTCACAACAATGTCTGCCTCTGCATCTTCACCAAATGGAAGGAAAGAACTGGAGAGACAGGGTGGCTCTGTTGCCCTGTCAGCAGCTCAACAACCCATATGTTAGGAGGTGAAATACAGGAGAAAGTTCTTCTCACACCAGGACTGCTTATTACTAACAGGTGTCTGCTGTCCAGGCTCTCAGCTGTGCACCTCTGCCTCTGTTTCTGAGGCTTATTTTAAAGAGTGACTTCAGGGCAAAAGTTGCCACATGGAAGACAGAAAATCTTTATTTATGGAATAAGTACAGTCTAAGCAGTGGTAGTGCAAGCCATACTTCATCTTGAAAGGGAGATGGAAAGTAAATTGCCTCCTCGGCCACATCTCCCAGGGAATGAGAATGCTATTTGGCACACTTCCCCCCGGCTGCTTCAGTCAGTGGCTGTCATGTCGCCATGTGCTTTTCTTCCCACAAGGGCTGTTTCTGTGATGAAGGCAAAGGTGGGCTGTAAGTGACCAGTAACTCTCCAGCCAGGGAGCGTTACTCACAGGTTGGAAATCATTGAGTGCTCCCTTTTACCTACCAGGAATGTGGCCATCTCCTTCAGCACTAAACACATTTTTGTGGGATTGCCTGCACACTTTTGATTCTTTCTGCCCAATGAAATATCCATGGGAGAGCTTCTCCATCCCTTCAGCCTAATCAGGAAAGCCCAAAGAAATCTTTAGAAGATGGAGAAATGTAAGGAAGAAGTGGATGAGAGGGTCATTTTCAACTGTGTCTATAATGAAGTAACTATTGCTGCTGACCATGATGATGGTAAGAGAAGGAGGAAGGCAGGAGGTTGAAGCTACAGCTTGCCTGGAAATCTGAGTGGTAGCTGAGGAACCAGGGAAGAGCAGCAGAAAGTGGGACACTTTGTCCCACCCACACAGGTGGTACCACGGTGTTTTATAGCTGATGCTCTGACAACAGGTTCAGCTTCATTATTTCCAATATTGGTCCGTTTCCAACATCATTCCATGTCAAATTCTACTAGTGAGGTTATCACTAACAACTGTGGTGGTAGTGTTTTTTGTTGGCTGGCTGTGTGCATGCAGAATAAGGCTAAGGGACATTTATATTATCTTCCACAGAAGATGTTAGAATGCTTTCTCCTCTCTTCCTCTTGGTCTCACCATCAGTGACCAAAAAACTTGAAATAAATTTAAAAAAATGTTTTTTCGTAAATGATGTGATTGTATTAAAAACTAAGTCCCTTATCCATAGTATAGAATTAAAGTAACAAGAAGAAATGGACCTTTGTAACATGTGATGTATGTTTCTTCCAGAAGGAGACAGTTGTGTTTATCAGTGTTCTGCATCTGAAATGGAAGTCCGTGATTTCCATGTGTAGAAAGACACATGCTCTGATTTCTAGTCCCTGAGATTTCAGGCAGAGGGGAAAAAAAATCTAAACAACAGCTGATGGAGAATAAACTGCAGATAATTCCACACTTGACAGGTTTCAAAAAATTTTATTTGTTTTATTTTGGGTGACCAGAGATTGCAAGTGAAGACCAAGGTCTCAGTGTGCCAAGAAGGATCAGCAAATAGCTGTAAAGGTTGAGGAGCAGGTAGGACTGTAGCAGAAGTTACTGATAGTGGCAATGAGACAAAATACAAACTTAAGTGTCTGTCTGCTTGTTCTTACACTTGCTGTGGCCATTCTCTGCCTCAGCAACTTGCCCCATTTTGTCAGTCTGATCTTCAGGCTATGCAAAATCTCCATTTAAGTTAGCAGAGCACAAGCCACAATGATAATTAATGGCTAGCAGAAGTGGTCCTGAGGCTGCACACAGGCAAAAAGCCAGCCTACCTGGCAGGGAGCGTGCTGCCTGGCATATCCAGACAGGCAGGCTGCAACAGCACACTGCTGCTTGCAAGGCAGTGATGTTGATGTGAAGCAGACAGGAGACACACATCTCTCCATTTAAGCCACCCCAGAGTGTGTCATTTCAGAGAAACACCGACATGGTCAGCAAAGTTTGTTTACCAATGTTAAAATGTTCCCATAAAAAAATCCACTTAGTGAGAAAGATGCTGTGATCAAACCACTTCCTTCCTTTAAAAGTTTGTATGTATAAACCTTGGCCATGCTCACTTTCATCAGCTTGCCTTGCACTGATGGAGGGACACAAAGCTAAATAATCTACTAGACAGGTGTGCCAATTTAAATGGGGGAATTGAAAGTTGATCTACTTAAAAAGATGTAGCTCCTTTTAAAGTCGAGTGAGCTTGCTTTTATAGTGTGGCTAGATGAGTGCCTAAGATCTGCTGCATTGAAATACCACTGAAAAATAGAAGTGTCGAATACACTAGATAGAATGCATGATTTACACCTATTATTTGATTTATTTCACCAGTCAATATATTACCGATCTTGTGTGGAATTCGGCCATTGATACATGGCCAAGTGAAAATTGTGTGAGGTCCTTGAACATCATTCCTGTGGGATCTAATCCAGTGTTTTTCCCTCAGAAATCATTTCTTCCTTATTAACGGTTGTTCTACATGACACAGCAGCCCACTATAATGCTCTCTTCGTCATGTAGAGCAACTTCTACTTACTGCCAATCTCATATGAAACACTCTGTAGTGGAACTCGGACTCTTCTGAGCTTTCCACACATGATCAAATTACTTCCTAGTTAATCTTGGTGAGATGCAAAGGGGATGCTTGGCCACCATCGAATTTCTTTTAACACAGAGGAAGAGGCAGAAGCAGAAATGTTGAAGAGATTAAGAGATCTCAGTGGTTGCGAACAAGACAGAGCAACCATTAGCTGGAGAAAAGGAGGAGTTATTTGAAGAAGTTAAAGAAATAGAGATATCAGAGTTACTTAAAACTCCCCCCACTCTCTCTTTCTCTTGTCTGGGAGGTATGCACAACCAGCCAACAAAATTAAAATTGTGTACGTACATTCTCTGGTGCAGAATTGCGGCCACTGACATAGCTGAACATAAACATTCACCTCTCTTCCTGTTCACTGCCACTTGAACACTCACCTGAGCCTTAACATCCATTACACAGTGAACAGAGCTGAGTAAGCCACCAAGAGAAGTTCTGATCCAATCTGATCCAATACTTCCTTTCTCTGTTTATTCTGCAAGTTTCAGCAGTGAACAGTTGTCTTCTTAACAAGCACCCTGGCTTTCTTGCCCTACAAGTAAGACTTAGAGAGGCCCAGGAAGTTACTACACTTTAGATTAAAAAAAAAAAGTATAATTTTTGCAGTGTTTCTTCCCTGTTTCTTAAATGTGTTTCTTTGGTATTATGTCCCATGCATACTTCCAAATGGACAAATAAATATTTGTTAGAATAACACACAGAGTTTCCAGTCTCCACTGAGTACCATGCAAACACAGAAAAGAGACATGTTCTACTAGGCTTGTGAGGTGAAGGAAAAATGATCTGCTAATCCATTAAGTGATTCGTATTTCTGCTAGACCTTCAGACACAGCTGAGAGTGGTTTTCAGCATTACTGGTTACTTTTCACATCAATAGCTGGCTATGGCACAGAGTTTGAGAACTGCATTCCAAAATCCTTTTCCCTTTTGACGTATTGATTGCACTGTAAGGGTTTTGGGCTGTAAACAGCTGTTTGCAGGTGACAGTTTTTGAAGAATATCCAGTTCTTTTTTTTTTTTTTCCAGAAGAAAACATGCTCAGAAGAAATGTCTGTTGCAGTTTAATAAAATATAGTTACCCAGTGGTTTCTAGTGGTGAAAATGCTGTCACCAAAATAACCTTGAGGTATATGATTCAACCCTGTGCAGGTCTGTACGGCTTGGATGAGATGTTTCTTCAATCCAAAACCACTTACTCTGGAGTCCTGATGACCTTTAAATAGCGTTAAAGCTTTGAGCTTGCTCTTACTAGTTACGAATTTTGTCTGTAACAATGACTGAGTTATGATGTTCACAGCAGGGTTGTTTCTACTATGTTTCTACTACACCTGAATTGTCTTTGTTGAAGAGGACCTCACCTAAATGTAATTTGTTTGGGAACCTTTTTTTTCTTTATGGACTTAAATGACTTTAACTCTTTATGACTTTATAGACATAAAACTGTACCTTTTTTTGCCTTACTTCTGCACTGAGAGAAAAAAAAACATAATCATTTTTTTGACAGTGTTTTCTGCAAACGACATTTCCTTTTCCTTTGAACATGACCCCTTCCATGCTCACTGTATACTGGCATTGTTGTCTGTGCTCCAAATGAGGAATCTGTCTCCACGCAGAGGCTCAAGAGGCCCTGGACAAAGAAGGTTTCCTTTCACATCAAGGACTTCCCTGTGCTGTAGCAACACTTACATTTGCCAGCCCTGGCTGTATGACCTATGTTAATTACGGTAATGTGTTTCAGCTCTTGAAGCCAGCACCTCCTGACAGAAAGTACAAGAGAGCAAGTCCTCCCTATCCCCCCTCTACCAAATAAAAAGGTGTTAGAAACTTCCTCCAGCTGTGGTGACCCAGGATCAGGGAATTGCAAAAGCAAAAAAACTCTGCTCTTCAGCTAACTTCTAGTTTATTTTATTACAACTTCCTTCTCCTCCCAATCCACTTCCATCTCATTTATCTGTCCCATCCTGTCTGGCATGCAGAGTGCAAGCTTTCTGAGGTGATTTCCATTACTTGCCTACAGAGAATCTAGGAGAAATCTTCAAAAAGTACCCAAGGCATGAGCACCAAACTATAACCACACTGGCTTCTCTGTTGGGACTTCTTTGGTTGTTTCTTCCCAAAGCATATATTTTTTTTAGTCTTGGAAAGAATTCTCATTAAAAAATAGGGATTTGAGCATCAAAACTCACTGTGGTAATGTAGACCTTTACCTATGAGAAGCAGTTCATCTGCTGAATAGGAATATTAAACAATATAGCTAATTGGGCAAAAAGGGGTGAATATATAGAAAAACTTCCCCAAAAGAAAGAGGCAGAAAATTACCCTCCCTAACTCAGAAGAGACTTTGCAGGCTAGTGACACTCTGTCCCATTTTGCCTCTCCTTGAAAGCAGCTACAGTTTAGGAAGGTTGAGACAGACCAGCCATGAGAAGCGCCAGTGAATGAATTAGCAAATAATTTTCAGTAATTTTGTACACAGATAAAAGAGAAAAGCCTGAAGCAGGATGGATTGCTGAGGTGCATACAGGCTGGGAGGGAACAAGGAAATTTGAATGTCATGTTGCTGGATATCAAGACCTGGATCAGAAACTTGTCTCCTCCTCAATGTGGCACAGACAAGTATTCACTTTATGAGAAACAAGGACTCACAAAAGTTTTATACCAGGATTACTTTTTCCAGTTCTAATATCTACTATGATCCAAAATAAATGATTTACAAAATAAAGCCCCAGTCCCTTTACTCCCTCAGCTACTCATTGCTTCCCCCCACTCCCAGCATACCCAGAGAGATATTTCATCAGCACAATTACACCTGACTATAACATTAGTGGAAATAGTGCTATACCAGTCTCTCACCTGAGAAACTGGTGTAGCACTATTTCAGACTTGTTTTTCTTGACTTCCTCAGTATCATTCATATTTTAGGTTGAAGATTTTCTTTTCCAAGAAAGACAACACAGAAGTAACAATATAAAATAATAAAGCTCAAAAAAAAAAGAAGAAAACAAAAGCATAGATTGGATTATTGTAGAGGGTAAAGTAGAAATGCACCCTGAAATTACTTATTTCCTAAATCAAAAAAAAAGGAGAATTAAAAAAGAATTACACACTTTAAGATTCGCACTTGCGTGCCAAGTTTGTTTGCAGACGAAGGTACCAACCAGAGACAAGAAAGGTGTCTGCTTTTGGTCCTCTGCAAACTTCTGCTTGTTTTGTTCAGTTATAAAATGCCAGTAAGAAATGCATTGTGCTGTAGATATCAATGTATGCATACCTATATAAACAGACTCATAATAATTTTATGGGATAGGGACTCAATCTATCATTATCTTTAAACTTCTTTAAACCACAACCCATCCTCGGAACTCGAATGAAAAAGTAAACTGCACAGCCAACAACCTGTTTCTTTCTTGCTACAATGCTTTCAGTAATAAAAATAGCTTGGTAGTGAGGCACATAAGCAAAACTTGCCTATGCAGTTGAACTGTATGCCAGTGCAAACCTGGGCATTTGTTGCCCTAATTTTTAAAGGCTGCAGGTGCCATTTGGTGCAACAGACACAGCAGGAAGATGTGATCCATGGCTAATAAAGAGTATGTGAGTTCAAGTCCCTGGACAGGAAAAATGATCTCTGTGAACAGGTCACAGAAAAACCTAAGTAGGGGAATCTTTTCACCATAATGAGCAACAAAAAATATTCTCGGTCATCTCCCGTATCTTCAGTTAAGAAGCCTCCAATTGTCCTTTTCTTGCAAAAGATTTAATCACTTCTTTTGTCTGCGCAGTAACCCCCTGCAGCACTCTCTCCACTTCCCACCAAATACAGATCTATTCAAAATACTTGGTGTTCTGTCGTTGTTGAGCACTCAAAACACAGAACACCAGTAACAGCTGAGTGCATGCTAGCGGAGCCTAGTCTAGCAAGGCATGACTCCACCCATGGCAGCTGCCTAGAAAAGTGTGAAGTTCTCCCGGGCTCATGAAATAACTGACATGAAAGTGGTGTTTGGAGCATGAAAAGGAACTCATTTTTCAATTGACATTAAAGAGGAAATAATTTTTGTGTCAGTTGATACTGCCCAGGCACATTTTCAGTAATTAAGGGTCAGAAAAAGCAATGGAAACACCTATGAGGTGTGTTGAGAATGAAGCCAGAAGTAATGTCTGAGAGGTGCCAGCTGAAGTAGTCCCTGTGTTGAACACTACACGTAATGGGAAACCTTGTAGAATTCACCCACAGAGCGCAGTCCAGAAGAATCAAGCATGGAGGAGCCTAGATTATGCCTTTGAATACTGTTCAAGGACACAGGAGAGACAGAGGTGTTTTCAGGAGAAGTGTGATGCATGTGGTTGTGTAAGGTATTTTTTGTGCTTTTTTTTTNGTGAGTATTTGGTTTTGGAAAGGTTTTTTTTTTCTTTTTTTTTTTTTTTTTTTAGTCATGAGAACAAAAAAAGTATCATATATCCCCTCTTGCCTTAACTTTAAAATACTTCTGATCCCACTCCTTCCCTTCCTGTTGGGTCCCAACATCCATATGGGACTTGTTTTGGGTTTTGTTTTTTTCTTAATTTGTACTCTTTCATGATATTAGATTTCACTTCTGCCTCCAGTTATGGCGTTTGGAGGTTTTCTTGAGAGTTCAGGTCTTATTTTTTCCATATTATACTTTGCAAAACTATAATCACTTCAGAGATACATTCCATTAGGCACAAATCAGATGACATTCCTACACTTTTACAACCAAAATGCACTGGAAGTGGAATCAGGTTGACAGATAGGATAAGCATATTTTTTTAATATGGAAACCCTAGATCCTTGAAGGACTTTTCTGCTACAGCTCTCTGATTGCTCTTGAGGCCCCAGGTGAAATTACAGAGGTTCTGCTCTAGGCAGAGGTGAATATCTAAACTGGAAAGGCAGACGCTACCAAATCCAAAGCTGTATATTCTTGGCGTTGATTGCCTAAATACTTCCTAGACCACCAGATGCTACCAGCCTCTGCTTTCCACACTCCAAGTTAGTGCCCCTACCTGTGAGCAGAGTTTCTAGTTGAATGAGGATGTGCAGCAGCACTCCAGAGGAAAAAGCACAATGCAGCCACAGGTGATAATGCTCCTTTGTGGACTTGCAAAAAAATCACTGAGGCTAAAAAGCATTCTTTTGGTCCTCTGCAAACTTCTGCTTGTTTCTGTCCAGTTATAAAATGCCAGTAAGAGGTGCACTGTGTCTCACACACACACACAGCTTTCCCTGCTCCCCAGAATTGTGACACTCTCTCATTTACTGTTAGCTTCTTCAGTCAGACATAATTTCAGATGAGTGTTCATAAACAGTCTTCAAATTATTTTTTTCAAGGCTTTATGAGTAAATGAATTAGCTCCCTTGTTAAATTCCAGTTCTGTTTTATGTTCTGGTTTTCTTATATCCACTAAGAGCCCAGTCCCCCTCCCATCATACAGAAAAGACAACATTCCCAAGAACTGCAAAAAGAACGACTATGTTCACAATTTTTTAATGTGTTTGTTTACCTGTTAAGACTCACTCTTTATACATATTTGCTATTTTCCTGCTGGAACTTCACAGCAGAACACATTGTTCTCATTTATTCTTGACAGATCCTGTATAAATTTATGGTTCTGCATGAATAATAAGAGTCATTAATCATAGTAACAAAGCACATCACAGGGTTTGCCAGCATTCACCACTAAACTTGTGGAACTGTCTTACAAATGACACCCCACCTCCCCACTCCCTCCCCCCCAACCTTCATAGTTATTTTCTGGGCTTACACAGAAAACTAGGAGCTTCATTAGAAAAACAGTGAGCAGTGAGGGGGTGAAAAAAAAAAAAAAAAAAACTTAAAAAAAGAGAGAGA
>VWZY01012008.1:66403-77139 GCA_013399075.1 Chloroceryle aenea | reverse complement strand
AAATTTTTTTTTTTTTTTCCAGTGGATTAGGTGGGTAATGTGAATGGGATGGGAAGTTACAGGAAGACAGAAAGGGTGAACTATAGTTTTTGGAAAAGGGTTTCATTTCTGTAGTAAATGGAAGTTTTGTTTTGAACAACTCCTAGTCAGTCAAATCTATTGACAAAGATTTTGTAAAAAGGTACAAAAATTATTCCCCAAAATAACCATTGCTTTTGTTTAGCTTTCATTGTTCCACCATTAGTCAAGAAGCACAGCTTCCCTGTATTCATTATTTATTTATTACATAAATGAAAGCAATAGGAGTAAAGTAATCTAACAGACTAGAGCAATGGACAGTAAATCTAATTCTATACCCAGTAAAGTCAATATGAATTATTCTGCTGAGTTCACAGGGTACAAGAAGCAACCTGTGATTCAGACATCATACTATAAGCAATGAGAAACATAGGAACACAAGAGCAAATAGCAAGACTCACAGAAATAAAGCAACAGCAGAAACAGAAGTCATACGCTGTAACTCCTTTTTGGTTTTTTTTTTGGGGGGGTCAGCTTTGAGAATAAAATTCAACAATGCTCAGTTTTGAAGGGAAAGCAATATGTTTAAATTACCATTTCTAAAGATGGTTTCACCACAACTTAAGTCCTAAAAGTCTATCCATGATTTTCCTCTCTCTTTATGAAGAGAAACTGCCATTGGATTAGGATGTTATCTCAGCAGGGATGGGATTATTATTTAGCCATATCACCTTTCTCCCCCACTGCCTTTCCATCTGCTTTATTGAGAGGGTTTGATGGCTCTCAGGGAGGTGGATGAAGCCTTGTGAGAGGCTTCCTTGAGAAGGAAGTGGGGAGGTGATAGACTATCACTGTAAGAGCCAAGGGAAAGAAAAGGAAGGAAGAAGAGGAGGTGGAACATTTGCCTCAGCTGCAGGAGCCAGTTAGCTTGTAAATGGAAGTATATTTGTGCTTGTTCATCTATGTACATATATGCTGCTTTCCAGAGTACTTTCTTCATGAGACACATAGATTTGACAAACTTTCCAGCCTTTTTTTAAACATCCCTGATCATTATTCAATTGACTCATTTCAAGATCTTAATCTGAAAATAAGGAAGCTAAAATAGGTGAAGCTACCTTTAAAATAATATGAACAAGATACAGTGTTGCCACCCTTACTGATGAAGATTTCAACTTTGTTTTTTTTCTCTACAGACTGTTTTTTCTGGCTTTATTTCTGCCATGGAAGCTTTAACACTGGTATGCTTGATCCTTAGTCCTCAGTATTATTACACAGTTAGAAGTTTATAATAACTCTACATAAACAAATATTCCCACATGACCGAATTTTGCATTACCTAGTGAAGAATTAGACCTTACTCTTATAGGGCAAACTACCTCAGGCCTTGGTCTGTTCCAATGTGCTGTCCTTGAAGATCAAAAGTTTCTCTTAGAAACTAAGTCCACTTAACCAACACAAATACGTCAAATTAAAAAAAAATGCAGACTGACTTCCTCTGCCTATATTGCAAACTTTACACCCAAGAAATGCAGACTTCAACATAAATGATTGCTTATTATTGTCTAGAAGCTCACTTCTATCCCAAGAACTGTATCTACTAGTAGAAATTGAGACAAGTAATGCTGGATGAAGTTGATGAGGCATCAGAAAAAAATAATTGAGCTTGTATTCATGCAAGTATTTGCTCAACGTAAAAAAGTTCACTGTGAAATGCAGACATTGAAGATGTTTGCTCTTCCAGTAAATCTGCAAGCCTCCAACCCATCTACCTCGACAGAATCAGGGATGGAGACAGTTAGAAATGTCAAGGAGCCTTTATGTTTTGTCAGAACCCATTCAAGCTTTTTGTCATGTTAAAAGATCATCAATGCCTGCTGATCCATATCAACGAGCTTGACAGTCTGGGACAGTCAAGGTAAGAAGCTTTAGGTTTTGAGACAGCCTGGAACTGATTATTTTTTGATGAACACTGCAGATTCTATAAATCATATGGATCAGACCTTCCTTCTTTTAGGATTTTATTCACGCCTGCCTCTGTTAAGGATACCTGCACTTTTAACATACCAGTAGAGCTGCTGCTGACTTCTTTCCACCAGATGGCACCACAGACTGTAATCCATAACCACTCTTTTTAGGTGTGTCTATATATATTTGTATAGAAGTATGTGTATATGAACAGAGGCATAGGCACGTATTTCTTGGTGCAGACGTATGAGTATTAGACACCTACAAGACTCACCAACTGTACTCCTCTCATCCTATCACAGAAAGAGAAGAAAGACCAACCACATCTTGAACTGAGACCATGCTAGGAATAGTGCTTCTATAATTGACACATTCGTGGCAGTGGCACTCTGTACTATTTAAAATAGACAATATATATTATGGAATTTTATTTTCTAGCACAACTCAGAGTATCCACTTTCTTCTATGTTTCAATGCCTGCTATGTGGTCCTTCTTAAATTCAATTCAGTCATTGAATTCCATTCCTTGGAATCCAAATTTGAAATTTTTTCAATCAACTGTTTCACACTGCACTGTGGACTGTCTACCCAATGCTTTAGTAGGAAATAGAAAGGGAATTCTTTTTCAATCCTAACTGGTTTGCTTCTTTTTTTCTTAACTCTTTAGTAGTGGCATCAAATGCCTTCTGTGTAAGAATAGTATAGAGATCTGAAAGATGGGCAGAAACTAATAATGCATACAGAGAAATAACTTTAAAAGAAATTGCCAAATATCACACATATATTCATTATACTATGGTTTATCTATTAAAAACATACTTGATAAATTTTATTTTTACTTAGTGTTCTCATATTTTTTTTTTCCCCTTAATTAATTCTCAGTTATTTCAGTTTGATTTAGAAACAAAGCCTCTCTTGGATCTGAAGAGTCTTCAGTGGGATTTCTGACCTGACTACTTAATGAGTGAGGTCTTGCCTTCACAGATATGCGAAGTAATATTAATATTTTTGAGGCCAACCATATTTGTTACTCTAAAGTTCTTGCTGGAAAGGTGCTGGCTCATGATTAAAAAGGTGTAAAGTTATATGACTATCTTTTGCAAACAGTTTATCAGATCTCTAAAGTCTTTTTTGATCTGTTATTGATTTCCAAGATATTTAAATTCTGATGTTTCAATGATTCCTAATGTTTTTCTCTTCATGCTTTAAAGAGCTATCTTGGTATTTGCTATTATCACTATTTTGTTGCAATTCCTGTAATCTACCACAATAATAAAAGACTCAGCAGAAATTATACATTCTTAGATAGTGTATATGGCAGAAAAAGAAGTAGTGCTTGGTGCCTTTTTTCTTCATCTGTCTGTTTCCAGATGTTCATTCCCTCCCTCCTGATTATGTTACCATGGTGAAACTGCCATCTTTTCACCCTGTGTCTTCAAAGCATTATATTTCCAACCCCTTCTGGAATGGGCAGGCACTTGCCTTGTCTTTTTCCCGCTGAAGACATCTTGATCTTGTCTTAGCCATCAGTCTTAGCTAGGACCCTGTGCAGTCCTGAGAGTATTGAAAATTTGCATGGGAGCCACTAGGAGAAAAAGTGCATTGCTGGTTTTTGATGGATGTCTGGAAACCAGCATCAAAGGAAAGGTGATTGAGTTATTGACAAACTCATAATGCCAAAAAGCAAGCCGAGAGTCTCCATTTAGGTACCCTCCATTGTAGTCTGAAGACTGAGAAAAGAAACCTAATTCCTTGGATCATTAAACCTCAACATGTCTCTTGTGTGTGGGAAAGCTGGTCTGCATTCAGAAGGCTGAAGTTTCGGCTCATGACATAGCAGTGTCTCTCCTCCACATGGTATCATGCAAAACAGGGTCTGGTTGTGACATCCTGAGCTTGGTATCCATGCTGCAGTTCTTGAGCCTGCCTCACATGACAGACTTGCTATATAAACTGCAGCATGTGTGGGAGACAATAAATCATGCTCTTTGGAAATGCTACTACAATAATCAACAACCAGGAAAGATAGATAGTTGACATGGGAAAGGTATGGAAATAGGTCCTAGCTTAGCACAAGGGATGGGCTAAAATGCTTGTTAGTTGTTTTCTTTAGCCATGAATGTAATTTCTTATAAGCATGCTGTAAAGTACATTTTAAAGCCTCATCCTTTAATTTTCTTCTGTTTCCCCTTCTTCACTCCCTGTAAACACATTGGCTTGTGGGCTTGATGGCACTTAATTTGTACATTTTTGCTTAATGTGATGAGCTGTAAGTGCTCTTTTAGCCTACTGTGAGCATTCAATAATCCAAAGTGGCTGTGAAGTATATAAGTCATGTTGCTGCTTTATAGTGCCTGATTAAAACAGAAATAATCTGTTATTAAATTCCACTCAAATGTCTTCACTGGATCACACCTATCCATCATAACTCAGATGTAAAAACTGTCTTGACTTGCTGGTCTTTTTTTTTTCCCTCACTATCAGTCTACATTAATAAGTGTGATCAAGACAAAGCAGTAACCTCCTCACGGTTCTCTGAGTGCTATTACTATGCAGTTTTCCATTCCAGTTTAGCGGTCATGTTGCTATCCCTTCACCCGTGCCTGGCCAGACCAGAGCTCTGTCTGAAACGAAATTTTGGTAAAGGTTTTTCAGTTTCCCCAAGTAGAAAAAAAAAGAGTAAGAGACTTTTCTCAGCATCTGTTTGAAAGCATAACTGATGCTTGCAAAGCATTTTGAACCTTCAGACACTTCTTATTTTAGGGGGGAAAAAAAAAAATACCTTTTTTTTTAATTTATTTTTACGGGTGCAGCACAAATTATTTTCTAGATTTGTGTGCATGACTTATGACAAGTTTTTCCTACTCTTTCCCTCTAAGTCTCCCTGACTCCCTGCCCAGATGCAAAAGCAGCAGGATAAAGGTGTGACTGCTTTGCCCTGCCACTCTCTGACAAAAAAATGCACACTTGCAAATCGCTGAGCAGAGCATGATAATACCATTTTATATACTATACCTCAGGAAGGATTTCTTTGTGCTTTACCTGCAAGGGCATGTTTCCTAGATGAGGACTCCCTCCTCCTCTTCCTTCCCCCCTCTATGCTTTGCTTTCTGTTGTTTTATTTTTCCCCTTTTCACATGGTCCTTAATATCAGGATGCTCTAACCTACTTTTATTAAGAGGTTAAATGAAGCCAGAATGCTTCAGAATAGAGTTCTGTCTCATCAACCTCCCCTCCAGGCTGTGTTCTGTAATTTCTCCTGCTGTGCTGAATTGATGCTCCTCTCCATGTATGAAATAAGCAGCCGCTTCCTGAGAGGAAACACGCTGCCTTCCAAAGTGCCAATTCAGCACCGCAGAGGACAAACTGTCTGGCAATAGGGGTGTGATTCAAGGTCTGCAATATATGGAAAAGAACAAAAGGAGGGAGGTGCAAGGGGAAGAGGCTGGAAAACAGAATGAGGAGACAAAGAGAAGAAATGAGGGAGAGACAGGTTAGGGAACAAAGACTAGTGAGCTATGAGAATTAAAAATGTTATATTGATGGAGCACCCAAAACAAAGAACGTTCTTTCAGACAGATAAAATATGCCATGTGGGCTTATTCATGCCTGGTAGCACTCTGCTGTGAAAATGGTTCCCTTGAAAGCTATACTACATTGCACTGGCACATATCTTAAGTGAAGATTGATTTGATTGAATGATAAAATACCTGAAAAAAATACCCAACAGGAACATGGCCTTCCACCCCCCTCCCTTCAATGTATAGTAGATCAAAGCTTTTCTCCCAAAGAATTGTTTTGATTCATTTCCATTTTATATAATAACACAACATATTGAATATGATATTATAACATATTATGCCATCCTCCTAGTTTGAAATACAAATTCCATTTTTTTCTGGCCATTAAGATTAATGTCTAATACCCTTTTGCCAACTTATGTTTCTCACTGCACTAAGTCCCACCAGGAAAGTATTTTAGAGAGTGAGATTGTATTGATACAGCTGGGATATGTACAAGGGGACTGTACTAGGGGAGGTGGGAGGTGGCCCTGCACATGGCAGGGGGGTTGGAACTAGATGATCTTTCAGGTCCCTTCCAACCCAAACCATTCTATGATTGCTCCTGAGCTCTGGATTGTTTCTGTAAGGAGCACATTTACTGATGATGTGTGTGGATTTCGGTGTGAACTAAAATCACAGAGAAAGTGATTGAGAGACATAGGGAAAAATCACTGTCCATCATCTTTGCATGCTTAGGCTGCTTTGTGAATGCAACTACCTGTAAGCAAGATAGTCCTAATAACTAAGTCATTTCTGTTACTATTCATTAAAGTTCGAAATTCTTCTGTGCAAGGGTAGGAAACTTAGAGCAAGAAGGACATGTTCTATCTCTGTTGTTGACTCTTCGAGGGACTTCTGCTATGTTTTGGTGCCTTTCTGTGACTTGGATTTCTCATTTCTAAAGCAGTAGCATCTTTTGGTCTCCTTAAAATGTATGATATTGGGTGCATTCAATAAAAGAAGCTTTGACATTGCATATATATTAAGAACTTCCTTTGCAGACCTGCAAGCCAGCTGATCTATGCAATTTGCACTGTATGTTTCCTTGGTGTGATTGCAGCCCTGGCCTTTCACATGCAACTACTCACACTGTGTAAGTGCTCCCTAGACATGAGACATTCAGAGCTTGTGCACAGCCCCTTGGAAAATGTAGCCCGTTGTGTTTTCCTTGAACTCTTCAAGACTCTTTCACTGTTACTTCCTAAGTGATGTGATGCTGCTTTGCCATTTGAAGTGGCAAAGTGCTTTCAAGTACAAAAGACTTTATGTTGATTTTTCTTTTGTTTCAACTAAATTCTTGGAGAAGAACAAGAAGGAGGGTTCTTTGTGAGCTGAGTAAATGATAGCTTGCCCAGTTGTGGGTATGAGGAAATAAGGCTGTATGCACAAACACATGCAGGGTAATAGTCTACTTCAACAGTAGGTTCTCATGCTAATTTGGAAAGCCATTCCAGCTCTAGCTTGATTCCATTTCAACCTCAAGCTGTGAATAAGGACGGCTTTTAAGTTGTCATTTTGTTAAAGCCAGCTTTTAAAACACAAGAGGATGAGACATCAATTACCAAAGCAAACAAACCAAAGGAAATAGAACTCTTGTCCTTGATATGTAATTCAACGTTGACAGCCAATGCTACAAGATATTACNTACTTTTCTATTTAGTTTGGGATGGGGTTTTTTGTTTCGGTTGGTTGGGTGTTGGTTTGGAAATTTTTTTTGGTTGGTTGGTTTTTTTAATTGCAGTTTGGGGGCATGGCTTAATGACCAGAAAGCTTCTTTTGGCATGCAAACATGTTAAAACATGAACATGCAGCAAGTGATTTGATTTCAGGTAAAGTCAAAATGGAGGTACTGAGTTAACTAACTGTAAAATGTAGTATTACTTGATATGTATTTACTTTTTCAATACCTGAAGGAACCATTTCTGGGACTAAAATAAGGTGTCATTTTGTCTATTTTTCATGGCGTTTTCTCTAATCAGGAAATGAAATAATATTAAAGCAGTGTATTTCAACCCCATGTAGGACTCCCTGGTGCATCACAGAAGCCTGGAAGAGAAGCCAACACAGTTTTTAACAAAAAACTTAAAATCAAATGAAAGTAACTTCTGAATTTTGAGCTGATTTTTTAGAACTTTCTGCATGGCTATCCTTGAATTTCTTAATGAATGAACTTACAACTAAATACATATATTTAAAGTGTAGCCTAGCCTTTCCTTTCTGTTTCAGACAGAGCAGCGTCATTTTCTATTTGCTTTCCTGTTGTAGACTCTCAATTCATCATCTTAACTTACACCGAAAGCCTACCCTGGTGTAATCTCTGGAGTGAGTGGAAGCTGTACACCCATGTCTGAGGATATATAATTTCCTGTGTTTATTAAATATATGTGCATTATGCTGCAGTGTCATCATATTCAAGAGGATATGCTTCCTAGAAATAAAACACATGATAAAACATGGTCAGTATGCATTCTGAGACGAAATTGTGATATATGACTGCTTTTGAAACCCAAGGATGATGCAATGTATTTATAGGACTGTCATTTTGATACAAAATCAATTTTTATACCAAATAAATGGCCTGCAATTGCCTGCCTACTTCAGAGAACTTAAAAGAAGAGAAAAATATTACCAAATTCATTCTCTTAACCAGTATCAAGCACATCCCTCCCTAAGATTAATTTTCAGCCATTTCTTAATTTTCCTTTTTATGGATGCATCCATAAGAAGTCTGTTGCATCAGAATTTGAAAGCATATATAGACATCTCGTTTTCACAGACCAATGTGAAGCTACAAGCATTAGCTCTCTGCCCATCTTTTTCATCGTATGCATTTCTTAGGGAACTGTACGGGAGAAGATGGAAGAGGGATGTCAGTTGTGTGTGTGTGTGTGATTGTGAAAAACTTAATTTGTTGGCGTTGTATTTACTTTTATTGGAGTCTTTCCCATAGAAATAACAAGCAAACCAGGAAGAATAAATGAAGCTGTCTTTTGTAATTCTGAGCAGGAATACTGAGAACAATAAATCAGTTGTGGCTGAGTTAATGAAGCCTGAGTTCCTACGGATTTGGATCTTCCATCCTTTTCACTTCCCTACCTCCCCATCAGTCTTCTGCTGCAATAGTTACATGCCTTCCTGTTTCCCCAGTTGTGTCTTCATTATCCACTTGTAAAACCTCTCTAATCTATCTCTACTCAGGCCCTTCAGATCTGGAAGCCCATCATACTATGTATGGGTCAGAGCTACGTGTGGTCTGACTGTCTATCTGGTAGATGGCTGCTAAATGACAAGCCAGGCAAGGCTAACTAGCCTTTCAGTGCTTCATCAGTGGTGTCCATCTTCCTGTTTGAACTTCCCTTCTGCCCCTTCAATGAAAAAAAAAAAGCTGTGTTAAGAAAATATACCATTACTTTGAGACCTCTGTCTCACTCTCAAATTTGGTAAAGTTAAACAACAAATTGGACTGTTAAACAACAGAACACCTTGTTTCCCTAAAAAAAANNNNCCCCAAAAAAAAAAAAAAAAAAAAATCCAAACAGCCAGAAAACAACAGAAAAATATAAAATTCCCTTTTAAAAAAAAACAAAACAAACCCAAACCCACTTAGTTTATTTATTTTCAATCACTTTTCTCATGGTTATGGGGAGGTGGTTGTGGTTAGGTGGGGTTTGATGTTTGTTTTTTTTGGTTGGAGAGGGTGTTTTCATTTTTGTTCTGGGCTATTTTTACAAACCAAAAATGATTGCTTATACCAGAGGGTAAGGAAGCCGCTCCTGCAAGTGCATGGTGTATTCCTAAATGTATTTGTCTTAGTAGAAAAGTGAGATTTTTTCAAGATGGTGGGGAAAAAATGGGGGTGCTGAGGAGACAGGGGACCTCTGAGGCAAAGCATGAGGCGTCATGCTTACTGTTACTGTTACTGCAGAAGGATAGAAAGATGAGGTATCACAGAACTTGCTGCAGCACTGCTCTCAGGTTGAGGGACGAGGAAGGTCTCTGTGAGCTTGAAAATTTATCTTCAAGCTACTGTCCTTGTTTCAGCAACCCAGTTAATACCAGAGAAGCAGTATGGAATACCTGTCATGAATCTGGCACATTCTTTGATTTTTAGATACTGTGGGCCTGTGTCTTTTTTTTGAGACTGTGTTTGTAGTGTAAGACATGGGAGCATGTCCTGGACATTCCTGAGTGCATGGATTGAACAGGAGTATAATAGATGCTCCTCTGCTGCCTCAGCTGATTTGATGGTGAATAGAACTGTTGAGCACAAATAATATACTTTGGCTGTGCACACTTAGGCACAACCTGTGCACACTTGAATTTTAGGTACTTGGTATCTAATGGAGGAGGAAGATGACAAAGGAACTCATGTAATTTTAAGTAACCTTGGAGTGTATTAGGGGCCATGAAAACAGGTCTTGAGAGATGCTTCAGTGCCATACCTTATGGTTAAAATGCGAACCTTTTAATTCAGGAATTGAAAGATAAAGATTATTCACTACAGGTCAAAAGTTACAGGTTCAAACTACCCCAGCTTCCACAAAAAAAAAAAAAATGTGATGCGATGGAGATGATATGTCTGGACTGCATTAAGACACGGTGCATCGATGCATTTAGAATGTCTCTAACTTTGAGTCATACATATAGTGAGGCAATCTGAAATGGACTTGTAAGGTCACATCTAGACTGAGGTATGGCTTCAGTCCTAAGTACCAGACTAAATCAGAATCTCCCAGAGGTTTAGGAAGTTGAAATACTTACTTTGGGGATAAAAATATGTTCGGATAAACCATTTCTGTCTCAAGGGCCTGCTCTTACAAACTCTTCCTTATTTGCAGCATCTCTGGTTTGAAGTGGATCTCTCATTTTCTGGTTTTCCTTCTAGCAGGTGGTGGAGTATAAGCTTAATATATTTCAATTGTCTCCTATGTTTTAATTGTCTGCTCAAGTAGACAATTAAAGGAAAATACTGTACAATGAAATTGTGCTGGAGTAGAAATACAAGGTGTGTGGTGATGGGGAATAAGCCTCTGAAAGTCTTGATCACTTCAAAGTGAAATTGCTTCAGCAGAGTGAAATACCTTGGGACAGTGTGGAAAGAAGCAGAGCCAGTGAGGATCAGACCCTGTGGTGGTGAGTCTTCCCTTCCCTTCCCTTCCCTTCCCTTCCCTTCCCTTCCCTTCCCTT
>VWZY01012008.1:33081-62857 GCA_013399075.1 Chloroceryle aenea | reverse complement strand
GTGGATTAGCCAGAGTATGATACTGCACAAACACAGTGAGATTATTGCTGGTACCGCTGCATCAAACATCAGCAAGTTGAGGGATTTGTGTGGTAGTGTGCTGTGCCATGTGAGTCCACTGGGTATCTTGTTCTAGTTCTGGGATCTATGGCTTGGTGCTGCATTGCCCTGCAGGAAAGGCCTGAGGTAATAACTAACATGCTTGGGCTGAAGAGGATGTTGTGACCCTGGACTGAATTATGAAAACACACAGGATATGTTGTTCTCACTTCAGTTTGACATTGACATAAAAAAAAAATTACAGAAATTCCCCCAAAACTGGTGAATGAAGTATCATGCAATAGCTCTAAGCATTAAGCTTGTTTAGAGATTGAAAGTGCAAGATGTAGAGGCAAAAGTGGGCTATTTTGAACATATCAGAGGTAGGTTAAAGCACTTTTCTAAGCCATGTTGTTTCTGAATGCAGAAGGTATATTACTAATGTGTACTACTATATCATACGCTACTATATTGATATGTGTTGCTAATTAACATTACTAATTAGAAACACAGAAAATTCTAGTAATTCTAAGATAGCTGCTATCTTGGGTGCTATCTTGGGTGATGGTGCTTCCTAAATTGCATTAAAATATTGCAGTGTTTCATAACACTGCAAGCATCCATTCAATACTTTTCACTGCTTGAAGAGTGGAAGTAGGTCAGTAATATTTCTTCTTACAATACATTGTTAAGGAAGTGCCTTCCTCTGACATTGAGATATGGATAATGGAGATCTGAAAGGACATTACTAATAAACAAACAATCTATTTCAGATTTAGCTTAGATAATATAATCTTTTCCTAAGTATGGTATAGTTCATGCTTTAAGATGCAGGTGGCCTATTGATGAAGACAGTGGTATATAAACCAGATAACCTCAGTGTAAATGTTACAACACCCACACCCCACCCATTTTTCTTACCACCCCTAATAGCTTTAGAAACCATAAAATTAATGCCTCTTTTCCCATATGTTGTGCTCGGGGTGGGAGAGGGGTGTGGGTGTTTTTTTACTTGATTGGTTGGGGTTTTTACATTTTGTATTTTAACTTCCCTATTATGTTGAAAATCCTGAAATCAAAATAGTCCTCTGAGGTCCTATTTCTGGTTCATTAATGTATAGATGTTCCAGACCTGCAAAACATTTAAATACAGGTTTAAATCCACTAAACCAAATACTTAATTCTAAGGGCAAACATAAATTCCATTTAACTCAAACCAAATTTACACATTTTCCCCAACCAAAACCATGCTTTCAAAAATTGTGACTATTTTGCAAAATTCATTCTTCCTGGAGAAATTGAGACTTTCCTCTAGTTGTTTTCTTTGTAAACATAAGCACATTGCATTCCCTGGGGTTTTACAATAGGTGCAAACATACACATTTGAATGGGACTGGGTCTATTATTACGAACAAAGCAATTTTTATCTACCATTTGTTATTACCAGAGATATGAGCGAGACCCTTTTTCAAGAGCTATGCCCCTTATGACACAGTGGGTGAGGAGTTTGTGATCTCCAACCAAATCTGCATATGTCAATAAGTAAGCGGTGGGTAGCAGCCAGGTCAGACTGCTTCTGCCATACCTTAGAATTCATTGAATTGGGCCATTAGACAGTGGAAGAACTTTTCTCAGCATTTTCTCAGCCTTTTACCTGTCTTAATTTTGTGAAACTTAGAGCCAGTTAGGTAAGATTAGTTTAGGGAGGGGGAAATATGAATGGAAAGTTTTCCTCTCCCTCCCTGTCCTCTCCTCCTTTTCAGAAATGTAAAAAATATGCTGTCTGGACCTTTGATCTTGGAAATAAAACATTCAGGTTAAAAAGTAAAGCATGCAGCATCTGAAAATTCCAGTCCTAGTATGCTAGGGTGTAAAACTGTCTATTCTACTTCAGCACCCTCCATTAGAGATGGTTTGATTCTGAGCTAATCTTCCTAGGTCTCTTCTAGGGAAATGGACCTTGCAAAAACCAGTGGATCTTATCCTGATCCAAGCTCTAAGACCAGGTAACTCCAGAGGCACCTGTTTATCTGATTTGATTTATAAAGAGGGCCTTGGGAGACTACATCGCATTCAGAGGTTTAGGTGAGATCCCACTTTAAGGTAATGACAGGAGTGACTGTTTCCCTTTTGTGTCTTGGAGGAAATGACAGGCTGTGGAATCACAAATGTGTGTATATCCTATATGTGTTTTAAAATTCCAGAGTTTGTCTTCCGCAGGATGTCCCCAGCAGGGCAGGTGATACTGACAGCCTTCATAACCTCCAGCCTGTTCGTTCAGTCGAAAGGAGCTCTTGCCAACCCGACTGTGAGCTTTGGGCTGCTCTACTTTATGATAGTCAGGAAAACTTACCCATAGTGAGCTTAAAAGCATAAATGTAAGAAAAATATTGCCTTTGCATTTCCTCCTCTTATGTTTCTCAGCCTGCATCTAGGCAGCTCTCACTGTCATAATAGCAAGCTGATTTGTTTTCACTGTGCCACTGCCGTGAGAAAACTTATAATTTGGGCCTACAGAGATCTTAGCCTATCAGCTTCCACTGAGGACAAAATCCATGTCCCTTGATTTTCCTGAAAAGGCAAAATTTCTCTTATTCAGGTGAGCGGAGAGGGAAACCTTGACAGTTTTTCAGCTAAGATGAAACCCCCAACGTATTAGGATATCAGGAGATTTATCTTTTATCTTTTTATTTTATTTATTATTTTGTTTTTCCCTTTAGGACACTTGTATAGTGCAGACTATTAGCTTTATATTTTAACCACTAGGTGGAGAAAGCAAGCCTTCTGTTATTTAATAGCATTTGTAGTATAATGCTATCCTGACCTAAATTCTGTAGATATTTTGGAGCAGAAAGTTCCTTATTTCCTGCAGTACTTAAGAAGGCAGAATAACAATGAAGAGTCAAGAGTGGCTAGCTGAAACTTTGCTGGAATTATTTTAAGAAAAAAAATGTAAAAGATAGTATTAAATACAAAAGCAAATATACCACAGCCAGCCTCCAGTAGTCTTCTGAACTGGAACTCTGATCATCAATGCTTTTGATGTATCTGCTACTAGGAATAAGGATTTCAGCTGCCACTGCATAAAGTTTGTACACAGAGGGCAGGCATCTTTTCTTAGTTCATTCATAATATCTTCATCAGGATAGAAAGAAAAAGAGTGGATATTTACAGATTGCTTGTGATGGCACTCCTGTGACTGAGGGTGAGATAGGAGTCATTATTTCAACATATGTCGCAGCACATACATGAAGTTTAACAGTCGCAGCTAAGAAGATATGGGTGGAAGTTGACCCTGATTCTCCATGTCTTTCAATGGAGAGTCTTGGCTATGAATACACACATTAGAAGGAAGATAACAGCACTATATCCTATTGCAAATGAGATCTGAAGAAATCAGAATGGTTTTGGCTTCTATTTGTCAAAAAAGATCACTGCAGCATCATATATTATGTATATATGTGTGTATGTGTTGAATTTAATCCAAATAACTAATAATTCCTCCAAAATGCCCTGCCACCCCAATCTATTAAAACTGCTTTGCCTGTATTATGGAGACTTCCCTTGGTCTAATTATAACAGGATTTCAAGTGTCATTCTTTTTTATGCCTATTTTGTTACAACAAGCTAGTATTGTGGTTTATGTTGACTTCTGCAGGTAAGAGCTGTGTACAACTGGCTTCTGAAACTGTAGTCATTACTGCAGCACCTTGTGCCTGGAATCATAAAGATATACTTAAGTTTGATCTTGGCCTAGACTCAATATTGGCTAGAACAAGTTTCTAATGATTAGCCCTGTTCCATGTAGTAAAATGATGCATAGAAGTGGTCTGAAAGAGAGTGCATGAATGATGCATCTTGAGCAGTGAAGCAGCAGTTGGAACTACTTTTCTAAGTCATTTACAGTTTTTCCATCTATTCTGATCTTGCACTCCAATTGAAATAAGATATTTTTTCTGTCGAAAATGCAGCTTCAATAACTCATTTCACAGCATGCAGTGTGTGATGAATTCGTGCAGGTGAAAGACAACTTTAAGATAATGGAATATATTTAGAAAGAGTAAAATAAATTAACTGGTGCTGTGTTTATAAACACCTTCCAAGCTAAAAAAAGGTCCTTTTTAGATGCTGTCAGCTTCATTGATCATTGTAGTTACTTGCTAGTTTCCATCCCAATTAAATCCTTCCAATAGATAGATTTAAATCTTAAAGATCTCAGTCTAAGATGTTTATTCATGTAGCTCATCAGATGATGTCTGCAAACAGTTTAGCTTCAGTTCTCATTCACAGTCACTGTCAAATGACTTTTTGTTTGAGGATTTCATGTTACACCTTTTTTTTTTTTTTTTAATTGACTTCTCTACAGTTAAAGGGATGATCTTGATTTTTATGTGTGTGATCAAGGTTAAAGCTGAGTTTCACTTTTCTTATTTTAAAGCATCTTGCCCATGTCTGATCTCTGGTGTTTTTTCTGGCTTTCACATATTTTCTTAGAAAGCAGGGAAAAAAAAATAAATCACAATCCATTGATATTTCAATAAGTTCAAGCTCCTTATCAAGTAAAGTTAGCTTTCTAAAATTATGTTTCAACTATAGGAAATACTGTACTGCTAGATGTGAAGCCTCATTGAAAGGTTACAATTTTATTAAGTAATTTTCTTGACTTCATGATTCAGAAAATAAATGGTTTCTGTAAACTTGTTTTTCTGTCAGCTGTAGAGTTTGTGTATGTACTGCTGGACCAGCCGCTAACCAGAACCCCAAGGAAGTTTGATTTGTGGGATGGTGACTTTCTCTGAGTCTCACTAATAGAGAAAGAACTTATGAAACAACACACTGAAATAAAGGGTTGCTACTTTGTCCTCATGGGTTGTCTCATCTCTAAAGGGAATTACAGAATGCATGTAATCCTTTTTAAAAGAAGACCCTTGACTTTTCCATATCTTTCAGAATACCCATAGTAAGCAAGCTGAACACACATGCTGCTGTGAATGGGAGCTGATATGACCCCCATTGAAGGTAGAGTGAATAGTCCTACAAAATTTAAAACAAGACAGATGAGGATTAAAATGTCTGTCAGATTTATATGGATTCATGTAAAGTTTCCCACAGCAGCTACTATGTTATACAAGCAAACACATACATTGCAAAGGGATGTAGAGAAATCAGTGGTCTTGAGATAGTGGTTGGACACATAGGAAAAATAACCTAGGAAGATTTAGGCTGTTCAATCAGAAGAGTGGGAGGATGCAACATAGCAGCCTCCAGATATCTATATACACACATACATATATAGAGGGGCTGTAGAAAGGAAGGAAGGAATCAGCTTTGCTTTCCATATCAGGTACAGATGAGACAAGAAGTGGTGGGCTTAGATTTCTGAGAGTGATTTCTTTTCCTTCAGGAGAGAACACTAACTTCAGTTGCTGAGCACTGGGACAGGCTAGGGGGAATATGTTTACAAGTTAAAGAAGTATTTTGTGGGAATGATTTCAACCAAGTATGAGGCGTACTGTCAGTTTACTAGTCTGTGATCTCTGCAATGGTAGAAATCTGAAATAAATATGTAAAGAAGAATGCTTAGATCTATTAAATGTAATTCAGTTGATAATAGCATATAAACTTTGTCTCTCTCAGAAGACGTCTGAAAAAACACAATTCAGGCACATTCCACTCATAACTAATCCAGATTCAGATGCTGGAGGACAAGTTATATATATATATAACTTCACTCTTATGCCACCATGCATCCCAGTGACATAGTTAAGTATCTTAGCTCATTCTTCACAAAGGTAAATAATTAGAGAATATGATGGCAGTCCTTAAAATTGCAGATGAAGACTGAATCTTAAGTATAATCAATAACTGAGGTATACTTCTTTCAGAACTTTCTTCTTAATCACGCCTATAATAAAATGCCAAACTAGATTTTCCACTAAAACGTTTTTGCCAGGCTTATGTGCTACACTGATAATGGCTAGCTAAAAACCAACACTGAGTTTAGCTGAGAAAAACTGAGGTGGTTGAAAATGACAAATATTGACTATGTTATTGACTCTAGTAAGCTCAGTCCTATTTCTTTAGTAATTAACAAATTAAACCCACTGGCCAGTAGAAGACTATTGGAGATAATTTTAGTGGTTTAGATTAGTGTTCTCTTATAATTTATATCACTGTAGAACCTAAGAGGTTTTGTTATGTAATGAAATCTCATCCTTCCAGGTGCTAAAACCTGGCTTCTATATCAATTTATTTAGTCTTGCATCTTAGATAACCAATACCTAATGCAAACGAAGGCAAGGATGATGGGTATGGACAGTGAGGTAGAAGTTTGCATTTCCACTCTGACAGGTAAGTTGAAATTAGGTTGTGATGCATGTAAAAAGTTAAGAGAGGCAGCTTGGATTGGATTCAGTCAAGTAAAAAAAAAGAGAAGGAATTAAAGGAGATAAGGAACATGAGATGAGCAGAAAGATGAGCTAAGAAAATGATCTTTGAAAGGATAAGGATAGGGCAAGGCTGTATAGGGCAAGAGAAAATGGGCTAGCATTTTAAGTAAGTGATCAGAGTAGGGGTTAGCACATCTTAGGTTCTGCGAAGAGAAACTAATTATTTGCCATCCTTTTCAAAATGAGATCCAAACGGATGCACTTTGAATATTAATAGGCACGTGCCCAATTTCAAATGTCTGTATTTTCAGTTCAGTCTTTTGGTACTTGTCCATTTAAAAGGAGAAAAGAAAAACAAAATCCAAGCTGTTCACTAATAGTGTTAAAGGTTTTTACCTCGGTTGTGCTTGCAATGGAGAGCATTCCAGCTAAATCCATATCATTTTGTGGGAAATAGCAGCCAATTCACTTGTCTAGATTACAAGTGTAGCTTTGTATTCCCACACGATTGCAGGCTACCCTGAACAATCAGGCAGTGTTTCAGACTGGCTGGCAGTGGGCAGTCAGAATTCAGATTTTAAAGCCTGCTTTATTTCTTTATCTGGACTGGTTACTTTTTCAAGTCCTTTTGGGGGCTTTTTCCCAACAGGTCATTGTTATACAAGATTGCACAGAAATAAACTTCGACACTGGCAATGCTGTCATCACCTGAATTCAGCAGAATCTCAGGGGAATGGCCTGGTAATGGAAGTCTGTGCCCTGAAAACAGATTCAATTAAAAAAACAGAGTCATACTTCTCATTTATTCAGAGATGTGGCATGTCAACGAAGATTATCAAGACAGCTGTATACAAGCCAGATTGATAAATTACCCTTGCAAGTTTTCCTATTCTGTATGCATCATCAGGGTGAAGTAGGGTAGAGGGCTGTCTATTTTGTACTACAATAGTAACTGGGGCAGTGCCAGTGCAGAGCTGGACAGACTATGTTCCTGACAGGTGAGTATAAAATTCTACCTCTGGTGAATTTGTTCCAGATTTTGCCTCTGTCTTCACTGGGATTAAGGCTCACCTTTAAGGAGACATTAATTTCTTAGAAGAAGTATCTTCTACTAACCACAAACAGTAGCCACAGTACTTGCCATGCAGCAGTTGACAGTAGTTTATTGTTCTGTTCACAAGACCCTTCCTTCTAAGAGCTTTTTTTTCAAGTACTTATTTACTTTGGGTGCCATAAAGTATTTTACTGTCATATCAAAGTTGATATTAGTGATGGAATTGTTTAATTTAAAGAGGGGGTTTAAATTAATTTAAAACCCTATGCCAGAACATTTTATGTCCCACCTTTCCCTTCCATAATTAGCCAAACTCAGAGGGTCATGGGAAGAGGATATTTCTCATTCCTTCAACTGACTAATCAAAAGACTGCCATTCCAGACTGGCTTGCAGAGATTAAATCAGTACAGACCACGCAGATTTGCTTTAGCTCTAGCTGAAAAGGGGATCTGGATCTAAGCTTTACAAAAATTTTAAATTTTGGAGGTTATTTCTCAGAGGTCATGTTTGTGGTATGCAGCTCATACCTTCACACCAAAGAATGATTTAGTGCCCATGAAGTTCAAGACAAGCCCATCACAAATACCATTTTCACTTCTACCTTTGTCTACCTTTTCTTTTCAGAAAAGAATTAGAGCAAACAGTAAATTGCTAGTCATGCACCAGTGGCCCAGACTGCCTTATGACACCTGTATATGTCAGTAGGAAGTTTTTCAGGAGTAACTCTAATGTACTAATTTACAGCAATTGGGCAATCTGTCTTAAAAAATAAAAATAAGAAGGTAACAAAAGTAATCAAAAAAATGAGTCATTGCTTCCTTAAACAATGTATTTCATTAAACCAAGCTTTGACCTTTACTGGTGTTTGCCCTGGAGTGTCAAGGCACTTGCTAGAGCACCAAACTCCTACCACCTGTGAGAATTTACCAAGATGATCAAAACAGAAATGAAAACCAGAAACACAGTTTTAATAAACACGATAATTAGATCATGTTTCATGCTTTCTGGTAAACAATTTTTACTGTAGAAGGTCTCTGCAGAGACCTAGCCCAGACAGCTAAAAGGCACTGAAGAGAATGAGGGCTGTTCAGCTTTGAGCATATTTATATAAAAGCACTGTACTAAAACCTTCTTAGTCAATGCATAAATTATTTTTGGTGTAAGTTAAGGAGTATAGAGCTAAGAGGGACTTCACAGAGTATGTATGAGAAATTCCTCTGCCTTGATTCAGGATGAGTATGCCTAGCAGCCCTCCTTGGAGCTATGTAAAAAAAAAAGAATTGTAATGGTAATTGCAATAATGGAAGAGTTTTCTTAATCATTCCCTTTCCGTAAATAGCATGTCTCAATTCTTGATTACACTTAGATGCTTAGAATTTTTCTTTGGCTACCCACAGTAGCATTTGATTTTTCTCTCTTTTATATACTGTAAGACTGTTGTAATGTGTATTTTCAACTATACATCCTCTTATTCTCTTCCTTCCAGAAAAGACTTCTTCACCAGATCAATCCTCTTTCTACACCGGTTAGTGTGGTGTCCTAATTCTCCCCCACTCATGAGCCACTTGATACAGGGCACAACTCCCTGGGCCACACAACAATTCATTGGAAAGTGAAAGAGTGTACAAAAGTGTCAAGGCACCTAATCCCCTCCTTATTGCCTGGGAACAATAAAGATCATCAGTTGTCCCTCTGACAGCCTGGTTACACCTGTACTTGGGTTGCAGCCCAAGGGGGAAAAATACCAGAGCCTTAAAATCTATCAAGTTCTGGACATGCACAAAGAAGAATATTAGATCACTTGAATTAGGAATAAAAGGGGAAAGTATCTGACCAAAACCAGTTATCTTGTACTCTATAAAAGACAAATCTTAAGTGAGACACTTTGAGCTCTCCTGGATCACAGTGGGTTGTGACCACCATCTCCCCTGAGCTAGGATGTCTCTCAGGACCGTCTGCTGCAAAAGTCAACACAAGACTTGGGCAAGATCACCTCCTAAACCTCAGCTTCTGCCTGTTGAGAAATACTGATGCATCCTGAGTGTTTCCTCTAAACTCAAAGGAGGAAATTTTAACTATAGGCTAGCCACTTCTACCCACCTCACTACCTATCTACGTGTTTGATTTTATGTGTTTACTTTTCTGACTGTGGGCATCTACATATTTCACTGGATCTGTCTGTGTGTCTATATGTTTTCATGTTTACACATATGTAGATACTTTGATTTAAGGTATCTTGTAGTAAGTTATCATGAATCTTGCCATTCTCGAATCTGTAATTAAGTTGCTGATTTATTGCAACATATTTTACTAAATCACTTATTAATTTTTATGTTGTTTAATCATTAACTGTTGCTAAAACCAACCTTTGATTTATCTAATTCTATTAATAAATCTTAAATTGCTGCTAAATAAAACCATGTCAAACATATCCATCTGTTAGTTCTGTAGCACTCATACCATTCTTGTTGATATTTTCTGCCTTCTCCAAATTGTTATGCCCAAAACTGAATGAAGTGCATCAGACAAATTTTACCAGCACTACATATAATGCACCAGAAAAAGTGATGCCATATTCTGGCTTCAAAATGTATGTATTACCTACTATACTTCCCCAGTTTTTCTTTTACTGTAGAACAGCTTATATATTTTATCTCATATCTTATATTTGATCTGTCCTTCCAGCATGCAGTGCTTTACATTTGTTTTTTATTTATTTGTATTATTTCAACAATATTCAATTTTCAATACTATGATGAATCCTACTCTTTGCAGTCCCATTTATTATCATTCCTAAATATATAAGCATATTCTCTTATACCTCATCCAGAACATCAAGAAAGCATTAAGTGGAAGCAGCCCTAGAATAGATCCCTTTAATAAACAATTTGAAAGCAAAAGCAATCACTTTTTCACCCACTGTATGATAATTTAATCGGCATTATATTTCATAGATTGCTCCTTAAAATGCTATGACAAAATCAAGATGAATCACATCTATTGTTTTTAACCATCACTCCCCACCCCAATATCAAGGCAGTTACTGTAGCATAGGAGAAAATTTGGGTGATAGGATATATTTTAACTGAACAAGTTCAGGTCCTTTAAATAGTTATACCTCTTTAAGGGTATTTTTTCTCAAGAACAAGTAATTGCTAATTTTTCATGATGACTTCTTGTGATTCAGAAGATTGTCTTCAATGACTTTCTAAATTACATTTCTTTCATAAGCATATTTCACTGGACTTCTAACTTTGGGAGCTTTTAACTAGTGGTTGAGATAACCCATGAGGTTTCCACCCCAGCTGATGGTTTGGTTTTTTTTTCTGGGACCCAGATTTAGCAGTGTTATGATGCAAATGACTTACTTTAAGGGCTTGAGAGAGATAGGTTAGAGAGGTTAGGCTACAAATAGTCAGCTGTGTTAGTCTGTAAATCTTTTAATGGCAGGTACTGCACTATTGGGTCTGTTGCAGATTCAAGTTCCAGGAACACTTCAAAGTGCTTTTTTAGAATGAATTTAGATTTAGTCATGTTTTCTTAAGCAATTGATACTGAAAACCAAAATAACACCAGAGGAGGTGTTAGAATACAAAAGATTCGTAGTGTTATCTGTGAACTAGCACAAACCACAAGCTGTTGTTTATGGTGTAACTCCATAGTGTAGTAAAAGTGACACATTGTTTTGGGTAATGGAGCAAACCATTGATAATGAAACAGTTACAGCCATTCCCAGTATCCTCTGCTCCCACCAATACCAGATGTGTCTAACCTATCTTTTTGCCACACCTGTTTCTACCACTTGTTTTAGTGTTTCGTCAGTGCTTAAGAATATGCCCCATCAACTGCAACACAAGACAGAAAATTTCTTAGAATGCATCAATGTTGGCAGTTCTACCTTCATCTGGAAATCAAAGGGATCTAGCTGAGTTTATTGTAATCTTATTTTGACTACCCATGTGTTCCTTCTATAGTTGTTTTCCTCTGAAATTGAAGTCTATGAATGCAGAGGAGAATGGCATTGACCTTCACTGAGAGGTCAGGCAGGATGTTGTAAGTTGGTGCTGCATTTTGATTTCTTCCCTGCTATCCATGCTTGCAGGATAGCAGGGAAGAAATCAAAATGCATTTGCATTTCTTTTGCTTTTGTTATGTCTATTAACACAGTTTATTTTTGTTTCAAATAGTGAAGTCACAAGCTAGTAATGGAATTTTCAAACTCTTTTTGATAATAATTAGGAAGAAGCAAAGGTGACTTCTCTCATTTTCAGTTATACTATACAAACCCATTGTGTATGTCAAACAAACATAATAGGATCTGCTGTCATAATACAATAGTGGATATATTTCCTTTTTCCAAGAAAGCCGACATGCATGATTTGATTGTGTTTTTTTTGTTGTTTTGTTGTTTTTTTTTTCTCTCAGGTAATTTTCTTCACCTTCAGTTACTGAGTTTTTTAATAAGGGGAGGGAGAGGGGAAGGCAGGGAGAAAGAAATATTCATAGTCTCTTTCTGACACAATTCTCTTAGTACTAAGCACTCTTCCTAGGATGGGAAATAACTTTACCAAGCTTTTCAAATAAGGCGTATTTTATTTACATGACAAAGAAATATGTACAGAGTAGACAGTATGCACTTCACTCCCACTGTCACTGTCATTACTCCCAGAATACATAAATAGCTTCTAAATAAAATATTTTTTTTGGAAACCAGTTAGTTTGGGAACATCAAGGTGCATGTACACTGTCCCACAAAAGGGGACCAGATGATGCTCAAGCACTGGATCCTGGGTTGTCATTATCAATGCCCTCCCTGCATCAGCTTTGTTCTGGGCTGCATGCCTTGGCTATTTAAGGCACTGCTTGGATACAACTCTGTGAGAAAGAATACTCAAGGGACTGCCCCCACAAAGTGCAGTGGATAAAGCTGCCATACATCTGGTAGGGTTTTCCCATACAATGTCAAGACGATCCTAGCAGACTTTACCCCTTCAAGCACCCTTATAATGTGCTTATCCAACACACAACTTCAGCTTCATACTACAATTTTCATAACTTACAACACAGTCAGTAATTGCATTGGTCAGTCTGAAGCCTCTGAAATAAAACCACTAACTGGTAATTATGTCTTAAGGCCATGAAGGTGCTAGAGGGGTTTTGGGAATAACTGATGTGTAATTTGCATGTAAGCAGTTTGCTACAGGGGGACTATCTGTAAGCAGGATGGCTGTACTTCACTTATAAGGTGTAAGGAATGTTCCCTGGCTCTTTTTATTTGGATTTTAATTTTTTTGTTGTTTACTTTTAAATGTTTTATTTAACAACTTTGGCACAGTCACAGATGCCTTAGTTATGATTTCATCATGCACTAGCAAATCTGGGTTCAGAAGCAACCTTTTATCTACTGACATGCTACTGAAAATATACTCTTTTCTGGTAATAGGAAACAGTCTTGTCCTCTGTTTCTTGTAGACACAGGACTGAGATGCAGGAGACATAGATATAGCCGTTGGATCTCTGTGTGATTCTGAACTTACGTGCAATCAACACTCATACCTGTGGGTGCTTTAAGCAGTTTGAGATTTAATCATACCATGGAAGCAGAGATACGTACCAAGCCAGCACTGGACTGCTCAGACATATTAGTTTAGGCCCAACACCAGAAAGACATGTGTACTGACTTCCCAGACAGTTTGGGTCTGTGAGCAGTTTAGCCACATTGTGTCTGCAGAACACAAACTAATAGTCCTAAAGACTCAGGCTCATTTTGTAGAGTCATCCACAAAAAGAAAGGTTTCAGTACCGCATTCCTATTTCCCACAAGGATTGGGACTGCATGGAGGAAGTTCAAAGACAGATAGGATTATCAAGTGCCACCTGAACATCCTTATACAATGCAGGGGGTTCCAAGAAGGTTTATTAGCTCAGGTTCAATGCCAGTCTAATAAATTCACTCATTGTCTTGCCAGCATCTCTGCTCATATTGTGGCTAGTGCAAGCACCTCATTCAGCAAGAACTTTTCAAATACATCATGAAGTTTCTGGTGAAAAAGGTTCACAATTTAGCCTATGGTGTCTCTGTGATTCAGATCCCAGCTTTTGTTGTGCATGTACTGCAATAGGACACAATAGGCTTTCATATGGGTTTTAGCCTGCCAAATTGTTTGCATGATTTCTCAGTCGCTACAAGTGGCACGAGGGAATGAAGCAAATTCTCAAGAAGCTGCATTTCCCCTTGCTTGTTTGGTGTGAGCTCAGGAAATTTACATGGCATTAGCTAATCTGTGACAACTGCTTTAGAGGATACTTCTATCCTCTGAGGTAGCTTACTGCTGTTATGTTAAAGGATAAGCCACCACTACGCACTCATGGAGTGGCCCATAAGCTGTAAACTCATATCCAGATCTATTTGTAGAAGATATTTGATTTACTTCCAGGTGGGTCAATAGAAAAAATTCTAGCTCCACGTATGTCCTGAAAGCACTATAAGCACACTAGTACATTGCTTTCAATTCCTGAATTAACTGATTAGCTTTATAGCAATGTGTCTAACAATATAGACATGTCCTAGACGACCATCTGCTGTGTTCCTCCATGGTGCTTGACTGGGTTTTGCAGTAGGCACTGCAGCCAAAATAGTTACAACCTGAAGCCCACATGTAAATTGAATGTTTGTTTGTTTTATTTACATTTTTAAACATAGTTTGAGGGTTTGGAATGGGATCTGATCTCTCAACTGAGTATGGTCCTTTTGAAAATCCACTCCTAGAAAACTAACTGTATGCCTTAAAATGTTGAATGCTCAGTAAAGAAGAGTCTCCTAAGCAAGACAGCATCTGTCTGTTTTCCCGGGAAAAAGAGATTTGTCTTTTCCTCAGGCTGAACAACTTTGAATCCTTTTGTTGGTGTTTAATAAACCACAAATGATGGGTCCAAATATCATCTGCAAAACGCTGGGTAGGAAAAATAAAAAAGAATGGTGGCAGCAGGGGTTGAGGCTGAAAGAGAGAAGGTGAAAAGAAAAGAAATACAGTGAAGAGATATTTAAAATATTCCATAAGTGATATTGTGGAGAGAATGGAGTGTTATGGGGTGCTGAGACAGTACTTCCTATCTTCCATTGCCTTAGATACTGAACAAGGCCCTACCAGGATGAGTTTGCGCCTCTGTACAAAACATCTGAAGCCAAAACAGAAATAATTACAGTACTGAATGGATTACATTGGCTCAGTCCTTTAGTGTCTAATGTTCTTTGGCAATGCTTCATCCTGGTTATTCCATCTGGAGATAATTGTGTGATATCATCCATAAAATTAAAACATAAATCAATCCAACTAGTGATCAGTCCCATGAGCTGCTGTTTAAAAACGCACATGGAAATCTAGCGCTCCCTGCCTTTTTAGTAGGATGTAGAAAAACCAGTAAAGTGACAGGGAAAAATAAAATAATGAGATGAAAGTCAAAGCCTACAAAGCATTGATAAACCATAATAGTGCTGTCAACACAATACATGGAAAATAATAGAGGAACTCTTTATTTTTCCTTATACTTTAAATAAACTTTTAACAATAGTTAATATTTGAGCTTAAAAGACTTCCCGTATTTGTTGGAAAAAAGTCTTCAAGTCTGCATGGATGTAGCGCAGCAGCGAACTGCTGACTTAAAGCAAGTAATCAATTATTAGTAGATGAGAAGACATTCCTAATAGAAGAATAATTTTCTTCCATAGGGCTGGTAAAGTAATACCTCGATACAAGTAAAGTCCTTATGCCCCCTTTCTGCCAGGAAGGTCATTATATCACTGTATATGGTATTATTTATATGGTATCTTTGAACCGTAAAGAAATACTTCAACTTTTATCTTGCACTGTCTCAAAAAAGGATTAGTAACAATAAAATAACACCTATTCATTTTGGCTGTTAGCAATAGACTTTTGTTAGGAGAGATTCAAGGGGTTAACAAAGGTCATATTGCCAAAGGCCATTTAATTAATGCTCTATTTCTCTTGTCTTATTTTGAAAGTTTTAGGAAATGTTACAGATGGAATCACTCCAACAGTCTTCCCATCTGTAAAATCACTGTAGTGTTTTAAACACAATAGGACTTGATGCAAATTTTAGTATCTTTTCTTTCTATTATGCACGTAAATACCTATGGAAAGCAAAACTAGTTCTCTTTTTGGGAATATTTTACTTGCTTTTCCTATGGTAACAACTCTTAATGTCACCTCTGAAACTTTGCAAAAAAGCAAACAGAACATTATGAATGAACTAGCTATCCTCAGATATTCAGCCGAATCTTTGTACAAGCAGTGCTCGATTAGATATGCTTACTGCAAGCCAGAAGAAAATTTCTATTCATTCTGAGTAGAAATCTATTGTGAGAGCAAAAAACTTTACTCAAAGATTCTTTGAAGGTAGATAAGGGTTAGTAAGGCATTACTAATATTGAATAAAAAATGTACAGTTTAACATCTTGTCTGTAATAGCAACGTATTATAAATAGAACACAAAATATACAAAATAAATATTAAAGTACTGTATACTATTCTGAGCTCAATTTTTAATGCTCTGTGCCTTGTTTTATCTAGATATTAGTCTGAGTCAAACTCACACTAATGCTTTGTCAGTAGATAACAGTGTACAGAGCTTCTAGGAAAGCCTAGAATGGAACGGGTTATAGTGTTTCCTCAGAAAATGTATTTGCAGTATCTGGAATGTGCTGTTCCCAGTTTCTTCCTTAAAAAGAAATTCAAATAGGAGTCATGTATAATACATTTAATATTACACATATTTGATATACATATCTTTTTTTGTTGATACAGGCTTTGTATCTCTTTATATACACGTGTACTCTGTGTATTTATATGTTGCCTTTATACTTTACATATATATACAAACATTATTTGATTAATAATTTGATAGGATAATTATCTAAAGAGAAATTGGAGATGATAAGATCATTTAATCTCAAAACGGAATGCAAGAACAGAACTTGATTCTTAAATGATCCTGAAAGTCCTACAAGACATCTTGTTTAATGTGGTAGAGGAGAAAATAGAAGAAATGTGACTTATTGCTTCTAGTGAAAGGTTAGATGCTTCTTTACCAATCTTCTCTGACTACCTTATGGTTGTAATTGAAAGATTGATCTTTCCTTTGAAGGAAAGTGAAAAATTGGGAGGAATACTGAGTCTGTCAATCCAAAAATAGATTTTCATAAAATCAGATAAGAGACCAAGAGAATTGGTAGCCTAAGAAACAGCGCCGCCAGCTCAAATGTGTTTGAAACTCACTTAGATGTTTGTGGATCTGATTAGAAGTCAGCATCTAATTGATAAAATTTCAGCCATGTCTTTCACTCTGGCAACATATTGTTTGCACTGGGAGTTTATTAACACAGAGTTGAGAATATGTACAGCATTCAGCTCAATGGGTAACTGCAGAAGAAAAACTTTTGTTCTCTTAATACTTAAATAGTGACTGAAGATTACAAGACTTCACAGATTCTTTGGAATTAGAACTGGCAAAATCCATTAATACAGCAAGAAAAAGTGTATTTGCCATGAGATGACATCTCATTTTAGAGTCATAACACCACATTGAAGAAAGAAAACAAAATAGGAGGGACAATATCTCATCATTTTGCCATTTGCTCATTTTTCATTTCAAACTTGGCTCAGGTAGATCCTGAAATATGGAGGCAAATCCAATTGCTACATTCGATAATACAGGTAAAAATCTCTAGAGGCTATAATGCTGCCTGTTTAACTAGCTAGCTGTACTGCAGATTTATCGAGCTATACCTTTGCAACTTGAGAGAAGGTAGCTGATGTATATGACTTCACTTCGTTATATGTCTGAGCTGATGAGTCATTTAGAAACTTAGAAAAATGAAAAAGGAAATGTAGCTTTGTGCCATCCACTTCATCTTCCTGTGAATGCCACCTTCCCCTTGTAGAACATTACTTCTTGGAGTTTTGACCAGTTTCAATTCCCTGGCTAGTAAACCCACCATAATTTCCTACAGGGAACTTCACCAGTTAGTCTTCTTAAAAACATTCTCACATTCTGCCAGAACATCACTTTGTTTAGCTTCATTCCTAGTCATTCCTCAGTTGCTGCCCACAGAGCAAGGAACCAGCAGCATTTGTGTGTGCCTCAGTGGGTGCCGCAGCTGGCTGCAGCTTATAGGGCAGGCCACTGAGCCTCTACCAGTGTACAAGGTAAATTCAATCCCTCTAAGTGAGGGAGATATAATCCCTCTAAAGATTAAAATCCCTCTAAGGGAGGAGGTTTAAGCACGGTTTTACCAGAAGAGGCGCTCAGTCAGCGAGGAGAAAAACAGGCACAGTCTTCTCGCTGTTAGCACATCAGGGGTGGTGGGAGCTCAGCACGGCATCCACCCGGAGGAAAGAGGTGATCTCTGCACTCACCAGCGTCATGTGGGGACACAGACAGAACTCCCATGAAACAGGCAGCCAATCACATCACAGGTTGCAGGGAGTGCCAGAGCCTCTCACTGGCAGCAAGTGGCAGCCAAGAGAACTACTGCGTTCGTTGTGACCAGGTAGATGATCTGTGCAGCCTGGTGGATGAACTACATGAAGAAGTTGAAAGGCTGAGGAGAATCAGGGAGACAGAGAAGGAGATAGATTGGTGGAGCCAGGCTCTGCCCACCTTGAAACAGGTATGGGAGCACCTGCTGATGAGCACCCAGGATCCTACGGTCTCAGTGTCCTGCCCCTGTCAGGCCATAGAGAGGAGCCCAAGTGATGAGAATGAGTGGAGGTTGGTACATGGTAGGGGCAGCAGGTAAAAACCCTGCTTGCCCACCTCGTCCTCCCAGGCACATCTACACAACAGATATGAGGCCCTGGTAGAAGAAGAGCAGACAAATGAGGTTGGGGACAAATGGGGAAGCTACAGCTGAGGGGTCTGTGCAGACAGACAGTCCTCCTATCCACATCACCACCTCACACAAGAAGAAAAGAAGTGTTCTAGTTGTAGGAGACTCTTCTCTGAAGGGTACAGAGGGTCCAATACGCTGTGCAGACCCTCATCACAGGGAGGTCTGCTGTCCCTGGAGCACGAGTTAGGGACATCACTAGGAAGGTTTCCTAGCTTAGTTACATCCTCGGACTATTATCCACTTCTAATTTTTCATGTGGGTGGAGATGAAGCAGTAAAACATAGTCCAAGAACAATTAAGACAGACTTTAGAGTGTTTGGAAGGTTAATGAAAGATTCGGGAGCACAAGTTATTTTTTCATGCCTCCTTCCTGTGAAAAGCAGCAACAGTGGAGGGAACAGAATAATACACTCCATCAACACATGAATCCGGGGCTGGTGTCACCACCGCAATTTTGGGTTTTTCAATAATGGGATGGACTACACAGCACCAGAAATGATGACCCTAAATGGAAAACACCTCTCCCAAAGGGGAAAAAGGGTATTTGCCCAAGAGATTGCTGGGCTGATTGACAGGGCTTTAAACTAAATGGAAAGGGAGAGAGGGATGATAATAATATTTGGATTATCTGTCCGAAGAGACAGGGTGACACATCAGGGCTGGAGGGAAGGGGTGACTTATGTAAGGGCCTTCAAACTGTTGCCCCTAGGCATGATGTACAGGCAACACCTAACAGGGATGAGTCAGCGGCTTCTGAGGAAAGAGGAACCAACAGGGTAGTGACCATGAAACAACTTAAAGAAACAAAGGGGTGTCCCTCTAGGAAGTTGACATGACCAGCAGCCCAGCTGAAGTGCCTCTACAAGAATGCACACAGCATGGGCAGCAAACGAGGGGAATTGGAAGCCACCATGCTACAGGAATGTTATGACATAGTAGCTATTACCGAAACCTGGTGGGATGAATCCTATGACTGGAGCATGGCTATCAAAGGCTACAGGCTATTTAGAAGGTATAGGCATGGAAGAAGGGGTGGAGGTGTTGCTCTCTATGTTAAGGAATGGATAAACTGTGAAGTGTTGTCCCTGAAGAATAGCCATGAGAAGGTTGAGAACCTACAGGCTATAATTAGGGATCATGACAATAAAGGGAGCCTTGTGGCTGGGGTTTACTACAGGACACCTGATCAAGGGGAGGCTATTGGTGAAGCCTTCATACTCCAGCTCATGAGACATCATGTTCACAGGTTCTTNAAGGTATAGGCATGGAAGAAGGGGTGGAGGTGTTGCTCTCTATGTTAAGGAATGGATAAACTGTGAAGTGTTGTCCCTGAAGAATAGCCATGAGAAGGTTGAGAACCTACAGGCTATAATTAGGGATCATGACAATAAAGGGAGCCTTGTGGCTGGTGTTTACTACAGGACACCTGATCAAGGGGAGGCTATTGGTGAAGCCTTCATACTCCAGCTCATGAGACATCATGTTCACAGGTTCTTATCCTGCTGGGGGACTTTAACCACCCTGACATTTGCTGGAAAAGCAGCATGTCAAGCTGTAGGCAATCCAGGAGTTCCTGGAGTGCCTAGATGATAACTTTTTAAAGCAAGTAATAGACAGCCCTACCCAAGGGGATGTGTTTTTAGACCTAATGGTGACCAATGCAAGTGGTTGGTGACATCAGGATTTGGAGGCAGCCTGGGCTGCAGTGACCACGCACAGGTTCAGTTCACTGTGATAAGGGGTACAGGACAGATGAAAAGCAAAGTCAGCACCCTAAACTTTAGGAAAGCAAACCTCCAGCTCTTCAACGAGTTGCTCAACAGGACCCCTTGGGAGGCAGTCCTCAGACATAAAGGAGCAGTGCAGAGCTGGCAGATCTTTAAGGAGGCTTTCCATAGAGCACAAGAGCTCTCAATAGCCATGTGCAGGAAATCAGGCAAGAAGCTAAAAAGACCAGCATGGGTGATTCATGAACTGCTGGTTGAACTAAAGAACAAGAAGAAATTGCACAAACAGTTGAAACAGGGACAGGTATCCTGGAGGCAATACAGGGACACTGCCCAATCCCTACATAAGGACAAAGCCAGGAAGGCCAAGGAGCGGCTAGAGATCAACTTGGTGAGGCACACAAAGAAAGCCAAAAAGGGATTCTATAAGTATCTAAATCAGAAAAGGAAGGTCAAAGAAGGTGTACAAACCCTGGTGATTAACAATGGCATATTGGTAACAATGGATGAGGAGAAGGCTGAGGTTGTAAATAACTTTTTTTCCTGTTTTCACTTGCAACCTCTCTCCTTACAGCCCTCAAGTTGGTGGCCTACAGGACAAGGACCAGGTAGACAAAGTCTCTCCCACTGTAAGCAAAGACAAGTTTCATGATCACTTGAGGAACCTGAACGTAAATAAGTCCCTGGGACCTAATAAGATGCATCCCAGAGTACTGAAGAAACTGACTGATGCAGTTGCTGAGCCACTCTCCGTAATATTTGAGAAGTCCTGGCAGTCAGGTGAAGTCCCTTGTGACTTGAAAAAGGGAAACATTGTGCTCATCTTTGAAAAGGGTAAAAAATAAGACCCTATCATCCTCACCTCTGTGACTGGGAAGATCATGGAACAGATCTTCCTGAAGGATATGCTAAAGCACATGGGGGACAGGGAGGTAAAACTGACCAACTGAGTGGCCTTCCTCAATGAAGTGACTGCATCAGTCAACAAGGATAGACCTATGGATGTCATCTATCTGGACTTCTGCAAGGTTTTTGACACAGTCCCCCACAACATCCTTATCTCTAAACTGGAGAATTATAGTTTTGATGGGTAGACTGTTCCGTGGATAAAGAACTGGCTAGATGGTCACATCCAGAGAATGATGGTCAATGGCTCGATGTCCAGTTGGAGGAAGGTGACGAGTGGTGACCCTCAGGGGTCTGTGCTGCTACCAGTGTTGTTTAATGTCTTCATTAATGATATTGACAATGGCATTGAGTGCACCCTCAGCAAGTCTGCAGATGATACCAAGCTGGGGGTGCAGTTGATACACCAGAGGGATGGGATGCCATCCAGAGGGACCTGAATAGGCTGGAGATGTGGGTCCAGATGAAGCTCATGAGGTTCAACAAGGCCAAGTACAGGGTCCTGCACCTGGGCCAGGCTAACCAGCATTATCAGCATAGGCTGGGAGAGAATATACTGGAGAGCAGTCCTGTGGAAAGGGACTTGGGGATACTGGTGGATGAAAAACTGGATACAAGCCACCAACGTACAATCACAGCGCAGAAGGCCAATCACATCCTGGGCTGCATCAAAAGAAATGTGGCCAGCAGATCAAGAGAGGCGATTCTGCCCCTCTACTCTGCCCTGGTGAGACCTCACCTGGAGTACTGTGTCCAGTTCTGGACCCCCCATCACAAGAAGGAAGTAGAGATATTGGAGAATGTCCAGAGGAGGGCCACCATAATGATCAGGGAAATGGAGAATTCTCATATGAAGACAGGCTGAGGGACTTGGGGCTGTTCAGCCTGGAGAAGAGAAGGCTCCAGGGGGATCTTACAGTGACCTTCCAGTACCTGAAGGGGGCCTACTTGAAGGTGGGGGAAGGTCTATTCAAAAGGGTTTGTAATGATAGGACAAGGAGCAATGGTTTTAAGCTAGGAAAGGATAGATTTAGACTGGATATTAGAAAAAAGTTCTTTAATATGAGGGTGATAGACCACTGGAATGGGCTGCCCAGAGAGGTGGTGGAGGCCCCATCCCTGGAGTCATTTAAGGTCAGGCTTGATGGGGCTCTGAGCAACCTGCCCTAGGTAGAGATGTCCCTACTTGTGTAGGGAGGTTGGACCAGATGACATCTAGAGGTCCCTTCCAGCCTAAAATATTCCATGGAGTACTGTGGGAGCTATGACTCCCTTTTGCTACTTAACTAGTTCGTTTCTGATGCTTCTAGTTGTCAAATATTTATAGACTATCATCTAGTCCATCATCTCAGCCTACCCTGGCAGGTAGGTTGGTAGTAAGGTGGAATATGGCTCAGCACATGTTTAACACCCCTGACAAATTCATTCAGCCCTGTGTTTTGGCAATAGTTTTACTGTAGTTATAAAGGGCTTGATTCTAACCTATTGAGTTGATTTCTATGGACATTGAGTGAGACTCATATGAAGGAACTTTTACCGATTTATTTTGTGCTTTCTGCAACTCATATCTTTATGGCCTTTGTTGATGTTGTTGCTCTCTTGAATTAGAGTGAAGTGTTAAAAAGATAGTTTTGTGCTCTCCTCCTGTAACGTGCAACTCTACTCTGCTAGTTGGCCACAAGTTTATGCTTTATATTTATATACCTTTGACTTGGGTCAGAGTAGCTGAAAACACCCCATTAAAGGTGTGAGACATTCCATCTGAGCATCCCAGAAGGGATTAAGTTTAACAGTCTGATAATGGCATAAATGAATAGATGGAATGGTAGTGGGAAAAGAAAAGAGAAATTGAAACCAGTGTGGAAACAAGACTTGTCTGATGCAAATAGGATTTTTAATGATAGTTAGTTAAAATATACTTTCTGAAGTATATGTATGCCTTTTACTGAGGCCATGAATGTAATTTTTATGGAAGAAGAGAATTAGTTTTCTGGTATAAGCAAAAAACCCCAACCAACCAAAAAACACAACCGAAAAAAACAAAACACACCAGGAAAGTTATTGAATTCCTTGTGAATTTAACTGTGCTACGTAATTGGATGAACACAATCCATTCCTCTCATGGATAAATCCTGTTGTAGGGTGAGTAGAGCCTATTTCTCCTCAGTGTTGTGCCTGCCAAATTCTTGAAACTGAGCCTTCTTTGGGGGAATGCACACAGCACAAGTGCTGACACCACAGCTTCCTCCTTGCATTCTCTATGTTCAGATGGTAATAACATTCTGTGGTTTTAATAGACCCCATTCTTACTATGCAATGTAACAAAGTAAGCTGGGCAATTTGTTTACTAAATTACAGTGTGGACATTTGTAAGAGTTTGAATAATCAGTGGGATCCTACCCTAAAAAAAACCCATCTGTTTTTCTCAGTAATTCAACACTGCCTGTCCTTTCGTCGTTTTACAAATATAATTTAATTGAAACAGGCCACACCAGGGTATGCATTAACGTGCTGCTGTTGTGCTGCTTGGGTGGTAGAACGTAATTGGTCTGTGGTCCAGTGCTTCACAATGCTCCAAAGGCATGTGTCTATAGACCGTTAAAGTGCACCCTGTTGGGACACTGCTTAATTAAAATCTTAGGATATCAAAAGCAGAGAAGTCTAATGAAGAAGTTTCTTTCAAGCTAGTAAACACGGTTGTATGACATATGAACCAGTATAATGTATGTGGGCTGTTTCTGGCCTGCAGAATACTTAGTCAAACCAATGAATAGAAAAGGAGTTGCATATGGGGAATGTATCTGCCATTACTGAAGTGTGCAGTGCAGTAACCAGGGTTGTGCAGCCAGGTACAAAATACTTCATGCATTTTCTAAGGATCTGTTTCTTGCCTCGCAAATGTGCACTTTATGTTATCACATTATAATAAGCTGCATTATGAGTTTTTTTTATAACAATTTGCAATAGATGGATTTTAAATCAAAAAACTAATTCAAATTTGCTATCCTTTTCAGCTTCCTGTGCAGGAACAATCATGCTATGCAACCCAGAACATACACACTGCACTCAACCATGTAAATAAAAGAATTAATCTTGTTAATTCCTCTGTTTCCTAAGGAAATCTGTATCTTCCTGTCCATCCTCTCCTTTGTAGATTCAATTACAAGGTCTAGGCGTCCAAAGTCCAAGGCAATGTTAAACCCTGCAGGGACAACCTTCAGCAATGGAAGCCAAAATACAACAGACAGAACTCTGGTGCTACAGACATAGGATTTAAACTGCCTTGAATATTAATTTAATATAAATTTCCTGGTGAGGTATGTGTAATTCTTTATCCCCTTCCCTCAGGCAGCCAAAGAGCTACTGTGTCTTCACAAAGTTTTTCCAGGAAAACTGGCTTTGAACTTTTGGCTGTTATGATAGGTCTGCATGGATGCTCCACTGTAGGGTAAGCCAGCCTGTACTGAGATATATGCTAATATGGTTAAATTGTCTCTGGTATTGAATAAGTCAGCTTAAATCCAGGAGAAATATCTTTAGCTTACAGCGTTCTTCAGCACAGATCTAGTTTAAGTGGCTCTTCAGGTAAAAAAATAATCTTTTTCAGATGGTTGTATATAATATTTGTAAATAGATAACGATGTAATTTCTGGAATGCTGTTTTTTAATAGGGAACTAATCTGTTTGCCCTTAAAGAACCTAAAATTGCTAAAACCTGAACAAAAATACTTCAACAGATCCAGAGGATAATGAAATGGAGGCTTACTATCAATCAGAGAAAGGGGCTTTACAGAATTTTTTGTCTACCTTATTACTTAGGAGCCTTATCTCTCTCTACCCTCCGCTGATATCTGTTCTCTTTCCTATGTAATTCAGTAACATGTAATGTGGCTTTAATCTCCTCTTCCCTCCTGTCTGTGTGCTGTGAGACAAGAGAGACAGATGGGCTCGGAAGTCAGGGGGCAGTGGGGCTGCAGCACACAGCTGCATACCTGTCAAGTCTCCTCAGTAATCCATTTGATCATGCTGCTTTCAAGGCCTGTAGAGATCAAAACACCCCTGTACACACCACAGGTCCCCAGGGAGACAGCAATTGAACCTCGTCAGAGAGCTGTGCAATGGAAGAGACGGGGTCTTCCAAGAAAAACAATTTTAGGCCTTCTGCTGGTGCGACAATGTCTCATCTAATTTGAAGGGGTTTGCTGGTACAGTTAAGCTGGTGTAACTGCAACAGCAAATCCTGCTACAGGCAGAAAAAAATCTTAAAGCAGTTCTTAAATGGAATGATCTGTCCTTTTGTGTTTCTATAACTGTATTTATTGAAATGAATTTATAGGTGTTCTGGCTCATAAATTTAGATGTGGCATAAGCCAAAATAAAATGGATGTGCTGTGAATGTACTATCTGTAAATGCAGAATTTTCCCATCAAAACTTTCTTACAAAGCTGCAGCTCACACATACGGTCTTCTGCAGTTTCATGTTAGTCTTCACAAGCTAATACGAAGTACAACCCTTTAGGGGGAGAATCCTTACAAAATCATAGAGTCCTCCTCTGGTAATTCTATAAGCTTCTCATCCATTTAGGAGCCACTAGTCCTTTGAAAAAACACTGGTTATAGCATACCATACTAAATTATTATCACCAGTTTCCAAAGGAGTAGTCTGAATTAGTACTTGGATAGAAGATGTTTAGAGATTATGTTGCAATCACCCACCTAAAGTAGCACTGAATCATTAAGTAATTCTTTTAGAAACTCCACTATTTCTTAAACTATTCCTGGTGAAGAAATTAATATAAAAGATATTGCTACTAATGGCAATTAAAGACCCAAAGGGTACTGCAGGTCAAACACAGTCACCTGCCCAAACTCTTTCCTATGTCTGGATTACTTACAGTCCTGAAATTTTGGGTTGATTCAGCAGATTCAGCTGGACTTCTTCAGACTAGCTTGTGTATTCTAGATGCTTACTGGTGCTGTGAACTCTCATAATATCAGATCAGCCTTCTTGTCTGCCTCCAAGAATAGTTCCTTGAAGCACCAGATCCCATACCAGAGAAGTGATTGCAGGAAATCACAGGTTAGGCTAGTGTATACAAGGCTGAGGGTCTTGGAGCTGGGGAGAGGAGTTGCTCTTTCAGGTGCCTGTAGGGCCAATCCTCTGGGTTGAGCACTTGCTCTTTTACCCTGTGGCACTGGCAAGTTCAAGCAGATACAGGAATGGAAGAAGAGTGGAGGAGGCTTATAGTCCAAAAGTCTAGGTGGAACCACTGGCCCAGCTGCCTTCTCCCCTGGCCTCCTGCCCCATTCCAGCTGCTGTGAGATGCAGGGCCTGGGTAAACTTGTACAGAACTTGTAAATAGGGTCCAATATGTTTATTTGAACTAAATAAATCACAAGCTAAAGGCATTGCCAGGGTGTTCAAGACTCAAAGAGAGTCTCAAGTGCTCTGGAAAAATATATTTCTGCCTGGAGCACCCTCTCTAAAGTAGTATTCAAGAGTGATCTAGTAAAATAATGTAAGTTTAGAATTCTGACTGGGAATCTGAGGGTTATACACAATACTTGGCAAGAAGAATACAGACACATGGATTTTGGAGTAGATCAAGTGTAGTACACTGCTCTGGTTTGTTTTGTGGTATTAAATAGCTTCTATAATTGCATGTAAAAAATAATCTTTTACTGGTTTTGCTGTACTATCAGAAATAAAGATTTCTGATAGTAAAACAGACTGGTACATTCACAGTCTTCGCCTAGCCTCTCCTGTTCTGCTTCATGTTCCCTTCCCCCATCATTTGAATGTTACTGTCACTTAACACTAGGTTTTCTTCTGACAATATTTTTCTCTTGTTGCTGAAGCACACAATAGCCATCTAGACAGTGAAGAAGCATAATGGGGTACACTTCCAGCATGGGCAATTAGGTGTGCAATTCTCATTAATGATAACAGGACTTGCACTGAAAATTTTCCTCTATAAATCTACCAGCACAAAGCATTTTCCCTTATGAGCAACAGATGGGTTTTCCATAATGGCTCATTACCTCCTTGCTTTGTCATGCTGCCAGAAATGAAATATAAAGTTATTTATGGTTAGAGAAAGATGCACAAGTCACTGTAGATCATTCCTTCCCATCTTTTATAGTTTATCTAGTTAGTACTTTAAATGTCTCAGGACTAGAAAGTTTCAGAATATGACAGACCACTGCCTGAGAATTAAGATGAGTGTCCTTCTGTCTGGATATTTATCCTGATGGTCTTGCATCTCTAGGATGATGCTATGGTCTCCCCTGGGACTGCTAATTTGGGTGTTCCAGTAGAAAAGAGGCCATTCCTCAAAAAAAAATGTTGTCAGCTGTGACAACCCATTTCTGTGAAATTTGACTACAAGGGGCAGAAGGCGGCACTGTTTTATCATACATCATAAATTTGGAAAGGTAAACAAGTTACTTGATAATATTCCTTATTTGAAATTGGAAGGGGGAAGGGTGTCATTGCTTGGCACATTGGTGAATGATGGCATTTCTCTGACAACTGATGGTGGAGGCCAGAAAAGAGTAATTCTGATGTGGAGAGTGTTTTTATTTATACATATTTCACATTATTAAACTCTGTATATTGGAGTTTATACCCTGGATGTACCCACATATTCACTATTATCTCCACAAATACTTGATGAGGACCCGATCCTACTACAAATGTGTTCATCTGCCACCATTCATAAGTAATATATTTACTGTGGCATCAGTGTGGATGGAAGATGGAAGAGAAGCTGATGGAAAAATATAAGCTATTTTTAGAACGCTACTTACATTAAGAGTTTTTCCCAGAAGGATCATCAAGTGAGTTGATCCCAGCATATCTGTGAGTACTGTCTGAAGTGTTTCTCCCAGCAGGTTGCAGGATATGCTTACTTGGAGTTCCTCTTGCTTCCATTCAGGAGGGCTTTTTAATTGTATATAAATCTAATTGAGATCAGTCCAACTTCAGTATTTGCTTAAGCGTTTTCCTGAATATGGGTAGTACTAACCACATGTTCCTGGACTAGATTGGTCGCAGATTTTGTTTATCTTTGAACTCAGGTTTTGGTCCTTGTTAAGGAACGATACAACTTGAGGAAGTTCAGTGAAGTAATCCCAGTGGCAGAAGAAGGAAAGTAAGAATTTCTGCACTAAAGACGTAATAAAAGTATATTGAAGTGTGATGATGTATGTGTGGACTAGCAAGGTTATAGTGGATCCCAAATCTTTAAATTTTCTAAAATAGAGCTTGCCTATTTCATATATTGACAAATTCAGGGACCTATTTATAGAGTCAATAAGACACCTTTCTCTAATTGTAATCAGACATGCTTTCTGCATGCTACTTTGAAATGCTGTATTAGTGCTAGGTCCCTAGCTATGGGAAATGCCTCGTGCAGCTCATATAATGTATAATGCACAGATGATGGCAGGACAGTCTTTATGGCTTCCCTCAGTGATGAATAGCAAACAACACAAAAAATGCAGTTGCTAATGCAAATGCAGGTGTTAATGGAAATATTCTGCAGCTGACTGTGAAGTAGTCTCTCCTGCTATTTATACAAATGATCTGTTGAGGTTCACACCATGCCAAAGGTTCTGGCCTATGGACAAAGAGAGGGCTGCAAACTAGATGTCATCTAAAGAGTCTCCTGTTCTCAAATGACCTGTCAAAGGCTGATCTATGTCAACCTGTTTACCAGCTAATAGTTCGACAATGCAAGGTACAGCTAAAATAAGCAGATGAAAGAAAGGAAAAAGTAATGTTTGTTAAAACAAATAGTCTTATTCCTTTATTGAAAGTATGTAATCAGATATACTTATGAAATCAAAATTTTTAACAGTTTTCAATGACTATTATTATCTTAATGTCAGTATGTTCTTCTCTTTTCTTTGTTACTTTTTCTTTTTTTTTCTTTTACTATTCCTTTAATTAATGTATTTTTAGTTAGATTTTTTCCCCTCTAGTTTATAGGTTCTGAGAATCATGAACAAATGGTTAATAAAAGATTTCCTGTTTTCTTGTTCTGGAAAAATGTAAGTCACTTATAAAAATTTTTTGAGCATCAGGATTTGATCGTTTGGGATCCACCATTATCTTGCCAACCTATTAAGGATACCTTGTTTAAGCTTTTTATATTCATAGGATAGATGACCTATCTGAAAAAGACATTTTCTTATTGTTGAAATATGCATTTTGTTCACTCCAGAGCACACTTTCTTATCTTCAGTCCTATTGCACAGTTTTACAGGTTTTGGAACATGTTCTGGTGGCAGCTTCCACTGTGTTTTGGAAAAAGAAAAAAAAAGGAAAAAAAAGGAAAAAAAAAAAAAAAAAAAAAGAAAAAAAAAAAAAAAAAAAAAGAAAAAAAAAAAAAAAAAAAAAGAAAAAAAAAAAAAAAAAAAAAGACATATCTTTGTTTCAACTTCTCCCAGTGTATTGGCAGCAACATTATTCAGCCTTACAGTTACCTTGTGTCACTGCAGCTTGGCAAGCAGAGTGAAGCATGATCAAAGCCCTCTTTGGCCTTTGGTTTATACTTGCAATTCGTTATATAAGACCATTTCACTATGAGATTCAAATGCTGTTTCACACAGAAGGGCGATTTTTTTCTACATTAACATATTCCCACTCCACTGTGGAATATACTGACTTAGAAAATGCCAAGTTTATATCTGTTTAACATTCAAAGCACATATCAACCTGTTAAAAAAAAAAAAAAAGTTTTT
>VWZY01012008.1:1355-24143 GCA_013399075.1 Chloroceryle aenea | reverse complement strand
AAAAAAAAAAAAAGAAAATTCACAGACAACAGTGGTATAATTTCCTGGAAGAGTGTGTGTTAGTATCTAACAACGCCTAACACTACGGGAAAAAAATGTGGAGGAAGATGAAAATGCATCTGCTAAGGGGGAGATGATGATGAAATAGTTGTATCAGATTGGTCTATGGCAAAAGAATATATGAGAGTTTCTTAAATAAGTGTTCAGCATATCTGTGTTAAGTAAGCATACTGTGAATGCCAGGAAATCTTTGTGACATTTGGGGGCGGAAAGTGGGGAAAGGAGGAACCTTTTCTTGTAAATCAACCAGTTTATTTTCAGCATATAGTGCTATGAAATTTGATGCCTCATTATGCTGAGCTCTGTACCTGTACATATATCAGCCTGGGCATAGTAACAAAATTTTCCTTGCCAGACTCATTTTCTTCAATGTTGATTCACATTAGCTGAACACCTGGCACTAAATATTTTTCACTAAACTGAGTAATCTTTTCCCAAATGTTCAAAGTATTGGTACCTGTAAGAAAATTTTTATGAGTGATAACCAGAAGCAGGCAAACCTTCTTAACAAAATGCAATGTAAGCAAGTTTATATATAGCAAGAAGGCCATGCAAATCACTTATAATATTCCAGATACTCCAAAATGAATTGAGTAGGTAGTAAACTAGGTGCCTGTTAAAACTCATTATTGCCTTATGAACAAACTTTTTTAAGCACACCACATTTAAAAGACACGTTGCTTGGTGCTACTTAGCCTCTTCTGTTATTTGTTAAGAAAAACTAGGTATGTCCATCATTATGTGACTTACTATGATACTGTCAGAGAAGGTGAGATTTATACTTATCCACAGAGTTTTAAAGTATTGATATCATTATTTATTCATATACAGTGGCATCCACAGATCATAAATAGATTTTTAAGTCAAAATATCCCCTTGTTTTGAAAGTAATAGTTCAAAAAGGTTCTGGACAAACACTTGCAACTTGGAATTGTGTGTGATTGACCCTATCATGTTACCTAACACCTTTGAAGGCTATTTTGCTCAAGGATGTTGTAAACAACAATTGTCATAAAACGCCACAAGACAAAGAATCGGGGTGTTACAGATGGAAAACAGCACCTGAGACTGCATACATATTTTTACTTAGCCTTTTCTTTGTACAGTAGACAAAATAACTTTTCTAAAGTCAGTGGAACAGTTCTGTGGTTCAGCCAGGAATGGCCAGTTCTTTTTCCTGCTAGCTCTATGACCTTTTGTCCAGACATCCCTACAAATGACCTAACTTTTATACTACCTTGACAGCTACCCTTGTTAAAGCTAACTAAAGCTCACTTAACTACAAGGCATGCATGCTGGAAGTCCATTTTTTCTCTAGGCTTTGAGATCAACTTTTGAGTAATCTAAAGACTTAAAGGAATCTTTGTGTGTCACGTATACTGTTTGCCTTCTCAAATGCTATTAAGATAAACTTCTCCACAAAACCAGCAAAACTTCCCCAGCTTACTTACTGATAGGATAAATTGTGACATTTACTTTTTTTTTTTTTTTACTTACTTTTTGTTAAAGCAGGCACACACAAATGAACTAATTAAATTTTTAATCTCACCTGACTCCAACTTCACTTAGCAAATGCAAGATACTTGATATGCCTCACTTGTTGCATACTTACCAACCCACTTTGAGAAATGCAACTATGCAAGCTGAGAATTAGGACTCCTGCCCTTGCGGAGGGCTCATTAGGATTGCATGCTGAGGGTGCCATCTTAATTAGGGATGAAACTGACCACCTGAAAGTGATTCACACTAGCAGCCAACTGGAGTATTTTCCAGTTTCTGATTTGTCTGGCTTCCATCTGCCAGCTTTATCTTAGCAGCAACTTGATATCTGTTGATATCTGTTGATATCAACAATAATGTTCCTAATATCGTGCATTATATCTTGTCTCTTCAGTGCAACCAAGTTCAACTGTTCCCTTCACACTATGACTCTGTGCTGAGGGGGGCTGCTAGCTATGGGAGACTCATGACTAAGCTGATAAAATGTGAGACATCAAGTATATGACAAGACTTTTAGTAAATGACCTTGAAATGTAAAGTCCAAACCAAAATCTCCTGCTTCTCCTAAAAAGAAGTTAAATGAACAAAGCATGCCCTTACGCTTTCAGCCATCATTACCAGTACACTGAACTGACGCACGATTGGCACACAAGGTCACACTTCACAATGCTTCCTAGGATCTATTTGCACCTATTTCAATGATATCTCCAAGAATCTGTGTTGATGTAACCCATCGATCAAGCAACTGCAACTTCACCTGGAGATTTATTTTTATGCTTGTTGTCTAGCAGTGTAGTCTCAGAACAAAACAAGGCAGATGGGTGCAGATGCTATGTAAAATATGTGTTGGTGAGAGGACAGTGATGTAAGCAAGTCCATATAAAATCTAAAGAGGTTCAGGAGTACGAACAAAAGTAAGTGACATAGATTCTGAATGAAAAAAACAAGTTAATTTAAACCATAGCAAAACGCTTGTGCTTGTCAAACTGTGCTGCAAGCAGGTACATCCCCCTCAACATCCAGACTAATAGGAAGTGGAAATTGCAACACCTTAAAGTCCATTAAGATTTGTTTAGTTTTAGCTCTGACACAATCATTTACTGCTTCCATGTAGTCATGACTCTTGAAATTGGGGATTAAAAACTGAGACGGCTTTTTCCATGTTGGGAAAGGTTAATGGAAAGGTTTCCCAAGAGATCTTTTTTCCTCCAATTGCTTCTGAAATTCCCATTAATACAAAAATTTAGTATGCTGTATTTCTTGGCATGTTGATTGTTCCTAATAAATAATAGAACTTTAACTGTGTTTCATGTCTTACCTTTCACTCAGGGACTTCCAGCATGGTTTGAGTACTTTCTGTGTCTAGGGTGGAGCACAACATGGTTTACACCATGAAAGTAAGCCTGCTTGTAGAAAATATCTCCTCCAACTGAAAGAATGGGGAGATATTAAGTGGAAGAATGGCTATGGACAAAATTTGGTTAAATTCCTGTGTGTTTAGACCTGCAAGTAAGTTTTGCAGAATTTCCACATGTTCAGTCTTTCTTGAGAATTGAAGCCCAGTCCTGAACAACAACAACAACAACAACAAATCAGTCATGTTTAAATATCACAAGGTATATTTGCATGACTAATGTTCTGAGGTTGGAGCCAGAAGGAGCAGAAACCTAAAATATTTATCTCATCTTTGTGCATTGAGTGTCCCTCTCAAGCTAATACCCAATCATTCAGTGCCCAGCTCACTTTGCACTGTGTTTTTGGGGAAGTTATGGAAAACAGGGCGTGCGGCATTGAACAGCCACTAATAGCAACAAAGAAGACTTGCGGGTCCTGGAGTCCTAAGATTTCCCAGATAACATTCATGTCTTCACAGCTATCAACTGCGACTGCATCACAGACAGATACAGGTATCTCTAGAGATGCACCTATTCTTCTCTATTGGTTTCCATCATGCCTTACTCTGGGCTGAGACAAAAAAGTATCTCTAGCTCCAGCTGCTAGACAAAAAAGTATTTCTCACTCCAGCTGTTAGGCTTGAAACTATTTCATGCAAAGATATCACACTTACAAAGTGCTGGCTTTCAAAGGTAAAACAGTTGTTTGACTGCTTGCAGAAATTGGCACAAAGCCATTTGCCTTGCCATTCTCACATCTAGTGGTTGTTGCACTGTTAGAAAAGACAAGTAATTTAGGGGCATTGTGTTCCCTAACACGTGCATTTCATATTGGTGAAAGACAAGGCTTAGCTCCCAGGATTGAGGAATTAGAGGTTGTTTTTTCTGGGTTTGTTCTGAATTTGGCTGCGGCTGAATTTCTAGTGCTGACTTTGTGTATACCAATTCATTCACTGAAGCCTTAATTGCTGATTTACTTAAAACAACAGTGCTTACATCACTTGTTAGTCTGAGCTGTTTGCTTTGAATAGATAGGTTTTTCAATGTCTCAATGAGAAGTGAGACTTGACCATCAGTCTATCACCCACTGTCTACTTTGATTAATTAACTTATATGCAATAGTCTATGCTTCAGTTTATATCCTTTATATCTCCCCTCCCCCACAGTTGCATTTTATCTTTCTTTGAGCGAGATAAGCAACAGAACAGTGCAGACAGATGTTTATATAGAGAGGCTGAAGTTGGCTGGGATTCCTGACTCTTATGAAGAAAAATTCTTGCATATTATGTACTAGTGGAACAGAGCACACAAATACTGTATTTTGTTGAAAGGAAGCCAGTTATGAACAAGCATGAACAGTAATATATAAAAGGTCACCTCACTTAAGCTTTGAAATTAATACCATCTGCAAAATTGCTCACAAGCTGGAGTAGAAGACCATAAGTGACAAAAGGATCTAAAAGAATATTCAATGTTTGAACATGACTGTTTATGGTAAAAAGAATTAGAAAATGGAAGAGAAGCTTTTTAACATTTAAAAAAGAACTGGGCAATGTGAACACTTCCTATCTGTTTCTAGTAAACTGGAGCATCTCAGGATTAAAATAAATAAGTATCAAGGTGCAAGGGATGAAGTAATTGCAGTTTACTGTTAGAAAAAAAACATAGACAATCTTTTAAAATGTAAAACTTAATAAGAACCCCAGGCAAACCTTAAGAGAATTCTCCAGCGTGGATCATAGCTTCTCCTTGCCCAGGATAAAATCAGTGAGCAAGTACTTACAAGGTTAATCCTGATACACCGATTTTGTTGTTATTTGTTGCCCAGTACCTCTAGAACTAGTTTTAAGCAGCACAAGTTGAGAAGTCAAGCCCTTTCTGTAATCAAGATGTTATCTAAGGTAATGAGCCAAAATAACTTTGATCTGAAAACCTGTTTACTGTTGGTGTTGCCATACTGTTGGTGAGCCATTACAACCCTTTTTCCATGCACTTGAGATTTTTTGGGAAATGAAAGTTGAAGATGGTGTAGACTGGAAAAGGAAGACATCATCATGCTGAGAGTGTAAATAGGTATCTAGACAGAGATTCACTACTTTGCATTGCTTTTGTCCTGCAGTTTCAGTGCTAGAACTTCAGTACTGCTGCCCATGTGAGGGTGTGTTTTGCTGGTACATGAGTGTTTTTCTGCTGCTAATAGTTTTGTTCATTGTGCTTTAATTCTTCCATCTACTGGCAGCTATATTATTTTTACAACTCAAGAGATGACACAAGGTTTTGTTTTGAATCATTTTGGCATGTAAGTATATTTCTGAGTGGAAAAGAGGTTTATTCTCTATTGGGAATGGGAGGAATTCTGGGAGATAGCATTTATAAAGATTTTCCATTTTGTTCTTGCAAAACAGTTGTTGGGACTTGAGTTTTGTATTGCCCTTTTTGCTGCTTCAAGTTCCAACATTCTGCTGAGCCACTCACGGGAACAAATATTGTAGCAATTTAGCCTGCTTAATATAAAAACCTTATGAAATCTGCTTATGAAATATTAAATATATGGAATTTGGTAGGCTGCCACTGAAGTCATTGACTCTGTTGATGCAGTTGGCTCCACACCAAAATCTGGGGTTGACCATCATATCCTTCTTTGGTCACATTCATGTCTGTTTTCTCCTGTTCTTGATTGCCTGTTCATGGAAGCGTGTATGATTCCAGGAACTGCAATCAATAGATGGTGACTGATGAGGAAGTGAACAATGAAGCAGCTCCTGTTGTGTGAACACTGAGATGATGCTCCCAGTCATGATGCTCACAGGCATGACTGTGAGCGCTGGCTACTATAACAAATTCTAGCTGGGTCAATGTCAGCCATCATAGATTAGAGCAGCCTGAAGACTGTCATTTGTCTTTCAGGGGAAGAGAAGTTTTCAAGGAACAATCAAGTACAAAAAGTGAACAGAACTTTAAGAATGAAACTGTCCCTTAACCTAAGTCTTGTTTGGAAGAGATCTCTTCTGCAAGGAGATCTCTCAAACTTGAGATTTTCTTCAGTAAAGCTTATACTGGGCATTTCTGAATGTCAGTAATGAATCCAAGAGCAGAAATTCCTCAGACATATTGATGTGCTCCCTTGACAAGGTACTTTTGCATAACTTAGTTGTCTCTGAATTTTCACAGTGCACAACCTTTCAAATTCTGCATCTAGACTCTGCGCTGTTTGGGGTTTTTAATTGTTTTGTTGTTGCTGTTTTGTTTTCATGAGCTGTTCTTCAACTATCCTCAATCTCCTTATCCATTTTACCTCTTAAAATGGAGCATTGGCATGGGGGACGGTAGCCAGAACATGCAGTGCCCTAGCTAGCTCGTTGTTTTGCTTCTGTTAAGAATGACACCTTCTCTTACAGCATTTCTTTAATGAAAAGCTCACCATCAAAACAATATAGAGTATAACTAGAGCTCTTATTTGCACAGATCTTTACAATGGCAATTTCCTTCAAATTTTTCTTTCACGGAAGCAATTCCATTCATTCTGGGTAAGATTAGTCGAAACTCCCCCTTTGTTTCACCAAGATCATCTGAATGTGCCAGCTGAAAAGCTTTTCAGGAGTCATGTATTGACGTCTGTTTGGGGTTAATTTGGGAAACCTCCAAGAGTCAGCCAACACTTTGTTATAGCTTGTGTAAGGTGGGAAATAGGGAAGACAATGCTTATGTAAGAAGTGGGAAAATAATAATAGCTAGAATGATAGAACAACAAATGAGAAGCAAAATGGGTAACATGAGAGAGCAATGTGGAATTTCTTTCTGTTTCTTTAACTTTTCTTTTTATGAGGCTCCAGTGAGGTGTACACAATGCAACAGTTTTGCTAGGCAGCTTCTAAAAGCAGGATTCAGTCAGTGTTTGATGTTGTTTCCATCCAAGCCATAATTATTCAGTAATACAAATCCAGAAACCAAGAGTACTTGATGGTGTATGCTTTAGGGTCTGTAATATAAAATAATATTTCACTGGCTTAGTATTTATTCAGTGCACTTCAAACTATACCCTGTTTTTAATACTAAACCAAACAATTAATTTAAGCATCCTGAAAATTCTGCTTTTGTGACAGCTGCAGAAAAAACAGAGTGGTAAAACCAAAATGGTTTAATTATTAACAGCTGTTTCCTATAGAGAAAGAAACAAGCAATGCAATAGAGATTTGTAAAATACTCTCCTTGACATTCAGCTTTTAGATGAGATGGAATTTTTTTGTGGCTTGCACCTGCTCTTCAGAAGTTATAAAAAGGAATATGGACCATTCCCCTTTTGCATACCTGACTGTGAGTGTCTGCACACACCTTACATTGAAGTTGATGTGAACTATTTAAATTCATGTCTAAAGGCAGACTATGCATTTTATGACTACATTATGTAAGTAATTCAAATATACAGGCTTTTTAGTGTACAAAATTAGGGATTGTTTAATCTTATCTTTTTCTACCCCAAAATATCAGTATAAACATAGGCTATTTCATCAAGATTTCTTTGAAATTATAGTTTTGGGGATTCTGACTATTACAAAATGAATTCTCTCCATTTCTGAGTCAGGATTTGATCAAATATGTTTACTGAATATGAAGTGACATGGAGATGCATAATCCCAAAGAGCTAAAAGATCTATGAACTAATGAAATACTATAATTCACATTTTTCCAGTTTTACAAGCTCAAAGCTTCTTTCACCTAAAATTGTAAAAAAATGTTTTAAACAGTAAACAGTACTGTGATTGTTCATATGTTTTATAAATGTAATGCCTCAAATTCATCCAAATCCTACTGACTTCATTGGAATTACAGAAGGCTTTGGAACTGAATTTCAGTTATAGAACCACACCCTAAACTGTTGCAGCCATTTTAAGTGTTAGTAGGTTTTAGTAGTTCTGAAAATGCTAACACTTGAGAACTTCTTCCATTTTTCTTCCTATTCTTTTCTTTTTAAAAATTGGCTTAGTTAATTTATTTTTGATTCCATAATATAAAAAAAAAAAAGTGGGAGAGTTAAGGAAGAGGTGATTATTCATAGTTTTGTGTGTATGAGGAAAGAGAAGTTTGGCAACTCTCTTTTAGACCTCCCTGTCAGTGCACATATTGTAAAAGTAGTCTGAAATATATCCAAAGAAGACAAACATAGGAACTGAAATTTTAACTCTTATTGGCAGTGACATTAGTAGACTCAACACAGAATCCTGGGTCTGGATATATTTTTCTTCTTTTTAACAACAAGGATAAGGCAACTAATACAGCTTCAATTCCTTCACCCTCTGTGGTATTTTGCTTTAATGGTGGAATTTTTTCCTCTCGCCTCATAATTGAAAGTCCTCTCTGATGTAAACTGGAAATTGTAGCTATTTTAAAATAGAGTACAGTAAGTTCACAGCACTGCACACACACAAATCATTGTCTTTATTCCAGCATGCACCCTCTACATTCAACTAGTAGGAACTCAAGAAACCTATATGTGTTTATACCATGTCACCTTTTGGATAGTACTTATACAATACAATGATATATTTTTTCTTCATAATGATTGTCTCAAGATCTCATAAAACTGTTTACTTCAGTTCACCTTCCAGATAGAATTGGTCAAATATTCTGTGCAGTGAATTTGTAAACAAGCAAGGAAAAATCAAGCAGTAAAATCTATGAAAGCTGTAATTATGCTACATATGTACAGTTTCAATTTGTGTTTCTGTGGCTTTCTACCTAATTCTTTCACAGAGAAGTTAACTCTGCTCTTTTAATTTTTCCCAAACCTGTGGATCTCAAGATTAGCTTACTTTACTTCCAGGCAGTGGGAAGTAGCAACAAAGGCTAGGAGAAGGTAGGGACTTGGACACACTAGTGAGTGGGCAGCAGGAGATGGCTGAATAGCTGTAGCAGGTAGAATGGGTGGCAGCAGTTAATGGAAGAAAAAACAGGAAGGGCTGGTCTGCCAAGAAGGTTTCAGCATGACAGAAGGGATTTGCATAGACCAGTGGTTCCTATTTTTCTGTGGATGAGATGTACTTTGGTTTTGTATTTCACTTCACTGAGCTCAGCTCCTCTCTCCTCCACCTGGAGATTCCTGCTGTCTCTGTGTCACCAGCCCACTTTGTGGCCACCATTGCAGAAAATCCCCAAGTCCAGGAGGCCCTGGATATGGCTCTGCATCAAGACAGTGTAGTTCTGGCAAACTTTATTCCCTTAAATTCTGTTGCTTATCAATCCTATGTTGTTGTTTTAGCAAGAAGAATCACGTAGCTTTTTGGGAGCTGCTAGTAGATGCTATTCTTTGTGGCTTTATCCTTCCTGTTAGTAGATTCCTCTGTACTGGATGAAGATGGTGTTGGCTTCCTTTACCCAGGACATTCTCTGTTCAGAAACCAAGCTGTCTCTCTCCACATCTCAAATGCCAGCTTCATGGAGAATGTGCTGCTACACAAACTAGGAGTCTTGCCAGGCAGGTAATGACAGGCATTGAATATATCACAGCAGCCAATGTCAGAAAATTGAGCAACATATATGCAAACCATGGGATGGCAAAAGAAAACAGATAATTTTATCAATGCTACTAATGGCAGAGACACTGGCAACAAAATTCACTAGGTTCAGCTTGTCTCTCCTTCTTCACTAGTTTTCTGTAATTTCCCCGTATCAGCTTTTTGTTTCTCTTTCAATATATTTAAATAGATTCAGTGTATGAATTGAAACCCTGAATTGTATTATAATGGCATTTCCCTTGATTTACAAGCACTCATTCTGAGGAATTTACTTACCACTAGATTAAGCTAGAGGGTCTGCAGTTTCTTAGACCTTGATTAGATTTCTCTCGGTTGAATTCCCTCTTCTTCAGTCTACCTGCACATCCTGTCCCTTGTTGTCTTCATTCTAAATCTCACACTGATATTTCACACAGTGTGGAGTATTATCCCTGTTCTCTGATAGTCTATTCCTTCAACATCCAGCAGTGTAGATACTGGAGTTGTACATATTCTAGAGAAATATATCTGCCTTTCATAGCTGCAGATGAAACTCAGTTAATAATATAGCTGTACTGATTTTGTTTGGTCTCATAGAAATAATGCCATTTATCTTCGTCTCTTTAGATCTGACATGAATGCTATTTCTTGGGAAATGTCATACTTTTTGGTGTCTGGATTTTCACCCAGGCTGAAGTTATCACTTGTAATACATAATCTAGGTTCTGTCAATCAGCCCGAGCTATCTGAATTGAACTAGGCAAAATGATGGACAACTTCTATTCTTTGAAATCTGACATTCAACCTTCCTTCATCTCCATTTGAAAAAAGCATGAGAACCTATTGACGGAAGAGGTGGGAAAAAAAAGAGAAGTTGTTTGGCTCAGAGTTTTGCTCTTTCTCAGTCAAGCACTGAAAACTGTTGTCCGAAGCACACTGAGAATTAGGGAACAGTGAATTTGTGCAATTGAAAACAGTTATGTAAATTTAAATGCCAAATTTCCTGTGCCAGATGCAATATGAATTCACTGTAGGGCAAGAACTATCATTAGAGCTCCCTAGGAAAGGAACTAGAAAAGCAAAGCAATGATTTTAAGGTAATATGTTGATGTTATTTGAAAGCTGCGATTGGGATGCAAACATTTGTGCAACATTTTGGTTTACGCAGCCCCTTATTAATGCATCTGGTATTCATTTTAATACCACTAATCCTAATGGATTTATTTAGTACTCATGTGGATGTCATATGCACTTCCTGTAGGTGTTGTGCTGTGATGAAGTACTGGTTACTGGATACTTAAAATAAAGTGTTACCACATTTCCTTTGATTATGTAAATTTTTTCATAAGCTGTCACAATAAAATTCTTCCTGGTATATGTTAGTAGAAGCAGCTGTATGTGAAGACCATTGTATCAGCAGTATTTGAATAATGTCATGGCCAGAGGGATTCAAGACTAATAGATAAAACATTCAGTTATCCTGGCAGTAAGTGGAATTTGAAAGCGTTTCAGAAAAGCAATCTTGATTGCACATAGGAATAGAGCAAATGGGTAGATTTTGTCAAGGTGGCATTTTATTTTTATATAAAGACAACCAGTCTGCATACACTTTATCCAGAAGAAATTTGTTTTACGGCTTTTGTGTGGAGCAAGGGATATCAGTGGGGCAGTGAGGCACTGTGGTTTGCTCACCATGGTTTTTGTGTATATGTTGACTGATGCTTGCTCTTCAGAAATTTGTTTGCCTTTCCTATATGTTTATGAAGTTTGTAACATTTATTCAAGAATAAGCATTGCCTAGAAAACTTTCCAAAAGCCTTTCTTTATAACAAAATAAATGTCTTGCAAAGTGTCTTCAGGTCTCTTAGTGGGGGGGTTGTTGGTTTTTGTTGGGTTTTTTTTTGTTTGTTGGTTTTTTTGTTTTTTATTTGTTGTGTATTTTTACAGTATGACCTAGGAATGTCAGACAGAATTAAATCAGAATGGACTGGAATATTTGGTTATATGGTTTGAATTATCACTAGACTTAGGAAAATACTTCTTTGGTAGAGCTGTAGCTTTTAATATGTGGATTTGTCTCACAAATCACTGAATGTGATATGCAGCCTAGTACTTTAAAGCCAACACTACTGAAATTCTGCTGCTTCTTATCCTCACTGAAATAATAAGCCCTCCAGAAAGAATGCTTCATAACCCTGCCCTTGTCCAACAGGTCATTTTTGTAATATCCAGTCTGCTACTAAACAGGAAGAGTAAGGCTTGGGATAACATCCCAGGATACTGCATCTGAAACTGGGTCTTAAACATTTTAATGTGATTAAGCGTCATCCAATTTTTCAAAGTTACTCTTTGCATCCATTTCTTTCTGGTAGAAACACAAGGGAGTTACTTTCTTAACCTGGTAGTGTGTTAAACATATTGAATGCTCACAGCAGAACAAAGTCCTCTAAAAGTGTCAAAAGAAAATAGAAGACGGTTGTTCTTGCTCTCTCTGTCTTCCAACAACTGCACCACCTTGGGGAGGAGACAGGGACTGTTTTCAGAAGGGCTGGCATAAAGTAAAATTGTTCCGGCACCGTATCCTTAGCCAGGACCGGGGAAAAAAACATGTTATCTCCAATGGCAGGAAAACCCATGAATGTACCTATGGCTATAGAAGAGGTATTTCGGTGGCTTAGTTTGTCGTGTAGGAGGTGGTATAGCTTTGCAGGTAGAAAAATTCTTTGTCAGCAACTGTCATGTATCCAGCAGGAGTTTCAGAGTACAGCTGTGGTAGTGTACCTAGAGCTGTGGAAATGCTTGTAGAAAGATTTTAAGTGCCAGCAATGGAAATGCTCTTGTGTCGGGAGAAGGCCTGGGAACAATGATCCTGACCCAATATGAGTTGCAATCATGTTCAACTTTATTGTTTCTCTAGCCATGCTTATATATGCTTTGCCTAAAAGCAATTGGTTAGTCACACTGTCCATGCACCTAACAGCATCCTGATTGGTGGGCACGCAGCAGGCTCATCCTTAAGGCTTTTCCCACACTCATAGTGTCCTATATTCAGCATCTTATCTTCTGCCTTTGAAGTTGGGCAAGCCTCCCGGATCCTCTTCTGCCTTCAAAGATGGCTAAGGATGCCTGCTTGTGCCCCCACGCACTTACTCAGGGGCCCAGGCTCAGGCCTCTCGTGCACACGTACACAGGGCCCAAAGAGGCCTGCGGTCTGGCTTGTTCACCCCATGCTGATGTGTTCGTAATCTCCTTGTTCATGCAGCCATTCCCTGACACTCTTGAAAGCAGGGCTTAAAAACCCACATACTGACAGGAGAAGCCTCCAGTTTCTCAAGGCACAGTGTGTGTCAGGCAGATTAAATGACCATGAAAAAGACTCATTCCTTTCAAATGCCCATGATACTGCTTATATAGAATAATACTAAATGGGAATTCTACTGGGTTTGTCACTCTGTGGCTGCTAAGAGCTGAACTAAGTTATCATCCATGCAGTCACTCATTTATCTATTCATAAAGGGGAGTTAAGTGGAGTTTTGCAGGACTGAAATGAGTAGTTTATGTTCTGTCTGATCATGACAGTCTTCTGTGTTTGTGTTCTTCCACAAGCTCACAGAAAGGTAGTCCTTCTGAAATTAGGTCTCACCCTTGTACTTCTGAAGTCATAATACTCAGACTGCCTTGCATCATGTCTTTTTTGCTAAAGTAAATCATACTGTGAAAAAAATGTATAGTAATGTAGATACAGCAGCTGATGCCCAAACCAACTATATAATCCACAGTTAATCAATTCCTGTTGATTTGGGAATAATGGCTTTTCTTAATATGATATGCCTCTCTTACTAAATTCCCCTTCAGGGTAAAGGATAAGTTCCACTCATCATTTTCTACCTGTCTTTTTCTCTCCTTTCCAGCTCCAGTCTTTCTGTTAGTCCATGTTAAAATACCAGAAAGCAAATCTAATGTAAACAAATATCTATGGAAACATCTATGGTTTGGTATAACTGTTTTATGATTACAACCCCTACCACCTGCCTCTCCCCAGGTAACTCCTTGAACAAAGACAACAATGTGTATGGTTACATTTTCATGGGAAGGAATATATTCTTTCTGATGATGCTGTACTTTGTTATAGCATTTAGATAATGAGATATTATTGCTTGTTAAAAATCACTTCTTAGCTCAAGGCTACTTTTTACCTTCTTGGGCCCTTGGATAATATCTGGGGTGGTAGAGGGAATTTTGCATAGCTCATGTGGATTATAGATTACACTGTCTGAAAGGAAACAGCAGAATGTAGGGGTTTTTTCTTTCTCTTTTTTTTTTTTCCGAGTTACAGCTTGGGTCACCTGTTAATGGGCTGTTGCCAAAATTTGATTTATTTGACTTAAAATGTGTGAAGTTAATAAAGTAATTTCTCACCACTGAGTTTTGTCAAAATTATTTTGAGAGAAGGGACCTACCTGTGCTTCTTCCATCTTCCTTTCTGTTCCAGTACATCTGTAAAGGTGATACCAAATAAAGGATCTTTCACTTAGTTGAGAGCCCCTGACCAAAACTTTATTTCCATAGAGGAATTCCCACAACCCAACATGGATTAGTCTCTATATGTAAAGTGTCTTGGATATTTTTTCCATCTTCAAGACTTGTAGTATCATAAGAAGGCAGGGCCCTGACTGACAGGTTTTCTTTGCAGGGCTGTGTTTCAGTATTATGGTCAAATTCATGCACAGAAGCAAAACAGCTGTTGTTGGTAAATCTTTTTCTTTATAGAGTACTGCTTCCCACTTGAGGTATATCACTCTTTGGAACACACATTACCAGAGATAAACAAAAATATGATTAGCTTACAGAGCTAAACAAAAATATGCTATGTGTTACATGTTAAAAATGGTTATTAGACATATATATTCAGACCCCATAATATCACTCCTGTTTATAGCACCTCTACTGTTACCAATACATTTTCTTTCTTGGAACAGTTAAAAATATATTTCTTCACTTATAGGCTGTACTTGCAATTAATTCTTGGTATTATCATGTCTTCTTACTTAGATTTTCACAAGATTTCTTTGGATGTTCATATCAAAGCTAGTTGGCCATGTTTCCACCATAAATTTACCCCCAAAAAATGGACAAAGTACATTACAAACTGTAATACAGATTCATTACACCTGGATCTGGACCTGCAGTGTGGATCAAGTCAGATAGCTTTTTATTATGTATCTTTTACAAAGGTATTTATCACACCTATCTGCTATCGCAAGGCAAGTGATTGACAGGTATCCAAACTTTGTCAGAAGAATCTTGGAGGAATTCTGGCTTCTTCAGAAAACATTTACAACTTGCTGCATGTGATTCATGGAGTTTCTTTAAATGAGCTACTATTTAGTTCTTTAGGAAATATGATTAATCACTGATCACAGGAAAAAGCAAAGACCTGACAACTCATCTGTATTCTAGCTTTACTCTGAAGATCATGTATCTGTTGGTTGATGTACTTTTTCTAGTACTTCAGACCAAATATATGTAGTACCTGTGTATCTATTTCATATCAACAGTCGGTAGTAAACCAGCTGAGGAAGTAGATTTGAGACTATGCATTCCTCCTTTCTGGTACTCATATTGTCAGTTCCCATAATTGTTATCATTGTCTCAGGAAGGTATAAATAAGCATGATGTCAAATAGCTATGAACTATCCAAGCAAGTGTTTCATCATGACAACATTATAATCTTGCTGTTATTCATTCTGGTGGCATCAGGAGGTTTTTTTTGTTCTCTTCATTGGAAAATAAGTTGAGTATAATTATTGATGACTTAAAAAAAAATTTAAATCCTTAGGATCTGAATTATATCCAAACTATGGCATGGACAGCATAACATATTCACATGTTAATCATATCATTGACTGGACTGCCATGTGACCAAGGCAGGACCTCACTCTTTAAGGTGGTTTATCTGGTAATATTTATGTATATTCATTCACTTCCAATGACAATTTTAATTTCTTTTTCTCTGTAGAAAGTATAAACATACACGTGTGTATGTGCATGTGTTTCCAGTTTCACCTTCACAAAATAGACATACTGCAAAGGTAGCCTTGCAAACCTGGATTAAGAAAGGATATTAACCACTGGTGCTTTAAAACTTGCTACACTCCTACATTATGGTTCAGCTGGGAAATTATACTACCTGATTCGTTGCAAACAGCTGTATTTATTTAAAGAAAAAAAAAAAGAGAGAAAGAAAAAGCAAGCTATGTTGGCATATATCCATCCATTGCCAGTAAAAAGATAGGCATGTGCTAGATGCCAGATCTCTTAAGTTAAAATGTAGTACTTTAAATGGCTTTGCGTTATATCTGTGTTCCTAGTTTTAGGATGCTGTTTCTTACAGCTTAGATACTTCAAAATTAGGAAGAGAGGTCTCAGCCTAATAAATCAGTACAAATGTGGAAATGGATTCTAATGTTATACATGTAATCAATAATAGCTATTGCTGTCGTTAATGTCATTGGTAGTCATAATTTGTTGAAAGAAACAAAAAACTTACGTTGATAATTTTTCAGTCTTTAGTTGAGAAGATACAAACAATATTTCACAAAGAAATGTTTTCTTCCAGGCTTTTACAGGAATTTGGATTAAATAGGTGTTAATTTAAAATGTAAAAATGACGTAGGAAAGAAAACAACATGACCAAAGCATGAGATACAGCATCATATGGAGGTTATTATTGAACTAATAGTGGGAGTAAGTAGCTATTTCATCTTTACTTTGAAACTGGCCCGATTGGATACTACTAACCAGTTTGGATAGAGAATGAAACAGAAATGCCTGTGTTATTTGGACTGATAATAAAAATTGGTTTGTAAGTGACCTCTGATATTCACAGAGTCCAAAATCTTGCTCAAAACAGGTCCAGCTTCAGGTTGTCCATGGTCTTGTTCAGTCAAGTGATTAAAATCTCATTAAATTAGCTTAGGGGAAAAAAAAATAAAAAAAGGTACTTTAATTCTTCCTTTTAAAATTATCTGGGTTTTTTGATAACAAAAGAGAAAATTTGTAAGCATTATCTCATCAAGAGAACAACTGCCTTTATTTTCTTTATGGTTGTATTTTAAAAGTGACAAACAAACGCCCCAGTAAGAACAGTATTTTGTACAAAACTCCATTTGTATTTTACCATCCTGATTCAAAGAGAACTGTATTTCTTGTTTTCCAGTTAGTTTTCCTGACATCTTGAGAACTGCCAAGTAAAACCACTAGCAAAACACATTAAGAATGCTCTTTTATTTTAAAAACAACAGTAAGCAGAGTACTTTACATACCATAAAGAAGTAGCAAATAACTAAAACCAATTTTTCATTGCTTTCATTTGTAAAAGAATGATAAATTAAATATAATGAAGACCTGAATTCTTTTCAATAGCCAGAGCATGGTTCTTGAACATGTATGCATAATTCTGATTTTGAGTAGACCCATACAGAGCAGTCTGTTCTTTGAGTTAAGTGTTAAGTATTATTTTAGTATTGTAAATCATATACTTGCAGGAAAATTATCCTAGAAAATTGATATTAATCGCAGGAGGTGTATACAGCTAAAGGGAAACAAACGCTTTGAAACATTTTTATAAGCTTGAGGGTGGTGGAACAGTGCAATGCAGGCTTGCTGAAGTGAGCATGGAAAATAATTTCCTTCTTCCACAACAAATAGTAGGGTAGCAGGTGTTTGCTATTGCTAATTCATGGCATTGGAGACAGTATTTAGACCCTGACAGACCTCCAAAGCTAACTTTCAGGTTAGAACTCCTTCCTGACACTCAGGGTGTCTCAAGCTCATATCCTTTGTGATGATTCCCTGGGATGGGAGTAGGGAGGGAAAGCATACTCTATTCTTTCTCCACTAATGCAATTCACTTGTATAAAGTGAAGACTGGATCTTGTTCTGCCTAGTTTCAAAATATCCAAGAGCTATTTTGAATTTCTGTGTTTGGGCACGTGGTCCCTGCACAACAGCATGTGTATTGAACTTGCTGTGTATTTGTGACACGTCCAGCTGCATCCTGTACTGTCAGGGCACAGGTCACTGGTGACGGCCAATTAAAACATGTCACTTTTACATACTGCACTAAAATGTGCTAGGATGAGATACTGAAGTTTCTTCAGTCCTGAACTATAAACTATAAGGACTTGGCATGCAGTAAAGCATGCAGAGTACACTTCTGAATGCTCAGGCATGTACAGTTTTTTTCATAAAATGCAGTGCTTCTGCAGGTCCCTGTGACAGCCTTCCCAAAGCATGGAGTCCCTCGTTGAATGAAGAAGGCAGCAAACATTGCTACAATGGTTTCCCTGGAGTCACCACTTTTCTTTTATTACTCTTGCTTCTTTCCCATATTGTAAAACCATCCCTCGAACATACAAGTTCCCAATACAAAAAGTGTCTCAAAAGACTGCCAGTTTCTTGTGGAGTTGAGGAAATGATTCTTCTCCTTTGAGTTTTATGACTTGGTATTCATGGTCCAGGAACTTCCTTGTTATTTTTCCTTGTTGTCTGACATAAGTTAGTAGAATACCTTTTTTTACTAGGAGAAGTGTCTTGAGTTGGTTGTGTCCCCTTGGAAAATAAACTTAAGCTAGTATTTGGAAAAGTTGGAAATAGGATGCCTTTGTTGTCAGACCTTTTCATATTCTGTTATCAGTAGATATTTCTTTATTGGTTACCCTTTGGCAGAAACTAGGGGTTATTCTTTCAGCCATACTGTAATTTTTCTTAGAAACTTTAAAAAATATGTCAGTTAAGCTGTCACAAAAGTTCTTTAGAGTTGAGTCTGTTTGGGGGGTTTTGGTGGTTGGAGAAACTAATACCTTCTTACATTGTTGTGAACAGTTGGCCAGATTTATCACCAGCATCTTCCCATTGAACTCAAATTCTCTCTTTTCCTTCCTCCATTCATTCTAGCAGGCCACACAGAATTAGATCAGACAGTAAGTTTATGGTGCTGTTTTCCCAGTTCAGGACATTTTGAGCTTACTTAAAATATTCCTTCTCCCCATTTAGCCAACCAGCACAAGGAAAGGTAATATACTGCCCTAGTTTGTAGGGCACTGTTTCCTTATAGATTCTGTGACAAACTGACAGGAAGTGCTCTTCCCTGGGAATCCATTACTATCCAGATGTGCCTCCTACTGCCATAAGCGTTAATATAGTAGGGCCAAAATGGAAAAGTAGGGAGGAATATATAATAGCTATATGATTTTTTGAGTACAGGCATATTTGTAACATTTCACTTCTTGACAACTTTCACTTGTCAATTTTAGTAAGTATAAGATACATGGTGACAATTTTGAACCCTTTAAAATAAAAATGGAGATTTGGAGCTTCTGTGTTCTCCATGTTTTATTCCCACTGGATGGGTTTGGAAATTTTCCGTGATTCAGAGGACACCAAATCCTCTTATTTCATTGTCTTGGGTAGAGCCATGATTAGATTATTAACCATTAGCAAAGTAATTACGATTCCCATAGTGTCACTGTATTTTAAAGTCCTCCTATTCAAATTCCATGTGAGTCAGATTTGTTTCTAATCCATTGCTCCAAGAAGCACATGGGAGAAAGGAGTGAGGGAAGCCAGCCATGAAATATTGGGCTTGAATATTATCATTTGAATCTAATTATTGTTCAAGGGGTAGCATAAAGTATGGCGGCATATCTCTGGATGTTACCTCTAAATTTTTATCCCAGCTAGAATGTATTCCTTGTGGATTTTTAAGTTTTTCTCTACCTCAAGGAGGTGCAACATAGCTTTCTTTTTTAGACATAGTCACATATCTCAGCATCCGTGACATCTTCCCTGCAAAAATGTCTCTTGTCCCCAGAGATGGCCTGCTCTACATCCACTGAAAGTCTAACTTTCTCACAGACCACAAGTGCAATATTCAGAAGGTAAATCTATTGCTGCAATGCACAGCTATCTTCATCTCGCTTCTCTACAGGTATTGCAAAGTTTGAGAAAGCCTTGCCCATTTTGCTAACAGCCGAGAAGAAACACTGTGAGAAGACTAGGAATATCTGACAATATTAGACCAGAAAATATCTGCACTCTGTAGCTCAGTTACAGGCTTCTGCACATAAACCAGAGGCATGTGGCTATGTTTGACAGATAATAATTTTGATAATTTAGCACTCAGTAATCCTTTTTATTAAGAAAGTATGATCACTGGCTTTTAAATATGTTTCGTAAAAGTCTGCTAAGTTTTTCTTATATCATGTGGATCAGCTGTAATCTCTCTTGTAAGTTGTGTGTGACAACACTACTCCCAAGTTTTCAGTTGATATAGTGAAAGTTCACTTCTTTGTTCACTCTCACACTACTCTGGCTCTAGTATTCTGAGAGATTTCCTTGATCAGTGTTGAATTCTGATAATAATTAGCTCTTTTATTATCTTAGTGATTGCATACTTTGATGTTTTTCTCTCTACAAGAAAATCCTCCCCTTTTTAAACTCTTCTTTCTGCTTGTTAGCCAACCACTCCTTTTCAAAACAAGACTAATTACCTAGCTTCTAATTACCATTTTCATGACACTGCATAATGGTTTTCTTTGGGGTTTTTTTTGGTATCATTATTTGATTAAAATGGAAATTTGATTGCTACCTAACCTGACAGTACATCAGAGATTTAAGTAAATTGTTGTTATTTTTTCTCAGTTTTTCAAAGCTGTTGTCTTGCAAAGCAACAATTACTGGTACACAAGCAGACCAAAGTACCTTTGAATAGATTACAAGGGAAAATAACAAAACTGTTATGTCTCATATACTCCATGACGGAAACCACCGACAGTCTGCAGCAGGTAACAGTAGGAAGGGTGTAACTGTACTTCTGCATGAATTGGAAGGAGTGGGATATAATCACAAATAAAAATCTCCAGCTATAAATAAGTCCCACAGTATTTCATGTGATTTATATGCATATCTTCCTCTCTCAAAATCAGATCAGGACATTTGGGTTGTAAATACATAATGCTATAAGGAAGACAATCTACACACCCTCCTTAGATCACAAAAGGGGAGCCCCTGATATATGGCTGAGTCAATATATAGACAGCTAAGCAAAAAAATTGACATCCTTTGAAGAAAGAGTGTTATACAAAATCAAATATAAAATAGCAAGACATTAAAAATCTCCCTTTGCCGCAACCCAAAGTTGATTTTAAAAAATACTTGGATTTAAAATATCTGAGATTTAAAAAATACTCATGTGTTTAGTTCAAGTCTTTCACTCTGGAAATAAAATGTCTCTCTTGGACCATATAAAAAACTGAACTTGAAATGTCAATTTACCTGTATCCATAATTTATTGGTTGAATGAGCAAAAATAAATTAATATAAATAAGTAGGACTCAAAAACCCCACACTTTCTGTCTGTCTGTGTTTGATTTGTGTTTTGTTGGGTTTTTTTTTATGTTGTCAGGTAAGAGGAATTCTTTTACACATGTTGGCAATACAGTAAGACATGGGTGGTAAAACTACATATGGAAAATTAATCCATAGCACAGAAAGAGTGAAACTGGGAATTGTTTCTTTGACATTAGGTTTCCAGTAGTAAAATATTCCATGAGCCTGTTTGAAAGTTTTAGTTTCATTGTGCAACTTTTTAAAATGAAATACAAAAAAAAAAAAAAAAGTCATTGCTTTTGTGAACAAAAAAATGTGTGAAGTTACTTAAAATTGCTTCACATTGGTTAAAATTAATAAAAGTGATGATCAAGATAAAAAGTGTAAAAGAATGAGAGAAAAAAAATGTCAAGAAAATTAGTTTGTATATGGCTTTCTTTTTCTACTAGATACTTCAAAATGTTTGACTATTCTAAGATTTCTTAAGTAGGGTTTTTAATGTGCATTTTGACATTGATGTCACAGTCTTCTTTGAGAGGCCATCACCTCTACATAGCTCTCAAAGACTCAAGTTTCCCTCTTGTAAACTACATAAAAGCAGCCTCAGGCAGACAATATTCCTAAAGGAGCCCAGACTTCATGTGCTGGATGGACTGGTGGAATGTATGGGCATTCATAGCTCAGACTACCAACAAGAGGTGTTATGGGCATAGGAAGTACAGGCATGACTTATGCTAGCCTTCAGTCTTTAGATGGCCCAGCCAGCAGAGGTACACTACAGGGCAGCCTCACTCTTACAGGAGTTGCTCCATGCAGGTTGGAGCCCAGTACTAACCTGCTGAAACTCCAGGATAACCTGCACTGTATGCCTTGCCTCATCAGACCCAGATTTTAAATAATGAGCTCATTTCCCAGGTATACTTGCGAGTACTGAGCCTGACATAGAGGAATTTTATTTCTTATTTTCCTAAGGATCTTACACATAGTAGTACCACACACCACAATTCCTTTATATGATGCATTGCTGTCCCGGAGAGCTAAGAAATTTCTTATTTGCGGGGAGTTCTGAGTTCTTCACCTATGCAATATGCATGTACACTATGTAGTGTCTATGTTGTGCACTAGGAGCTGGGAAGTGCACACCCATGATTAGGTCTGGTCCAGGCAAGCTTAGAAGAATAAAATCAAAGAACTTCAGAGGTTGGAAGGGACCTCTAGAGACCATCAAGTTCAACCCCCCTGCCAAAGTAGGATCAACCAGGGCAGGCCACACAGGAATTCATCTAGGTGAGATTTTAAAGTCTCTGGAGAAAAAATCTCTAGCTCTCTAGAGATTCCACAACTTCTCCGGGCAGCCTGTTCCAGTCTCTGTCACCCTCACACAAAAGAGTTTTGTCCTCATGTTGAGGTGGAACTTCCTGTGTTCTACCTTATACCCATTATTCCTTGGCCTGTTACTGGGCACCATAGAAAAAAGACTGGCCCCTTACACTTGACACCCACCCCTCAGATATTTATAGACACTAATAAGATCCCCTCTCAGCCTTTCTTCTCAAGACTAAACAGCCACAGTTCTCTCAGCCTTTCTTCATAGGAGAGTTCAAGTTCCTTAATCATCCTTCTGGCCTCCATTGGACTCTCTCAAGTAGATCCTTGTCTCTCTTGAATTGGTGAGCCTCAAACTGGTGGTCTCATCAGGGCAGAGTACAGGGAGAGGAGAACCTCCCTAGACCTGCTGGACACAGTTTTCTTGATGTAACCCAGGATACCATGGGCCCTCTTGGCCACAAGGGCACATTGCTGTCCCATGGATGACTTACTGTCCACTAGAACTACAAGGGCTTTCTCCATGGAGCTGCCTTCCAGCAGGACAACCCCTCATCTGTACCGGTGCCTGGTGTTATTCCTCCCCAGATGCAGAACTCTAAACTTGACCTTACTGAATTTCATGA
>VWZY01012006.1:122352-135302 GCA_013399075.1 Chloroceryle aenea | reverse complement strand
TACATACATGCACTATTGTACTAAAATATAATTGCATAATGGCACATTATAAAATGCACATCGAAATTTTTTTAAAAATATAAGGTAAAAATTCAATAAAGACATTAAAAAATTTATTTTATTTATGAATGGTACAAATACTATTTTCTTCCCCTGCCCCAAGAGCTTGTCTTCTGCATCCCCTTGGGTGCTCACACTTCACGTCAAAGACAGCTGCCCTGGATTTAAGTTCTGTCATTGCTGTCTCTTTTCCTAGGTGAACACTGTCCTCATGTAATTTACAGGGCGCTGTCAATGACAATGGTTTTCTGCATTGATGGTTTAACTGGCAGGAAGCATTCAGCTGTTTAAAATGCACAACAATAATGTAGCAAGCCCTGCCAGCTCTGCCACTGTAGTTTCTATAGCTAAGACTAAATGTCTTTTTTTGTAACCCAGGACCACAATGCTGAGCTATTTTTCATTCAGAGATATCATGTGTCAAACAAGCGTCAACAAACAATTGCATATGAAAATGTAGGTGCCACTGTTTTGAACATTTGGCAGGAACTATTTAGAAAAATAGGAGAAAGGAAAGAAAAAAGAGCTTAGAAACATGAAATCTCATAGCTAAGAGTATGAAACTTGTGAATAAAATCCTAGTTCCACCAAAATTCAAAGCTCCCATCCACCTTCAATAGGTGAAAATTCTGCACCAAATGCAGATGTGAGCAGCTCTCCTAGTCAGAACCAGACAAGATTTCGAACATAAACATTAAGTTAGATCAATGAACATCCTTAGAAATAAAAAAAAATATTTGCTTGAAGGAGACTGGGCTGGTGCAATGCATCAAGTTTTGTTTGAAAAATCTATTTAAATTAAATGAAAATCTGTTTAAATGTATTTTAGCTGGCAATCTGAAACTGCCAGACTGGATAATTTTTAAATATAACTCAAAATGCAAGAAGCCAACACAAATTTTGAGCAAACAGCAAAAGCTACCCCAGTTCTCATCAACAAGTGACAACATTCAGATAAAAGTGGATTAGTAAATATTCTAACTTTGGAAAGTCTTTCTGTGAAGAGTTTAAGGCTACAATTACACTATCAAGGCACATCCTTTAAATTCTAGTGATTCCAGAGACCTCAGTTGTAAGATTACATTCCTTAGTGCTGGTGAATGAATCACATGGCTCCATGTTTGCTTTAGGACACAGATCAGTCAGATCAGTCATTTCAGTGATGTTTCTGCCTCAGAAGCAGATAAATCTGTCAAATCTCTAAATCAGATCAGTACATTAAATGGTGATATGGACACAAAAGGAAATTACAGGAGCACACAGTCTTAAAACATGGGGAGGTGACAAGGCCCTTAAATACACATATGCAAGTAATGGTTAGAATGAAAAAAGATGTGATGGTGCTCCTGACAGGTATCTCTAAATTTTTCTTACAGCCACCTGTGATTAAGAATCAGTTAACAGATAAAGCACAGGAAGCCTTAGAGTATGTAACACATAATCCTCAGTAGTTTCAGGATGAAACCACTCAGGTTTGATCTCAGCAAATAGCATTTTATAAGCTTCCTATAGAGCTTGCTGGCTCTTAGCTGTCATTCCAGTTCAGTTTAGCAATCCTAAGGTTAAACCAGATCTCAGCTGCTGCCTGGGCTGCGGTGAGGTATAAAGATCTGCCAGAATGCTACCAATACCCTCATGTGCACCTGAAAACACTGAAAGAGCTTGAAATTGATGTGGGAAATTTCACACACTGCTTCAGTTTTAACAGAAGCGATGTGAGCAATGCAGTACCTGTGAAATACATTGCAGTATCTCTAAGCATCAAGTTATCTCTGTTTATATTATATTCTCTGGGGACCTTTTGCTTGTTTGGAGCCTGGGGAGGATTTTCTGGTGAAAAATATAATAGCAAATATATTTGGAAGTAATGTATATGGGACCAGGGGAATATAGTTTAGTAAATAAGAGGAACATAACCAATTGATTACAGACCTCAGGAAGTCAAATGTGCGAAGAAAATAGAAAGAACAAAACCAATTTTCACATTGTAGAAGAAACAACTCATCAGCACTTGAATGAAAGAAGTCAGTGTCCTGGCTAACTGGATTTTAGCTTAGACCCTGCCAAGTGTTCCTCATATACACAGGGTGGAAATGCTGAAAAAAAGAATTAACAAATATAAGCTATTATGATATGACTCCCTTATGCAAAGAAGTCTTTGCAGCGTAACAGAATGAAGTTGGAGATAACTTTGTCATTGAATTACTGGTAGCTCAACTTTTAATATCCTGGTAAATGTTTTATGTTATATGCTTTTTATAGCTATAATTGAAAGAAGTACAATAAAAAATATTGGTTAGAATTAATACAGTCCATCATTAAAGAAAGTGGTATTTTAAAGAACAATTCTTCCTTTAAAGGGAAATGATGGAACGACTACTACTAGAGGTCATATGGTATATATGCAAATATTTGAGCTCGTAATAAAAAAAAAACAGGCAAACTACAGCCATTTATCAGTCTCTCCGCCAGAAAATCTTTCTACTCATGGTTAGTATGTTTCTTATTCCTACAGGCCTAGAGGGCAAACACTATATTTACTGAAGTGTCTGGCTATGTGGAGGGACATCTCAGGATTATCTCAGAAAGACAAACTGGTTTTGATATACGGACAGAAATTGGACAGAAATATATCTGATTGATTTTTAGCTATACACATCCACTATTATCACTCTGAGATATGGGATCACATTTGATATAAGGTAAAACACATAGTTTTGTAGACACTGCATGTTTATAGGCTGGGACTTTCGTAAATATCAGGGGGAAAAAAGTAGGCTAACAGTATATTTGAAAATGTTTCCCTCATGGAAAAAAAAAGAAGTAACAGAAAAAATGTAGGCAATTTAATATATTTAATTATGGTTCCAGTTACTATTTTCTTTTAATAATTTAAATAACTTGGGAAGCATCAGCCCATGGCAGCACTCAGTTCTTCAACCGCATAAAGTGAAGACCAAGTCAGGCAGCTCACACTTGTCTGTTCTAATCAATTCAATGGGAATGTTTTTGAGTACTGAAGTGAATTGTGTGAAAAGGCCCACAACTATGCTAACAAACTCTCTTAGCTCTCAGAAGATGGTACTTGCCTACCATATATTTTAGTAACATTCCCAGAGAAAGCACAGAAATTGACTGGAAGTGGAAAGCTGTCTGACCTGAAGGTGTCCCAGGGAAAGCTCATGCAGTACAATAAGAGATATTCCAGTGCATGGACACATTTGGGCTACTGCTTAGCAAACTGGGAAGCTGTAAACTGAAATGGTAGATGTAGTTGTGGAACTCAGGTGTACTGTTACACTTGTTATTTGATGTCTGATCTCACACAGACACAAAGGTATGTGCAAATCTGAATGGTTACAACTATACACTTCAACAGTCTTCAGTGATAGACTGCTCAGACTCTAGAAAAGGAAGGACTGCTCCTTTGTCTAAACAGATAAAAATTTCATATAAATCTAAATTTTTTAAAACTAATTTGCTTCTACACGCAGATTTTCTCCTGTTCATTTTGTTTTATGTTGGCACCAGACTAGGTTGCTGTTACTAGTCTTTGGTATAGGATTGCTGAAATGGGATATTACTGAAATTAGCATTATCCATAAACTGATAAAAAGTGCAACATCTGGTTATGCTGGATCCTCAGCTAATGAAAGGTAACGTTTGGCAGTTGTAAAGAAGGAATTTTTCACAGATAGATAAAATTATGTGCCAAAGGAATTTTTGATCATTAGGTTAGTCTTCTACATGGCACAGGCCAATTTACTTTTGCCACTTAAACATCTATATTTTTAAGTCCTGTTTTGAGTTAGAAAAGGACTAATTCTGTTCAGTGATTTTACTTTCCAGCTCCGTTCTTCTAACTAAAGGCACTGTCTGAAGTGAGCAGCCTGTTTTCACAGGCAGTGTTTGCTTCTGGCAGTGATAACACCCCATGGTTAGAGTTACTGCCAAGGATTGGTGTGAAGACCAAGGACACTGCTGGATCTTGTGTACCGCATTGGGGGGTGCAGAAAATAAAAGATTAAACCTGCAGGGAGGACCAGACAGGACAGGTGACTTTAAACTGACCAATGAGGGATTCATAGAATCATAGAATTGTTTGGGTTGGAAGTGACCTTAAAGATCATCTAGTTACAACCCCACCAGCCATGGTAGGGACACCATGGCAGTTTCTCATCCATCCATCCTGGATTTTAACACATCCAGTAATGGAGAATTCACAGCTTTTCTAGGAAACCTTTTTCAGTGTCTCACTAGCATTAGACTGAAGNATTCCAAGAACCTCCTGGATTGCTGTTGCTTTGATGTACCATCCTTTCTACAGATATCAAGGTTACTGAAATCCCCCATGAGGACCAGAGCTTGTGAACATGAAGCCACTCCAATCTGTCTATAGAAGGCCATATCTGCTTTCACTCATTATTCCATCCTACATANAAAAGTCCCTCCCCAGCATTCCTGCAGGCACCCTTCAGATGCTGGTAGGTCACAATAACGTCTCCCTGGAGACTTCTTTTCTCCTTGCTGAACAACTTCAAGTCTCTCAGCCTGTCCTCATAGAAGTATTCCTGTCCTCTGATCATCTTCATAGCCCTCCTCTGCACCTACTCCAAGAGATCNCCAGAATCCAGCTCTTGAATCCAGTTCCCATCTGCTTCTGAATCCAGTCTGGGACTTTCCCAGTTCCCCAGTGCCTGCCCTGCAACATCAGTGGATATAATGGCCATCAGGAGCATTGGGTTCAGTATTGGTTTTGTTATGTCTAGTGGATTTCCTGACCCTAAACCTTGATATTTTCCAAATAATTTATTATCTGGTTTTCATTTGAAGGCTTTCAATNCCACACTTCTTTTGATGCAGGCCATCGCTCCTGTAGTCCTTGAATACCAACCAGTTTTCTTGGGTCAGGGCTCCATGAATACCAACCAGTTTTCTCCCCATCAGGGCTTCATCCCATGGTAGTCTGCCAAGCTGATCCCCAAAGATGTCAAAGTCTGCTCTCCTGAAGTCCAGGGTGGTGAGCTTGCTGCACACCCTCCTGGTTGCCCTTAAGATCTTGAATTCCACCATCTTGTGGTCACTGCAGCCAAGGCTGCCCTTGAACCTCACATTAGCCACCATCTCTTCCTTGTTGGTGAAGACAAGGTCCAGCATAACATCTCTTGTCCTTTCTTCCTCTACTGNCACACACACAAATAAATAAATAATCAGCTTTGATAGTTTGTTCCAGTATTTTATATCTTCATTGTTAAAGTCCATGCTTAACATGAAGTTTTAATTAGTGTCATTCCAGCTTCCAGTTCTAATTTACAGCAATTACACTTCTTAGTATTCTTTTCTTTACAGCCAGAGAAGTATTTTTAGCTGGATATTTTAAAGTAAAAAAAAAAAGAGGAAAGGATTGTAGTAGCTGTCACAGTAAACTTGTCTCCTAGTCTGCAAAAACTCTTTAAAAGTTTGTGGTATACTTTTATTATACTTCTCCATTTAGGAGTCATATTTGCTAGCAGTTTTGAAGGTATTTCTACATCTGTTCATAATCACTCATATGGAGTTTAGGACTGTAGGGTGGTGGTCAAGTCAAGCATCAACTCTTCTCCTAAATGAACATGGTTATACTTTCAATACCCACTCCTTTGCTTTCTCAAGTACAGATCGGGTGTAATAAACCAGAACCTTACTTTGAGTTAGGGTTTGTGTAAACTGGACAATATTCTGCTCCACTCTTTTACCCTCTTAGCGCTAATTTAAATAACAGATTATTTGTATCCTGTGATAAAGCATTCTGTAATATTTTTTCTAATTCTAATTAATTTTTCTATTTTTTCTACTTCATTATATGAAGCTTTGTTCATATTATTCATGAAAGAGGAGTATCATGCAGTGGCTGAAGAAAGGTTTTTGGCCACACAGCTTTCTTGGTCTCAAATGACTCACTTTGCAGCCCTCACAGGAAGACTGGACCAAGGGTTCTACTAATCTAATCGTTTGCACTAAAGAAAATACTTAAGGTTCCACCAGTATCTCATCTCTTCAGCCCAGAAAACAAACAAAAATTCCAATTAGAAATCTTAAAGCAATATTCCCATTTATTATAATGAAAAGGTCTGGAGTCACCAATCATGAAGCAAAACTGCAGACTATACTCCTCCATTTCACAGCAAACAGCAGATGGTCAGATGTGCCTGAATCTCAACTGATAGCTTTCCAAAGAAACTAATGCAGCCCTACTGGGGTATCACAACAGGAGTTAACAGCCTGCAATGGCAAACACAGCTGGTGAAAAAGTCACAGTTCATTTCAACAGTCCTTTTCCACTGAGGCTAAAAAACCAAAACCAAAACCAAACCAAACAAACAAAAAAACAAACCAACCAACCAACCAAAACTCAAACCCAAACAAACAAACAACAAAACAAAACCAAAAAAAACAAACCAAACCAACAACAACCCCCCCCCTCCAGATATCAGGAATGTCTTGTCTTGCTGAGATGAAATTATTCTCCATACATACAAACTGGTGTTGCTAGTTTAGATGTTTAAATAGCCTGATGGTGTGTTTATGGACCCTCTCCCTAGCACTAATATGACCTGTTGTGTACAATATGACATTAGCTGTTCTCTTGAATTTGCTTTTCCACTAAAATTCTGTAATAATGAACTCTTACCAGTTCTGTTCATCTCCCATCATGTTCCATTAGTATCTCCCCTCAGAGTACCCAGTTCTGTGAATTTTCCCCATGTATCACATATGTGATTATGCTTGGCTGCTTGTTCATAAATGTTAAACACAGTTTATTTCTATCTGGCCTGGTTTGTTTCTCTAAGTTAAGTAAAAATAGTGTCTAATGTCATCATTTGGTCAATGAATTTTGAAAGTCCAACTTCAGAAAATATGTACATTTCCTCTGATATTTTGTGAGTTTGGATGCAGTGAATTCCAGGGTCACTCAGTTCTGCAAAGATTGCTGAAAGTATATTAAGACATTTTCCCCTAGTGTCTATACAATCCTTTGAATTTAAAGAAACAGCTAATCTTTAAAAATATGATACATACAAATAAAGACAATACCATTTGCATTTGCTTTATGGTTGTGATTCACCAAAGGAATGCTCATTTGAGTTTGAACCCTCTGTTATAGTAAGAACACTCTGAATTCCAGTCTCTTGTCTTTCCTCCAAAGTATTTAAAATCCACTGTAGTCCAGTGATATCTGCAGACTTTCTCAATATGTTCTTTAATTCACCGTCCAGGCTGTTAATGAAATTCTTGAACAGAAGCATGCCCTAGACAGACTTACAGAGTAGTCTGAAATGACCTCACAGATTGAGAGAACACTGCTGAGAATCACATTGTGTTTCCCCACTGGATAGCTATTTTATTTTACCTGAACCATATTTCCTTAAATTGCAAATGAGAATGTCAGCAGGACAGACACAGAAGTCTTACTGAAGCCAGTATATCGTATAAACTGTGTCTCTCTCATTTACCAGACTGGTTCTCCTACTAGAAGAGGACAAACCTACTTTGGATACTTTCATTGGCATTTTTATCCCACAGACGCGTGCAAAATTAATTGTTCTGCCACTTTAATCAATGCTGATATTAGGTTGACACACGCTTTTAATTCTCCAAGCCCTCCCCTGCTCCTTTTCAATATGTGTGTCACATTTGTATTATCCTTTCCAGATTTGAACTGATAATCTTTATTGATTCAAAGGTTGCTTAGGATTTCTTCAAAAAACCAAATGAGTTTCATTAGCCCTTTTAGCCTGTAGTCATACAGTTTATTTTTTATCTGTAGTCTGTGTGTTACTTATGCATTATGCCATTAGGTAAAAAAACACATGACAGATAGGAAAGATTCTCTGGTGTGGTGTCTTACACAAGCAGTATTTCTTTTGTCCATCTGCTTGCATTTGTGCGAAGGCTGAGTAAGCTGAGTGAAACCCAAGCTGATTCATGAGTGATAAGGTGGGTTTGATTCAGAGATGACAGTGCTCTCAAGGAGCTAGGCAGCAAGGTTAGGGCAGTAAAATTTCTGGTTTTGCTCTGACAGCACACATCTCACAATGCCCAAAGGAATTCATCTGTGGCAACTTGCTCAGGACTACCACACATTTCAGCAATAAGCAACCATCAGATTAGGAATTTGCTTAGCAGTGGATTTGCTGGAAGAAGAAGAAAAAAGTATGTATATTTATATATTTATATGTGTTTTGCAAGACTAGTTTGAATGTTAATAGCACCCAAGTTTTACTTCACCTCCAAGATAGGCCAGCTGGTGAAAGCTTAATACATTATTTATCTCTAAGGACTTAGGGTTTTGCTAATGCTAAAAGGATGGAAGCAACTTTTTATATCTTTATATTTTGTATTTATGGTACATAAATAATACATGCTTGGTGTAACAGGGAAGAATGTATAGACTTTTGCTCAAATACTACAAAGGTAAACATATCATCTTAAGCACCTCATACACATAAGTCTGTACTATACAGAACTTGTTTCTCTTCCTGTGGATGATTTCCTCCTTTACTAGCTATAATATTCTCTACAATAATACATAGCAAATACTAAAATGCTGCCAAGATCAGATGACAGTATTTTATGTTCTTTTTCCTTTGATGCATACCACATCATGCAGGGTACTAAAGAATTACTTTTCTAAGTACCTAATCTTCATATAAAATATAACAATGACAAAGATTTTATTTCACCATTTCTTAAATGTTAGTAGGAAAATGACACTCAGAGTTCATAATTTCTGTCTGCCTAAAGGCTGTGAATCACTCGGGCTATGCAAAACTTAAAGGCTGTCAGCAGTGTCTTTCAGAGGCATCTAGTTTGTTCAATGTCTCCTTGCAGTATTTACTCATTATAAAAATAATACACATCTGCATGCCATGCATCAAACAGCAGGAAACCATGTATTCTTTAAAACAGATATATTCAGCTATTGTGCAATAGTGTCTGCAATGGAACTTATGTTCAGTGACGAATCACTTTCTCTTAGAACCTTCTATATCTTCATGAAATCACTAAAATAATAAAATAATTAGTCAATACTAAAATTTAAGGAGAATAAACCTACTTGAAACAATACCAAGGACTTACTTGTCTCATTCTTTCTCCATATTTTTCTGAGTCAACAGGATGCCACAAAGAATAAGGCAGGTACAGATTCTCAAAACTATAATAAAATTTATACAGCCAGATACACAACATAAAAAACACAACTCTTTCCATTAGTGATCCTCAGGTTCGTTAGAAATTAGTTCCATTAATATGGGAGGAGAAAGCCTTTACATGACACCTCTTTCTTTCTTTGTAGATCTATATCATATGCAGTGTGCTGTCCTTCAAAATCAGTCAGATATTCTGTTTCTTTAGGCAGGATCACATGTCACCATGTTGGTGACGCAGGTGGATTATGGTCCCTTCAGGACTGTTGGGCCAAATGTTTGGCAGGACTCATTCACTCACAGGTCTCCGCTTGTGTTATTAATATTTTCCCAAGATCTATTCCCATTTGTCCTAGATAATCCAAAAGGCAGTACAGTATGTTGACAGCAGCTCTGGCCTGTGGGAGGAATCCTTTCCTTGGTCATTAAAATCTGTTAGGTGTAATTTCAGAATAAATTTGCTAACACCAGCATATCTTTACAAGACAGCCTTTACTCCTGTTGAACAGCTATCTTTTCCTTCCAGTGCCTAAGAGTGTCTGGGGATTTTAGGGTTAAGTAACTCCTGGACTGTCTTCTCCTTAGCATGTGCTCTGAGTAGCAGACACATGTGACATGGCCCTGATGATGGAACGCTGGATGGATCCCTGATAATGGAAAAAATTCCATTATCACAGGTGCTAATTACATGTTTAATCAAAACAATTCAAGCTCAATTATTCAATCTGTGGGAAGATGCTTTCCCTCTCTCTCCTTTCTGTCCCTGGACTGTTACTTTCTTTCAGCCTTCTGCATGTGTCCTTGATACTGACATTTACAACAGTCATACAGTCAAGTTTATACAACTGTAACTTAAGAAATATAATTCACTGTGAAAGCCCAAACATACTTGTCAGTTTTCTCATTCACAATGACCTACACAAGCACATCTGTGGTATAGTCTTCTGGAAACAAAACCTGCACTATTATCTGTGGTCTGAGAAGCAAGGTAATGCCTGCATGCTAATGGGTTTCATCTGCTCTTCCCATAAGAACTTTGAAGTCTGTTTTTCCTTCAGTGAAGAGACTTCCCTCCCAGTGTTTACCACTGAACTAGGTAGATTCCATAGTATCAGCAAACAAATATTTATGGCACCACTACATAAGAAGGCAAGCATCTGGCATGGAGAAGAACTGAGGTGTCAGTAAAATGCATACAGGAAATATTTTCCCAAAGCCTGAAAAAGCAGGCAGAAAACACAGTACACTGCACTGAAACTTGGACAGTTAAGCATAGATAAAATTGGAGACCAAAGGATAAAAAAAAAACATTAAAAAAAGAACAGTTTCATTTTCTCTGTACACAATTCTCAGCAGTGAAAATAATTAAGTACTTTCTGCTCAAAATAAGAATTTCTTGTAGTCCTAGCAATGAAAATACTGTGTACTTTCACACTTTGATCTGTATCCACACTACCAAAGATTACAGCTGAATAAACCTTCCAATCATTACAGAATTCTTATATGCATTAAAAGAGATGTGTTTCTGCACATTTTTCCTTCATTTGATTTAAATTCAAGGCCAATATATGTTGATATTTTCTTCACCTCTACTTTATCCAACCTGATCTCTCCGGCTGTTCATGACAGAGAATCATAAAACTACAGAGCAAGATTGGATTGTTCTTTGAAAGCAAATCTTCCTTTTGATTTCCTTTTGTCTTGATACCACAACTGTGGAAACACTTGTCCAGTGTTTCTGTTTTAAACATTTACCTCAGTTTTGTCACCTTTAAAATCCAGTCACTTCTAGACAAGTGCAATTTGGTAAATCTAAATCAACTTATTGGTTGGTCCATTGTCTTTCGCATAAACTCCCATAACAAAAATACTACAGCACAGTTCTTTATAAAGAAACTTTTCTATTTATCTTTAACCTGACTATGTAGACAGGTAGAAAATAAAATGTCTCAAAAAAAAAAATAATTTTCTGCTTTGGGTTAAGGGAAAGAGAAAAAAATTCTAACCTTGCCATTAAGAGTGGCTAAAGCTGTACAATCTTCTAGATTCAATTAATTCTTATTTCTTATAATAGAAATTGTATTTCAATATTCAGACATCTGTTATGATTCATGATACCAGGAGTTGCTTAGAGAAACAGTAAAAAGGAAAAGTTCTATGGAATGCAAAAGTGAAGAAATTAAGAAATAAATTAGAAAACTAGATTGCAGAAATTACTCAAATAGTTTATTTGTACACAAGAAGGACTTTTCTACAAAAGGATTTTATTCAAGAAATTGTAGAGTCTTGGATTATTATTAAAAGCCTCAATGATATCATCATCCTTTCCATAAACTTCTGTTAATATTTCCCCCATAAATATTACATCTGAAAAAGCAAATATAATCTGACATTATGATAATTTAACTTGATATAAGCTTAAAATAAAGAAATAAATAAATAGGAGTTAAAATGCACTTGGACAGCTGAATACATAACAAATGCTAGCAGAAAAGTCACTGTCTTCCATAACAGCAGGAAATTAAAAAATGTATTATTGCAAGATATTACTCTTTTTCTATACATCAGGCTTCCACGTACCAGAAAACAGGCCCTCAGTTTGGAACTCGCAAGCAGATTGAAGGGTATAAAGAACATCCTTTTGTTCATAGCTAGATGAAGACTTTGAAAGTCAGGGGCCAAGTATCCTTGAGAACAAATTACATTATAGTATGAGAATAACAGCACTAGTATATTTTCCTTGCTAAACTTGCAGAGTTTTTAAATTTCTATTCACTTTCATTTAAGTATTTCCATTTCACTTTTTCATCCAGCAAACTATCTATTTTACCTAATACCTCCAGGGAGATACTGACTTTTACTGGAACCACCTGTATTGTGTTCACATGGCAAAGTTCTGGTAGTGAGGAGGTTACAGGGGCGGCTTCTATGAGAAGATGTCAGAAGTTTCTCCTGTGTCTGACATAGGAGTCAGTGCCAGACAGCTCCAAGATGGACCNAGCAAGGGGTAGAGGGAAGTGTTCTAACCCTAAGATTTAGGGGTTTGTTTTTCTCTTTACCCTACTTTATTTGATTGGTAATAGTCTAAATTAATCTTCCCAAGTCAAGCCTGTTTTTCCCATGATGGTAATTGGTGAGTGAGCTCCTTGTCCTTATCTCAGCCTGTGAGCCTTTCACTATAATTTCTCTCCCCTGTCCAGCTGAAGGGAGTGATACAAGTGCTTGGTGCACATCTGTCATTCAGCCATGGTCNAGAGCAGAAATTCTCCTGCAGCCCGTGTTAAAAATCATGGTGAGGTAGACTGTCCCTCTGCGGCTCATGGAGGTTGATAGTGGAGCAGACATCCACTTGCATCCCACAGAGGANTTTCCTAATGGTTACAGTTTATAATAATGTAAAAGACAATTGTAGCTCGAGTGCAGCACTAGGATGCCATTTTTGATAATTTCACCTCCAAGGGGAGCTGGGAATAAGACAGGAAAAGCAGATACAAACTTTCTAGGTACTTGAGTACTCACGATTGTTGTGATGCCTTTGAGCATCAGTGCACGGTGTTTATATTGGACAACTACATCAAACACATCTGGCAAGGCTGAGTCATCTGTGTCATACTCCATCATTTTGTAAAAACGTAAGAGAAATGACACATACCCAATGAAGGAGAAAGTGGAGAATGGGGAGAGGAAGCTGAAGAGGGACTA
>VWZY01012006.1:106827-122286 GCA_013399075.1 Chloroceryle aenea | reverse complement strand
TTATAGTGTGCGCATGTGCTTTGCACACTTTGGTGTCATGTCTCATGCTATATGTACTACACAATAAAGCTTTAGGTGGGTCCTCCTTCCTGTTGAGCAGGTCCCAAAATGCCAAGAAAGGCTGAAGATCAACAAAACAGTAAATCCTATGTAGTTATTTTTAACTGCTGAATATAGCATTTGGTGATTGTATCACACAGCTATTGCATGTAGCATTATATAAAAACAATCAAACAAATGAACAAAAAAAAAACAAATAAACCAACAAACCCAAACAAACCAAAAGAACACACCCCCCCCCAAAAAAAAACACAAAAAACCCCTAACCAACCAACCAAACCAAAACCAAAACCACAAAAAATACACCCCACAGGATTTGCTTGATTCAGTTTAAATAGAAGGTAGTCTCTTTTTCTGAGAAGAAATAAAATCTGGCAAATTTTCTCATAAAAGCTTAACGGTCCACCTCTGGCCCAGATCTTGTTAGTGTAGCAAGTGGGCAGGGACTGCCTCTGAGGTCAGGATCCAATGCAATTTACACCTGCCTAAAGCCAGGTTTAGACTTAGTGGGGACCAAGTCTCAAACCATTACAGTGAATTAAGTTAGAATTAAGAAATTCCTTATTAAGCAAAGATTTACCAAGAAGATGAGAGATGTAAATTCTCTTTTCTGTAACTACCCAAAGTTGTCTAATAGGGTAAAATATGAATAATTTAACTTTCTGTATTTCAGATTTTCCTACCCATGGAAGAAAGGGAAAGATTGTCTTCCCAATAGTGATAGATGTAAATTTTTATTTTCCCTTTAAATAAATAAAAGTTGCTGTGGAAAAATACTTAATAATTATTATTAAAATCTGTTCTCAAATTCATCATGAAATGCAAAGAATTCCTTCTTTTGCCTGTTGTGCTAAATCTTATGCAGTACAGAACCATTCTGATATAATGATGTAGAAATTCTAACTGGATTTTTTCTGAAACTAGACAGAAGGCATGCTTCAAGTGACTGTTAGCATTTATTCACAAGGAAATCTAAAACACAGAAGAACAGGTATTTTTTAGCACTGCTACACTTAAAATTTGTCCTTGTTTATGACAAATCAAGTCTTTAAAAATTAGTGTGTGTAGCCATGTACAGCATTTTCAGTATTTCTTATTGTTTATTCTCATACTGTGGTTTTCTTTTCTGAATATCTTTTAAGTTAGAACCTAAAGATACTGTGAGTTTAAAGCATATTACTACTAAAAAAAAAAAAAAACTATTTAAAATGAATGTTATATATTTGGAGTTCTGTGTAGAAGCAGGATGACTGTATTCTGTCATGCCTCCTGTTCCCATGAAACATGTTGTGAAGTTTAGGCAACATTTTATGCACTGTGAAATTATTTTTGTTTGTTTGTTTCTTAGTCCTCAAATGAGTTTGTGGGGATTTTTTTTTCCTCATTTTACACATATGGAGATTAAAAAAAATGTCTTCATTCAGCCTAATGTACCTTCTACCTAGCACTGGCACCACTTTTGGATCTAGAATAAATCCTCAATACCTTAAATACCTCCACATGAGGGCCTGGTGGAGCATGGTACCAGCAAAATGGAAATCTTCAAAAGCAAAAACTCTTTCAGGGCAACTTTGTAGAAAGATGCTGGAAGATGGTGTACTGGACCACACAATGCAGACTTTTACTATTTTGCATTCTTTCAATACTGTTAAAAGAACACAGGTCCTTCAGTGTCTGCTGTGTACAATCTAACGATTTTATTAGTCTGAAATCTAACTTCTGCCCTCATTGTACAGGGTCGTGTTCACTGAAGAAAATTTGACATAAGGAAAAAGCTACTAACTCTCTCCTGTTTCTCTTAGTGCAGCAGAACTGCTCAGCTATATTGGAGAAAGAATAACTTATTGGTCAAATGTGACCTATCTTTACCAAATACCATAAAACAAGAATACAGTTTGATTTTCTGATCTCAGCTGTGTCTGCATGTAAAGAAGGGTGGGGTAAACTAAACAGATTTGATACAGAAATAACTATGATTTTTTTAGTAGACATTTCCCTGATCAAAAACTCATTGTGATGTTTGAAATAACAGTGAATTGAAGACAGCAGACTATTAGATTTTTATATGGCAATATGGACTTTTGCAAAGCAGGCTGAAAAAATAGGAAATCCTGTACACACTTGAACTGGCTTGTACAGGCTAACTCAAAATATTACTCCAGCCAGAGGAGGTTTTGTTGAATTATGATATAAAGCATGTCACAATACATATTTGAAGACTCGAATGCATCTTAAATCAGATTTCTGTTTATTTTTATTATTCTGAGTTCAATCAGATTGCTGTAAATAAAATTCTAAAGAATGAGAAAATAAACACAGATTATTTATTTTTATTTTGAGAAGTGCAAATTTTACCCTGTAATTTTTTGAAAAGGGATAGTTCGTAGTAACTCACACTGAAAGAAATAGAAAGCAGATTAACCAATGCTGTCAAAAATCCCACACACAAATGTCTTCTAGAAAAACTTGCAACCCTCTAATTAAAGCTGTCATAAGAAAACAATTTTCAGAAAAGAGCAAAGGTCAGAAATTCTTATTTGTATGACATGTCTTTGTGATTCTGAGCATGTGATTGCTCACAATGACAATAGGACTGTTCAGCCTGGAAAGGAGAAGGCTGAGGGGAATTTTACCAATGCATATGCATATCTGATGGGAGGGTGGAAAGGGGACAGAGAGAGGGTCTTTCCAGTGACAGGACAACCAGAAATGGGCATAAACAACAAGAAACATCTAGAAACATTTTTTTCTGTGATGGTCACCAGGCACTTTGCATTCATTGCTCAGAGAGGCTGTGCAGTCTCCCTGCTTGCTAATTCCAGTTTTGGGCCCCTTCCTAGAAGACAGACATTGAGGGGCTCTTCAGAGAAATGCAATGAAGCTGGTGAAGGATTTAGAAAACATGTCTCTTTGTGTCTGAGGGAATGGGGGTTGTTTAGTCTGGAGAAAAGGAGGCTCAAGGGAAACCTTATAACTCTCTACAGTGACCTGAAAGGAGATTGTAGTTAGCTGGGGGTTGTTCCCTTTTCCCACGTAATAACTGATAGAGCAAAAGGAAATGGCCTTAAGTGGTGCCAGGGGATGTTTAGACTGGACATTAGGAAAAAAATTTTACCAAAAGGGCTGCCAAGCACAGGAACAGGATGTACCAGAGAAGTTGTTGAGTCACCATCCCAAGCGGTAATAAAAGATCTATAGATGTGANGATCTATAGATGTGATGCTTAGGGACATGGTTTAGCGGTGGATTCAGTGTTAGATTTGTGGTTCGACTTGATGATCTTAAGAGTCCTTTCTAAACTAAAAGATTCTATGATTCTGTGATTCTATTAAAAAGCTGTCTGGACATGTTCTGGGGCAACCAGCTCTATGTGACCCTGCCTGGGCAGTGGAGTGGACTGTGTGACTTGACAGAAGTCCCTTCCAACCTCAGCCATTCTTCAGTTCCGTGATTCTGTAACAACTAATCCGCTACTGAAATAGAATTTTCATTGAATCATAAATATTTGTTGTATAACTATGCTTATTATACTTACAGGAATTCAATTTTAAAATAGTATGAAGAACACACGTGGAATCAAAGTTTTAAGCTCAGCTAAGAAAAAGGCATAATGTTCAAAGTCAGAAAGGGTTGTTCACTTTATTGTCTACAGCTCTTTAACTATAAGATCAGGTAAAAGATGAAGAAGCAGAAAAAGGAGCAATACTCCATTGGATAAGAATGAAGAAGAGAAATCTGAGTATGTTTAACAACAAAATAACTACCTCTTGATTTTCCTATTAAAAAGAAGTTTGAATGGATACAGTGAAGCAGTTGTAATTAATTGATATAAACCAACATTGTTGATAGTTTCTCTTTTTTCAGACTTGAAGTTTTTACACTGGGGATTCTCACATTTCTTACTAATGCTTTGAACCTGTGGTGATCAGTGAGCTTCCTGTGCATCTCTCCAGAGCTATACAGCACCCTTTACACAAGGAGAAGGAGCAACATAGCTTCTGGTATGCTTCAAATCTCAAAAGTATTTTCTAACTGTGACTCCAACTGCTTTTCCTCATAGCTCCTATTCAGGGTATGCTAGTCTGGGAATGATGGAAAGATACAACTGAGAAAAGATTGCAAGAGCACCTATGATAAAAATAAAACAAAGCTGTTTATCAGAAGTGGCTGTAAACTTTTTCTGAGGTGTTCATTATAAATTGTGGAATACATGACTTGCAGTCAGAAGGAACATGGCATCTTTTTCTATCAAATCCACAATGAATTAATTGTATTGCACAGCTGGATTTAATACCTCATACCTGTGCAAATTTAGTATGACAAGTTATAAGGTGCATGAAGGAAATAAGTGCAGCTTTAAAAATAATAAGCAGCTTAAAAGCTAACACAGATATTGTTAAAGAACAGAAACTATTCTAATATGCAATCCCCACTGAAGATTTATTTATACATTATATTAATGACCTTTAGAGGGAAGAAAGGATAATTTCAAAACTGAAACCTTCTAACAGATAATCCTTGAAATTACTGAAGTCTTCAAAACTGTTCTTCAGGCAGGAGTAAGAAATACTGTTTAGTAATATTTCCAGATCTTCCCACATTTGTGGCAATAAATTTCCAGATAGTCTTGATTCTGTACCTCCATTATTTGGCTCTTTGATTCTTTCAGTTAGAATCTGCATAGTACGTAACAAGCAGAATACTGTGTTAACTGGGAAGAAGGAGACTGCTCCAGAATGCAGGAAGATATCAGGACAATGGGTAAAGTCTGCCTTAGCAATTAGTAGTTATAATATGAAACTCCAGACTTCACTCAGTGCTTCAGTGCCATTTAGGATTTGAGGCAAAATAGATTTCAATTGGTCCTAAGGAGGGAATGCCATTTCCATCACTAGTGAGGACATGAAATCTTTGACTACTTATCTCAGACTTCCGCAGAATCTATTTAACTTAGGTGTGATTAACAATTAAAGCTTTCACCTTCTAAGTGTTCAAGAGTTTCTTTAATATCTTCATATTTAAACAAGTAGGAAATTACCCTTGAGAATATGAGCTATTTTCATATAGCTAAATCACTGTATTAGCAATTGTTCTCAAGTAAAGCTAAATCTTCTCATTATGCCTTAAGTCAGAGCAGGCTGCACTTTTAGCATCTGTACTAGTTGGCCTAAAATGGATGGGTAAAAGTAGAGCAGGCACCTGATTTAGACTGATATACAGAAACATAATTTGTACCCTGCCTGGTTTATGTCTTTGGAATTTCTCTCATCTCATAATGCTTAATGAAGTTTTCTGCAATAATGTATATTGTCTGTGGTTTTTAGTTTTTTATTGCCTATTTTGAATGAGAAAATGCACTCACAGATGTGTTTTAAGAAACAGGATCAATGCTTTCACACTAGTAAATCTGTGACCGAGAACTGGCAACATTTTCCATGTATTAGTATGCAAAGATTTTGTTACAGTGAGCATCATCACTTCTGGTTGAGATTTGAGGGAAGTAGATTTGTGTACCAGCTGGTCTTGGGATGCTCTGCCAAGGATGTCAAGGAGCCAAGGTCATTCTGGATGGCTACTATGAAATAAAGAATAAGTGAACCTTACAAAGTAAGATTATTACTAGGACTTCACTATGTCAATGAACAAAATGATGTAGTCTCTCTTGTGTCATTTGATATACAATAAGTTTAGATGTGTGCCTAAGTTTAGATGTGTGCCTACATGCCAGTTGCTGACTCCAATCTGGAGAGAACAGCTTATTTCCATACTCCAAAATTATCTTAGCCTCTAAAGCAGTATGGACAAGTACAAACTGCCTAGTGGAAGTGATCCATAGCATATCACAAAATGGGCTTGGAAATTTTTTGGAACAGTGCAAGCTTGAGTGGACCAAAAATACACTAGGATTCATGCTAAAAATTTCACAGCATTTTCAATTGAATTCATCACTCAGGAATGTTCCCTTTCACTGTTCAATTTACCACTAGGTTTCAAGAAGACAATCAATTATTAATAGTGAGGTTCTTTGTCCCTTTAGACCTGTTTGAGGTAGTTTTCTTGCCTAAGCATTGGCATAATCTAGACAGTGATGCAAGTGCTGTGTAAGTGAAGTATAAATGCTACATTTACTTTCTGTAACAGAGTAACAAACATTAAGAAAAGGGATGTGTTAGGTAGTCATCACACAGAAAGAAAAACACAATTGCTCATTGTTTTTCTCTGCAAGAAAGTGATGTATATAATTTCAACCCTTGCATGAGCAAATTCCCACCATTTCTGTGTGGCAATGATAATAGCTACATGGGAAAGAGTATCAAGACTTTTTTTACAACATTCCTATTCAACACGTGTTGAGACTTCCAGAGACTCAACCAGTCTCTGATGCAGTAAAAATTCTCCAGAGTTCCTAAAAATTTGCAGAAGACAGAAAAGTTTTTTCTGAAGCCTAATTTGAAACATTCCAAGTTCTCAGAGAAATTCTGACCAAAAGTGAATGGCGTTAGAGATTACTAACTGACTTAAGGTTATCTCCATGATCCATGCCCTTGCTGCTTACCTAAGAGTTAAAAGCATTTGGGGCATTACTGCTAAAGCTGTATTAAAAATGAATTAAAAGCCAAACAAACAAACAAAAAAACCCACCCCAAGCAAAACACAAACAAACAAACAACCTTAGATATGAAAAAGATGTACACAGAATGGAAATGTTCGTTCCCATCCACCTTCTAGGCTGTCTCCTATTTTCATATGAGCCTGGAAATTCTCAATCAAGGAAAAAGTAGAACAAATGAGCTTTCCAATAGAAACCTGCAAGGATACAGGAGAACAAATAAAATGCTGTCTCACTAAACATATTTTTATTTTGGAAGTGTACAAGAATTCTACAGCAATGAGAAAACACTAAGAAAGATAAGCATAAAATGTTATGGAAATCCAGTTCAACCAAAAAGATTTATTGTCTATCTGTGCATTTTTAGTATCTGTTAAAATTAGTTCCTAAATCTTCCCTCTTCTTCTCCACCTTTTGTTTGTTTGTTTGTTTTCTTACTGAAGATGAACAAATTTCCCTATGCTTTCCAAGTTTCAAAGACTTCGATCAGGATTTGCTTAATTTTTTTGTGCTTAGCAGTTTTTCAAGATAGGCCCTTTTATATTCTACTTCCTTTATCTGCAGTTGTGGCTCTGTGCTTGAAACCTGTGTATGATCCAAATGAGAACGCAGATCAGTGACCAGGAACAAAAGTTCAACAAAAAAGTGCCTCATTTATGTCTGAGGTCTTAACTCTGGTGTCAAATGCAGACATCTGAAATACCAATATTGTAAATTATATAATATACAGAGGTGAAAAATTGATCTGAAAGGACATTCCAGGTGTGTGGGAAAGCATTAGGACTTGAGGATGTTATGCCTCAATAAGAGCACAATTCCCAGTTTCAGAAGTTGAGGCAGTGTAGATGTTATACTGTTGTACTTGCTTACCACTGGGATTCCAGTTAACTGATAACAGTTAGCAGAGGGCAGAAACAGAATAGTCAATCTTTGGAGATACTGCTTCCATAACTATTCAGATCCTTCTACCCCATTTCTGTGTGGAAGAATCTGTGAGATTCTTCCACATGTTTCCAGTAGACCTGTCAGCAAATGCATGGGCATGGAGCAGGCTTCTATGAAAGGCAAGCAAATCACTGCCAGTTCTGAAGATGGGCAAAATAGCTTCCTTCCTGTCTTGCTCTGCTGCATAAAACTCCAGCTCAAAAGTAAGGATTTTTAACTGAACTTTTTGAAAGTACAAAGCACTAAATTGACCTCTTTTTGCACAGAAGTAAATCTTACTTATATGTAGAAGCAACCAAGTTAGGTTGCTGGATAACGCCTGGAACAAAAGGGCCCCACTGTGCAGACATCCCAGTTGCAGCAAATACCCATGGCAAGGTGAATTATCAGCCAAAGAAGACAGTACTGTGCTCTAATTCATCATTTTAAACTGTAACTGTGAGATTACAGCTAATTTGCCTTATTAGCACCAACTTTCACCTCTCCTTTTTGCCATACTTTGAGAAACCACTAGCTGTTGCAATGACTCTTGAGTAACACATCTTGTTTGTGGGAGGGAGATTGTCTTCTAGAACTAAAACTAACAACCTAGACTTCTTCCATACACTAAGGAGGTTTAGATGGGCAAGCCTAGGTACAAGGAAAATTTCAGGCTAGCTAATTTTCCTACTAGGCAGTGGAAAAATCCCTTTCAGTGTGGGTTAACAGGGTGGGTAATCTGTTTGTCATCTAGGATGGAAAGAAGGGAGTCTGTAAATCTTAGAGCAGATGGTAGATTTTTGTTACAGTCTGTGTTTTTTTTCATGGTATTTATTACTGTATGTGCTGCTTCTATTTTAAATCCTTCTGTTTTGATTACTGATACAAATCTATTTGAATGCAAGAAGGATTAGGGGTCAGTGTAATGAATCTAAATCTGGTTCCAAAAGAGCAATAAGCAGTGCACACATCCTTGATGTAAAGACAGTACCAGATCAAAAGTGAAAATTATGTGAAATAAAATTAGGAAATTGATTTAGTTATCTAGTCCTTGGTATGATGTTTCTTGGGATTTGAATTCTCCAAAGAAGGGGTTAAAGGCCACCATAAGCTTTTAAGAACATTCATGCTAAATTAGCATTAATTAGCATTAGTATTAGCATTCATCTACACAGTCAAATCCACAAAGCAGCTGGCAACTTGGAAGCCTTCTTGGGTGGACTGCTAGACAAGTGTTTCATCTGTGTCTTTTCATTCCAAGCTGCAGTACTACTATTCCCACTCTTCTTCCATCCTCCTATCCCTTTCTTGACTGCCTTTTGCTTAATTTCAAGTAGTTGACTTCAACAGATGGGAGAGGAACAGATTAAAGGTAAAAGCATTCATCCAAAGATGAAATCAAATGTATCTTTATTTCCCTGAAGAAGTAAGGGCTTATCATGTGGTTGCAGAATAAGAAAATCAGTATATCTTACTGAAAGTCAGAAATACTTTTGCAGTAAAGTCAGCCCACAAGAGATCTGTGATTCCATTATCAATACTAGAAGTCTGAGAAGAGGATCTGTTTGACATCCATGTCTTAATGATCACCTGCACACCTTTATAATGAGGGAAAGAATGGCCAGCATCTAACCCTCAAAAAACAACCATGGTTATATGGTGCCACTTCTGTTGAGCTATAAAGTGCCCTAGGCCTACTGTGAAAAAACATTGTCTTTACTCTTTTTCATTTGCTTTACTTTGTTTGAGATAAAGGGGAACTCATGATTTCAAATATCTTGTTTGGGTTTCTTCCCCTGTCAATATTTTGGAATGACAGAGGTTCATTGCACATTATTACTGGTTCAGCAGGGACTTTTTCTATGCAGGGAAAAATCTGTGACTTCTGGACAGCCAATGACAGCTAATAATCAAAGACTTGCATAATTATTTGTTCTGTTTATTTAATATGATATAAAAGCTAAAGTTATATCAGACATGCTGCAGAGGGTAATCACAGCTCACTCAAATCTGTATATACTTTAGCCATGAAACCTGGCAGAGCTTGTAAGCATCATTAAATCCCCAGCCAGAGAATCCATTACTGACACACATGATAGTTTGTATTTAAAATAGAGACAAACTAGATCCCAAGAGATTCCGGAAAATGGGTATTTCTTCAATTTTCTTGCATCTTTGAAGTGTAATATCTGAGAACATTTGCTATGCTACAGGGTAAATTCTGACAAAAATCAGTCAGAAGCACAAAGCCTCACCTGAAGTTCATGTATCTCCTATAAAGGAATATTATTTATTTATAAATAAAGGTATTTAAACAACTTACAATAACAGAAATGGAAACCTCATTGCACAGTGAAAGCCAACTGCAGTGATGACTGAGAAATCCTGGAGTATCCATGTCTGCTCATACTCAGCAGAGTACTAGCAATCATCAAGGTAACTTTGAAGAGTCTAGCTTGGGAGCCTTTGACAGTCTTAGCCACAGCCATACAGCTCAGCAGAAGCTAAATTTAGCCTGGTAAGTATTGTTTCTTAACTTAGTGCTGCTTTGAGTGGACAGTTCTTGATTCTCAGGCCAGATATGATAAACTTCTATAGTTTAGAGCAAGCCATAATCTTTAAAATCCTGTAGAAAAGCATCCCAGTATGACCTGGAGAGTAAAAGATCCTGTCTGATCTGGGAGAGGGTAGAAATTACTTTCTGAGCCAGTTATGAAAAGGATAAACCTGAGTTCCAACCCTTATCACTACAATGCAAGATTTTTATTTAACCAGTATCTGTGTGTGCAAATGTTAATATTAAGCATAAATTCATACATTCATTATTTCTCTCAAATATTGGACCTCACTTTCTTAAACATTACTCCCTTAGAGCTTTTAGAAACTACACAATTACTGTACTTAGGCAAACACATTGCTACCACACGACACTCCTACTAACAGTGGGATCCTAGGCAATAAAATTTATAAGTTGACATACAAGTCAACATAAAAACCAAACAATAACAACCATCTTCATCTTTTTAAGCTATTACATGTTCTTTACAAGGTAAATACTACTAGTAGTGAGCTGACAGCTAATTATAACAAATATAAAATGATGACTACAGAAACAGGAACAACAATTGCACCCAAGACACTTTAGGTGAATGTTTCAAATTAAAAAAAATCCTAAAAATTACACTTGCTGGCAAAACATTTCCCAGTGCTCAATCTGTCAGAAATACTCCTTCATACTTTTAATATCAGAGTATGTCTTTTATAAGCCATATCTCTATGAACAATGCACAAGAATTGGCTTGCTTAATTCTACATCAAAATAATCACAGCAGATAGTCAAAAATAGCTAGTGGGTCACCCACCAATCATCTCCCTGCCAATACTTAAATTTGCTTGTGTTTTTTACATCTTGACCAGACTCAAAGATATAACAGAAATCTTAATGTTGATCTTCATTGATCCTCTGATCCTGTTGATCTTCTTTTAAGAGTGTCAGTGCATGCAGTCTTTGCCGTCCCTTAATATTTCAGTTGTAATGTTTTTCACTGCTAACAACTTCAATTTTCATCTTCTGAAATGTAAATTTTCTGTTAAGATCTGAATTACACATAGTATAGTGAAGAAAATAAATTAAGATGAAAACATTACCTAGTATCACCTCCCTTTTTGAGAAGAATACAAATTTGCCTCATGTAAACAAACTGATGATTCCAAGCCTTATTTTCAGACTGCAACAGATTGTTACAATGAGTCACAGGTGTCCATCACTTCATTTAATGCTTCTGTTTTATTAGATGACAATACCTCTAGGGTTCTGCTCATTGATGGTTCCCAGCTTGAGATGAGATTTTTAGCACGAGCATCCTGTCTCAGTATGGTACCAGGGACAATAGACCTCCCTCACTCAGCTACAGCTACTGTGAAATTAATATCATATTTTGCATTTAATTGCAGTGAGCGAGATGTTTGTGCATTCCCCCTTTGAATGTTGTTACTAGATAACCTTAAACTAGCTCCTAATGACCAAAGCCATGCTGAGTTCTATTGTGGCCAGTGCTGGACAAATATATAATAAGTAAGCCATGTTGATATTTTTTGGATGGTTTTGTTGGGGTGTTCCATCTTTTCTGTAATGAATTCTAGAAGTATTTCCATGTACTAAATGATAAATATATGTGCATAGTTTATAATATGGCTTTCATATATTGAGAAAATAAAATCAAAACAGTGAAAACCTCTCCCCACCCCCCAACAAATTAAAATACTCTTCCATTGCCCACCCAATGACAACAGCCTAGGTAAATAAATTTTGGCTTTTGGCATGACATAAAGATCAACAACTATAAGCTTCCTGACCTCACCCAAGATTCAACCAATCTGTAAATATTACAGATTGGATTACTTACCCAGAACCCCACTGGGTGTGTTTTAGGTTGTGATTTAGTATTGACTATTGATAATAGACTTTGCTACAGCATGCTTTCTGGACTACACACTATTCTATAATTCCTTTTATCTTGTGTTTTGATCTAAAATGGCATCCTAGAACATTGTCAATCCATAAATTAAAATATTATTTGAATCATTAACAAGGCACATTGAATGGTATTATTCCTAATATTGACTTTTTGTTGAATACTGACACTTACTTCCCCACAATTAGTTTGAGTAATTATTCTTTAGCTCATAATAACCAAGCCCATTAATTTTGTTTCTAATCTAGTGGCACAAGAGGGCTGTTGCCCAGCAGCCCTATTTTTAATAGAACTGAAAATTAATTTCAGTAAATTATGGAAGGAAGGGAGGATATCAAACCTAATTGCAAGCTGGGTTTGGTCAGTTTAATTGCTGGGTTGTTATTCAGGTCAGTCCACTTTGTGTGTATCTCATCTATATTCACTCTTCTCTGTTTGCAGTAAAAACTGAGAGAAACCAATGGCTAAATACTTCAGCACAGTACGTAACCTAGAGCTCATTACACCTAGAGATCAATGACTGCTTGCAAAATGCCAATGGCTCATGGATAACTGAATGCCTTTCCCATTCATTCCCAGATACATAATTCAGGAAAACCTTTAGAATCACTAAGAACATTCTGCAAAAACATCCAGAGATTTTTACCTTGTTACTCGTTCAGAACGTACTATGATCGAAATGAGATTCATAATGTTCCAAGCACGACCAGTGAATTATTTACTCATTACATAAGTTGGCTTTTATGAGTTGTTAGTTTTTGTAATTTGTTTACATAATTTCCATAGTTAGTGGTGAAACTTTTGTTAACCAATAAACATTTCAGTAAAATATATCATTGCAACTTACATTCTAATGAACTGATATGAAAAATGACATGTTCTAGAAATGAATGAATTTCCCTATTAAAGACTTAATCTCACTTCATCAATACTTGATTCATATTAATTGTGACGATAAACATCACCATGATTAAACTTTTCTCAGTAATGTCTCACACTTGATCCATTACTTTCTGTATTCTTACCTCCTACATTCCTTGAATTTTACTAGTTAAATAAGAATTGCAATCATGTCAAGACAGTGCTTCATGTTCAGGTATTTTGCATATCTTGCTTTAGCCATCTCTTTTTGTTTCATATCTCCTTGCAAGCTTTATGCTTGTATCTCTCTGTTGCCACTCTGATGCTCACTTTTTGGGGCTGCAGTCAGGACATTCCTTATACAAGGGGATAGAATGTGGAAATCTCTCCCTCTACTGGTTATTCGAACCTCTTGCTGTTTCAGTTTAGTCTCAACCCAAAATTCTGTTTACCAGATGGATCTGATCTGTGGTTTTATCTTTTCCTGTCATTTTCGTGGCCCACTGTCTGGAAGTACGGTCAGTACTTCACTTACATAAAGTGTATTTTTGTAGTGAGCAAGAGATACTGTCTTCATGTTCCTCTTGAGCTCAGAAAATTAGAACAGACAGATATTTAATGGAAAGAAGAGATACTTAGTAAACAAATAAAAGAAGAAAAGCAGTGTCATATTAAAAAAAAATACTGAACACAAACAAGAAAAGGGTAGATAAAAACTATTAGTATTCTGACAAGATACTCAAAGGTTGCAAGGTTCTTTAGCTCTTCTGGTCAGTGAGGTGCACTTTAATGCCACAACACAGGTGGGTTGCTGCAGGAGATGTCCATATCCCAGGATAATTCAGAATCATCCAGAGCAGTGTCAGATGTGCTGCCTACTCACAGTGACTAATCAGTAATAGAAAATTCCGTGTCAAGTGTGTGCCTAGAAGGGAGAACTCCAGTCCACAAATATCTCCAGCTTGTTCTCCTGGAGAAGCAGTAGTCTAATCAGGCTCTCACTACCAACCTGAAACAGGCAATACTCCAGGTGGGAAATGTGGGTCTTTGACCCATCAGCACAAAGGATTTTTCTGTTATTATTTATATTCCTTTAGGCATCTGTTCAGATGTTTTAAAGGCATGGGGTTTTGTCAATGTTTTAAATGAATCCCTGTTTTCAATCTAATATAAAAAATATTTATTTCTCCTTTATATTAATGAAGAATTACATTTTTAAGAATTCAGATTTAAAGGAAGTAAAATGTTTCTATGTACATTTCTAGAGTCCCTTGACAGAGATTGTTGTAGAAAAATAAATTTGCTTGCAATAGTACTAACAGCTCTTCCTGATTCTCACCTTGCAATGCGTAAGAAGAATTAAATATTTTTGTGGAAATATAGAAAGATTTTACTACTCATTATTAAAATTAAAGNCCAATCCTTGGTAGTAACTCTAAACGTGGGGTGTTACCACTGCCAGCAGCAGACACTGCCTGGAATAAAAATGGTTTAAATTAAATTATGATAGAACTTGCAAAGAATATTAAGAAAAATGATAACTGCATAAGATTCAGGTGAAATATGTGCAAGGTTAAACACTGGGAGACTGATGACAAGAGTTTCTTCTGTTAGGTGAGGAGTCATCAAATAAAGAAGCAATAAAGAGGAAAAGTATTAGAATGTAGTAATTGGTTACAGGATCTCTGTACATTGACCATGTGATGTAGATCTGAAAAAGCAAATTGTGACCTGGACCATGGGTATATTTCCAGTACATACAGGGGAATATCAGTGCTCTGGTAATTTTTTTTAAGTAAGGCAGATACCATTTTTTCAAGAAAGAAATTGGGCTAGTCACAAAGAAGTAAAAGCTAAGATGATCAAAATGGATAGAGCCTGCTTTATGGGAAGACAGAAAATATTGTGTTTACACAGTTCAGCAAAACAAATGCTGAGAAAAGTTTTCCTTGATAGGATCATCAGTGAGGAAATAAAAGATGACAGCCTTATATCACCCAGAAGTATGTTAAAAAAGGTAGCTATGAATTGGCCATTAAGAAATTTAGAGTGGAAATTGAAAAGCTGTAGTTGTTCCACAAGGGTTATTACTGTAACAGCTTCTTAAGAAAAGTATTGGAGAAAAGGCCAACTAACTTGAAGTACAGCTGTATGATATCAAGCTTACAGTAGTTTGTAGTAGGACTTGAAGATCTGGAAGATTCTTTCCAGTCCTCTCTTACTACACTTCCAGCTGTTTTTTGTTTAGTTTTAGGNCAACTGCCCCAGGGGTGGAAACATGACTTAGAGTTAGGGCAGCCTCTTAGACGAATAACAGATGCTGTTAATCGCCCTCCTTCCCCAAAGGGGAAGAGAAAGGTAATAAGGGGAGAGATGCTTAGCGACTAGAAAAGGAAATTATAACAGCTTTAATGAAAACTAAAATAAAAATAATAATAAAATGAAATATAGACAAATCTATACAAACCCATATTGAACCCAACTTACCCGATGGTGATTAAATCACCGTCACTGATGCTGTGAAACAGG
>VWZY01012006.1:82508-98390 GCA_013399075.1 Chloroceryle aenea | reverse complement strand
GGCGGCAGGGGGAAGCTACTGCGGCTCTGCTGCCTGGAGACGTGCGGTCAGGAGCATGTCCTACGCTGCTAGGACGTGGGCACCGCATTCCTGCTTGTCTAGCCCTGTGTTTTGGGCAACAGCGAATATTTTGTACGTACAAGAGCACGAAACAGGCAGCGCTGCTCTGTGGGATCTCATGCAAGAAAGACGTTGCGCTCCAGCCGATCCGTGGTGTTCCACTGACCTTCTAAGTCTGGTCGCTGTCCAAGCGATTTACACTTCACGATCTCTTGCGGTGGTAGCCCTGTTGACTTTATCAGCACGCAGCAGGACGCTTTAGCAAGTTAATCGGAAGTACTACGTTGGAAGTAACATCCTTTCCCATTTTTATGTTAACTGCCTTTTAATAATTATGTGGGATATTTTTGATGCAAGAGTATCACACACTGGCCACCCTCTCTCATCAACCAGTGGTCCATGATCTCTATTTTGATCACACAATAACAGAACTGTCAGAACAGTTCATAATCAAGCAGGAGCTGGCATAGGAGCAGATGGCATGGCCCTTACTTAATACATCCTCCTGCTTTGCTTCGCTGACAGAAGCTGGAGAACTGCTGGAGGCAGTTCTTTAAACTTTCTTTTCTGTCTTCCAATCCAAGTGCTACCTTATTGATAAACAGTGGTTAAGTATGATTTTTTAAAGTGTCTCTTTAAGCAGAAATACTTAGGAGATCAGATGCTAGCAGCGAGTTTTTATGTGTTCCTGAATGCTTTCTTTGTCCAGTAAGTGTCAGTTCCTCCCTTTCTGGGAACAGGAATTTCTGGTATGAACACTTGTTGGCTAGGAGGACTCAATTAGCTTCTCTCTGTCATCCTGCTTCAAAGATGCCAGTCATCTAATATTTTTTTCAAGACTCCCAGTAACTAACATTCAAGTTTCTGTGCTCTAGTTTCTCACTGCAATCCAATTACTATTGTAATCTTCATGTCTGCATCATTCTGGAGGGATCACTGGTGACTTTTGAACAAAAAAACATTTAGAACCACTTGTGCTGTTGTTATTATTTCTTATTTTTATGCAGTTGGGCATAAGTGCCAAGCTAGTTGAAATACTAAAATAGGTTTTCAAGAGAAATTTATTTTTTTGTGTTTAGTTTTTCACTTTGAAGGAATTTTTCTTTGAGTTTTACTTCATGTTTTCTAGCAATATTTTGGAAGAAGAAATGGCCAAAGCTTGACACATTATACAATTCAGATTATATAAGCAATTGAGATATAAATGTCAAACAGGACTTCTTACTAGTGAGAGGATGACAGAAACAAAAGTGTTCCATTAAAGAAGTGATGAATAAACAGGAGGCTGATCACCTCTGTACTATTTTTCTAGCTGCTATGTCTGCTGCTTGATCCTTCACCTATTTTCTGTTGTTTTCTTTGTGAATAGTTCCACTGTCTTTCTGTGGTGTTGCTCATAGGTTTTCCAGAGTGGGAGGAGAATTAAAAATACAAATCCTGTTTGCTTTTCCCCTTTGACATGTTTTGAGCATGTATGAATAGGAAAATCTTAGGGACTGAAACTGCTTAAAATGCTGAAACTAGTTAAAAATTGTTTGTTGGTGGGGACTTGTTATTTAATCTTTCAGTGTTTCCTTCCCTTATGAATGCAAGATCCAAATAGATCTAGTGAATTCTGTGTTATTTTCTGCCCTAGTATGGCAGTCTTTTTTTTTTTTCCCTTGAAAATGTGTATAATCTGTCTAGTCTAGTTAGTGCTGATGACACTTCGTTTTGCATTCTGCATGCAGATTTGAACACTGCTGTGCCAGAATAACTAACCCATTTGAAAGAGTTCACAAAACAGCAATGATAGTTGGAAGTCCTTTCCAACTCAGGCTATTCTATGACTTCCCTTATGAAAGTATTTTTAAATGAAAGCTATGTGCAGAATAAGAAGAAACTTCTAAAGTGTATAAATTAAGAAAAAAGATCTTTTATTTTGCAGTGAACCAGTGCTTGCTTGCTAGATATTTGTTTAAGTGAGTAGGATGTTTACATCACTTCAAATGCCAGTGATCCCTACACAGCTTTTGTTTGCATGACTTGAACCTTGTCTTTTAAATTTTGCAANAAATAATAATTAAAAAAAAGTCATTCATAGAGATGTCCAGCACTTCTGAAAAGTGTCTGCTACAGAATGGAGCAGAACAGACATACTGAGGTTAATAAAAACTTGTGAGACATTTTGCTTAAGTCAAAGCTTTGAATCATCACATTTTCGTCATGAGCAAGACAGATTTCCAGTGTAAATTCTCCCTTTCTGTAGTGTCTCTTCCACAATCTTTTGCTTGGCCATCTTAACTTNTCCAGAAAACATCATCAGCTTCAAATGAAGCAGCTGTTCAACAGATATAAAACCAACTTCTTCTATATCAATTTGCATAAGAGTAACAGAATGTACACAGACACTTAAATATATGCCATTTGAATACACAGATAAAACATATGAAATGTGCTAAATGCGTATTGCTAACTGTAGTATGTTTCAAGAATGTGTGTTCATCAGTTGGGATATGACTGTACTTGAAAAGCCTTGTGCAAAGACTTTTTCTCCTGGTTGGTCTTAGATTTGGGGTTCTCACTGAGCTGTTGTGATTAAATCCATTCCAGAAGTGTGTTATGAAATAGTNTAGTGAAGAATACATTAATTAAAACAGCTTTAAGGTGTTTGAGTGATACAATCAAATTCATAACATAATCATTCTTCCAATATCCTGTGAAGTTTGATGCTGCATTTATCACAGCAAGTGATACACACTGCTTGTAAAAATCTTTCAGAGCCTGGAGCTGCTTTTTTAAATTAAAAAATAATAATTAAAAAAAAGTCATTCATAGAGATGTCCAGCACTTCTGAAAAGTGTCTGCTACAGAATGGAGCAGAACAGACATACTGAGGTTAATAAAAACTTGTGAGACATTTTGCTTAAGTCAAAGCTTTGAATCATCACATTTTCGTCATGAGCAAGACAGATTTCCAGTGTAAATTCTCCCTTTCTGTAGTGTCTCTTCCACAATCTTTTGCTTGGCCATCTTAACTTACGTTAAAATATGTTAATGAAATCTTAACAAAAATTAATTTTCATTTATTGTGATATTGCAAGAAAAGATTTAATGTTTGCCTTAATTCCACTCTCTAAGGTTAGTGTGAATCTGTTTTTTAAAGCTGCCTGTGCATGTGAGCTAGGAGTCTAATATGCATTTGTTGTTTGTGTTCTTCCTTGTCAAACTGTATTTCAGAGTCTTTACCTAGATAGAAAAAATAGGAAATCTGCTGAAAGAAGAACTCAGATATAAATGAAAATAATTAATAACTTCTGTGCATGTTTCACAGTCTCGAATTCAGAAAACCAGACATAAAAAGGAAAGGTATTTTATCTTTTTCCTTTTTTCCTTTTCCTTTTCCTTTTCCTTTTCCTTTTCCTTTTCCTTTTCCTTTTCCTTTCCTTTTGTGATCTTTACAGATATAGAGAGCTGAAGAATCACCAGCCGAAATGAGTATCCAAGAGACTGATGTTCTATGTTGCTGGAGATGCAGGAAATACATAACCTCTGTTTGTCTTGCAAAATGTCACAGAAGAGAACCATCCAAAGTAAGTATAGCATCTAGAGGGAGTTTGTAGCTTTTTCCAATGCCATTAATTTTAAATAAAGGAGAAGAATTAAACTTGCTCTCACTTAGTAATTTATCTCCCGTGGAGATAAATATGGACAATTCCATACAGAGTAAGTGATGTTGACATCCACTGTGGCAGATAACTGTGTGTCTGATATTCTTACACCAAAACTTTATTTTCAAAAAATGGAGTATAGTCTGTGCACTATAGTTCAGAAGATTAGCCTGCCCTGAAGCAGGGAGATGCTCTGCCTGGCTAAAACACCACTTAGTAATTTATATCATCTTTATTAAATAATCAAACAGAATAAGACAGTGACAGAGTATTTTCTGCTGCTTTTTAATAGCAGTTAGTAATCATAAAGGTAGAGTCTTTCAGATATGCCAAGAAGACTGTGCTTACATCCTATGGTATTGAATCAAAACAAACAAACAAAAACCCCCAAACAAACAACAAAACCCCAAACAAAGCAAAAAAACCCACCACAACCACCACCAAAACAGAAGGGAAGGTGTTGATCTTTTTGATTAATGCATTAGAAATGCAAAAAAAAATTTTTATTTTTTTTTACACCAGAGAAGGGTATAACCAATAAAGGTAGCAACCAAGTTATTATGTTAAGATCCTGATATAATTAATTAGTATTACTAATAAACCCCACTTCAATCACTTTGTTTACTGAGCTTGAAGTTCTGGAATATTTTTCATGCTTTATATTTGAGGAGGGTTTTTTTTTGAGTGTGGTTTGAAGCATTTTGTTGGGGGCAGGGGAGTGTGTAAATTTCAGTTTCTTTCATGGAAAAAATCAGTGGAAAGAAGGAGGTAGTCTTGTCTGTGTCCCATGGTCCCATTCTATTGGAGGTCCACCATCACTGTGCAGAAGATTGCACAAGACTGCAGCTCCTGCAAGCAGATTGTATTATGAGAAAAATAATGTTTTCAATTTGCCAGCTTCACTGATGAATTTTAGACCTTTAGTCAGACATAGCAGAAATATGAGCAAAAGAGAAAAATCTTAAAATGAAATGTTGAACTCACAAATGCAGTATAAATGCTTTATCTCAGAATTATATCAAAGCTGAGTGTGAGTACTTTCCACAGATAGAAGGAAGATGATAACATAAACATGGCAAATGGATCTACCTGCTGCTATTACTCGGAGAATTTCTAAAAGCATCGGTCTTCTGTGTGTAGCCCCACTTTCAATTTTCAGCATAATGAAACTTTTATTCCCATGAGTTTCATAACATAAAGTCAGTGATTTTCCATATTCATAAGTTTTAACAAATGATTTTTGGGCTTTAACACCAGTTTCCCTATATTTTTCTCCATCTTTATAACTGTACTGACACTATTAAAAGATTTAATTACACTTGTATCACTTCTGTGCTAAAAGGTTGTTAGGTAGTTGTTTTTATTTTAGTATCAGTTAATGAAATGCTACAGTTTTTTAGATTTTCTTTTCTCTTAAGTTGTCTCATTATTGCAGTAAAAATGCAGAAGTTGCTTTCTGTTTGCTTCTAACAAACATTAGAAAATGAATTTAAAACTATTTGTTACGCAGTATTGACCATGGTCTTCATATAAACTAGAACTTCAATTTTCCTGTCTTTAGTGGAAAATTTTGCCACGTGATAGTGCTTCTGAAATTAATTTCCAAATATACTTAGAAGATCAGCAATTGCATACTTTCTGTTCTTGTAAAGAAAACAAAACCTCCTCCAAACACCTCCACATCCACAGTGGAGTCTGTCCAATGTCCTTAGATTCAGAAATAGAGAATTATTGACAGCATCTACCTGATTCTTAGCCTAAAGAGTGCACCAACATATTTGAGTTTTAAAATTTGTTAATAAAATATTTACTGAGTTTGGCAAGATGACTTCTGGCTATATTCAAATAAAATGATTGTTGAATATCAGTACAATAATTCTTTTTTTTAACAGACATCACAGCCTTCCTCTGCTGTTCAAGAGTCTATCAATGTATGGCATGTGAACTTAGAAGCCATTCCAGAGTGGGTGAAATGTGTCACTGAAAAGGTAGATATTTTTTTTACTTGCATCTTTATCATTCAAAATATGAAATAAGTAAGTAAGGGGAAAAAATTTCAAGGGCAATTTTCTGCCAGGGTCTATGTATGTTATGGAGACCTTCTAACTGAGGAAATTTTTCTCACTGTTTTCATTACCATTTATGGAGTATTTCTTTCCCCTCTTTGGTTTCTTTTTATATGCATGCAAAAAATCTGCAAGTGACAAATTATGTTGCTGCCCATTTATAGATTAATGTGTGTATGTTTGTCCAAATAACTGTCATGGGCAACTCTGCATATTCTGTCAGTGCTTTAAATTATACTTATTCTCTAGGCTTTGAGTTTTGTTTGTCTTGATCATCATACAAATAACTACTAACACATATGTTGACAATGACAGTAAGAAGCACATTTATCCATAAAGCTGAACTGGAGAGTTGTTAAGATATCAGTTGCTGAAATACTAAATGGTGTCTTTTATATGTAATGTACTATTACGTTATATGAATAGTTACCTTCCTGCAAATTCAAAGGTCTAATGACAAGCCAGTGCCACTGCTTTTGAGTTTCAACTGCCCATTTGAAATTACAAACTATATCATAACTGCTGTACTGTTTGCTTCAGTTTAGTATTTTCTTCAAGTTATTTTAGGTCTAGGAGTTCTTGCACAGATAAAATAAGCAGAAACAGTGCTTTCCTTTTGTCCTACAGTTTTTCTCTGATGGGTCTTTGATTTTGAGAGGAAAATGATACCTGCAGTCCTTTCTGCTTACTAAGTTTTACTATTTTGCAAGTAACTTCTGATCTGAGCAAATCCACCCTGAATATGACACAGAAAGAAAAAATACATTATGACACTAAAACTAAGCATTCAAAACTTAAGAAAATTTATTTCATCTTCTGTTGTTGTTTTGCTCTATGTTTTATTTTGTTAACATTAATTAAACTCTTTCTAAAATTAGTAATCTCTGTACTTCAGTAGTGCAAGATAGAATAAAGTATCTTTTTCAGAAACATTAATCCTGGGGAGGCCTGTTGAAAATTAGGGATGATGAGGTTATTTTCCCATTTTATGGAACTGCATAATCTTAAATGCCCAATCATAAGGATGCAGTTTTTTACAGTACTTTGCATGTTACTTTATTTCAGTAAAGTTAGATTAAATAATGATAGTAATATTGTTCTTTTCACCTTTAACTGAAAATGGCCAATCTTCTGCATTTGAAGGCTGAGGGGGTCAGATGGGACACCTGGGAAATACAAAACCCATAGACTGTTCAGAAAAGGCCTGACATAATTTGCTCAACGTTGCAGAGAAGCAATGCTCCTCTGGTGGCAGAGGCAGAGGGATGCCATTCTTTATGAACAACTTCAGTATCTTAGTGTTCATTTTGTCCTTTAATATCCTGGAAACTCTTGCCTTATTCATATCTGACTTCTCTGGAAAGATCCTGTGTGTTTATGGATAAATGTGTGGGGTTTTTAAACAATTCCAAGTTATCCACAAATCCTCCTGGGCTCTAAATAATTTTGTGATCATGTGTTATTTTCTCTTGTATGACTCCTGAATCAAAGGCTAAATCACTTTACATAAGCACAAAGTCTATTTGCAGGCTGTAAAAACCCACTATTTGCCAGCCAGTTCTCTTTTGCCATCTGTCCCTGTTCTTAACCAGTCTCATTGGGATTCATACACGCATTAGTATATAGATAATCCTCAATAAATGTAAATATCTAGCTAGACCTGCTAGTGATCTTTATTGACCCATGTTTTCCTCATCACTCATCACTTGTTTAGTTTCTTTTCTTTTCTCTAACTGTTCCCCATTTTTCCCTTTTATGCAGTCCATCATCAAATCTATGTACCCTCAGCTTCTTTTCAGATTTTGCAGATTTTCCCTCTACCACCTCCTCCACTAGTAGGCTGTTACTTCTTTTACTGAAACAATGCTTCCACAGTCTGTTGCCAAACTCATGCTAAATCAGCCCCAGACTCCCTTGTACTGCTCCTCATCTCCCAGTCTCTATGCACAATAGGACATAGAGATGTCCTTTTTTTCCCTACTGTCTCTTGCATTCCACTGCTAGCCTTCTTCCCAAACCTTCCTGAATCACTCCTGCTCTTCATTTGGAGATCTGGTTACTATTCCATAGTCCATGACTGCCAGAAAGACTTACTAAAGGCACCTGAAAGTGCTTTTACCTGAATTTTAATAGCCCATGTTATCTGACAAATTAAATGGGGGAATTGGAGAAACTTAAGTCTATGAACCACTTTAATTGTGCTTTGGGAATGGCACATGCACATGTTTGTCAGCTTTACAAACCTGAGAGACACTGCTTGTTCAAGGAATTTTCAGGGGTTTGAAAGCCTTTGGGCATATGCAAACAGAGATTTATTGTTTTCTCTAAGTTAAAAACATGTCTAGTTTTAAACAAGCTTTCATAGGTGTAATGAAAGTTACATCTTTAATACTTTGTGAAATTTTGAGGCAGAAGGACTAAATTTCTTAAAGAAGTGTTTTCAGAATTTTTTCTAACATTGCATGTGAATTATTTTTTTTTTTAACAAGTCCTTTTCCTGATACTGCAGAATTGATTTTACTGAAATTTTCTGAAGCTTTCAAGCAGACATGCATCAGCCATAGAATCACCCAAACTATCCTGAAAGACATTTACAACTGAGAGCAGTGCTTTAACTAGAAATGTTGGTCAGCTTCTGTATTCATGTCTTAACCCCATGTTAGGCACACTAGTGAGTAATGTGTGACTGGAGTTGATAATGCTTCTCATCTGGGTTTTGATCCTACAAACACTTGCATAACATTAATCCTTAAAAATGTTTCTGCTCACAGATGAATACGTATAATGAAAATACTAATAGTTGTGCACGTATGTTGGAATTTATAGATCTTTGATGTGGATTTTCCTTTGAAAAAGTGCAGTTAGGATTGAAATGAAATTCATAGAATTATCAATAATGAAAATAACTGTCTCTTTAGAGTATTACGGATTTGTCATGGTATGTGCACACAGATTATGTTGTAATACTACATACATGAAAATACAATCATCATTTCAAGCTTTTGTGAGGTAAGCAAAGTAAAAAGCTATATTATTCTTGTAAGAAATCTCCTTCTGCTGTACTTAGTATGCTGGAAATGTATCAGCACTCTAGAAGACTCAGCTGAGAAACTGTGCTTGCCAATTCCAGATTAACATGGTAAACTGATTTCACTTCTTTAAAGGATCTGATGTTTTCATTAGTATTGTAACATTATTCTGTGGACAATTTTTTTAAACTTTAACCCCTTCATTTTGAAATTTGCAATCTATATTTCTTAGAATTAGTTATCACTGCAGAAAAAAGAGTGGATTATTTATGGTGGATTTTCTCTCTGCTGTGAAGTGTCTTTCACTGTGTTTGAAAAACAAAAGGTAAACTCTCTTATTAAAGAAGAAAAGTAACTCTAGTAACAATTTCTTAATCATTTTGTTGGGGTTTTTTATCAATGAATGTGCTGGGTGTTGTTTTTTTCTTTTCTTGTCAATAGGCACAGTGGACAATTGGAAAACTGCACTGTCCATTCTGTGAGGCCTGCTTAGGGGGCTTTTCCTTTGTTTGCAACACAAAATGTTCCTGTGGACAGTTAGCAAGTACACATTTCCGCAAAAGTCCGATGGACTATCAGTCAACTTTATCTGTTAAACTGGCAAAATCATCAGGAAAACACTTACCTGTCCTCAAAATTCAGTCTGGGTTTAGCAAGGAAACCTGCCATGAAGTGGTAACTGCAGCTTCGAAAATCAAAAATGAAGGGCTTTCGTACATGACCAGAAATAATAATGGTACTGGAAGACTAACAGAAGCACTTTGTCTACAAGTAAGAGCTCTCAGATTTGAGATGAAAAGCAGAGGACTTCCCTTAAAGGCATTAAATGAAAAAAGACATTTTTTTTCATCCTATCCTCTGAATGATGCATGCTCTGTAAAACCTTTTAACAGAAGAACACATAGTTTGGATTTAAGTATCAGAGAGAGACCAGTTTTGTCACCCGCGTTATATGAAACCTGCAGTATCGGAACAATTTACTATGGACACAATGAAAACCCACCTGTTGACACACAATGTGGCTTGCAGGTAGAGTGCAGTAGGACAGATGATAATTCTTTTCAGTACCTGTGTAGTGCCAGTGCTGACAAACAACGAGAAAGGTTTCAAGGTACTTCCCTTACAACATTGCTACACAGAAAAACAAAAAATGAATGTGATTTTGAAGCTACTGGACAGTCTTCTGGGAATACCATCGCTGGTGGGTCACCTTTTGTGATGAACCTTTCTTCACCTACATGCGCTGTAGAAGAGGAACAGTACATCACACCTGCTGGTCTTGTGCAACCTATGAGTATTTCCTTCAACCAAAAACTAAGTAAGAGAGAAAAGAACAAGTTGAAATGCTTGCGGAGAAAGCAAAAAAGGCAAGAACAGGGATTACAGAACCAAGTAGGTGTTTAAAATTAATTATGCTAGATTTTATAAAGTTTGGCTTGCTATTATAAATCATTCTTACTGGTTTTGGTTTTTTTGCTGATGTCTCTTAACACTTGTTTCACATCTGGAGTCAGGTATCCTGCAAAAAAGGATGTATGAGCTCTTCCTACATGTAGTTTGTCTAATTCAACCCAACCAGCCTTTTTCTGCATAAATTCAGACCTTCGTGGGTGTATATACAAGTTCTGTTAGTCTGTGATGTAATAAATAATCTGATGTAGGAAAAAAAAAGGTACAGCAAAATTTAATCAGTGTGACTAAAGGAAAAATAAACTTTCACATGAGAAACCAAAGCATTTCACGATTTCCTAACCTTTAAGTATTGGCATTTTGAGTTAACTTTATAGTTAAGAAAAAAATTATGTTTCAAAAGATGTTTGCATTCATCTTTTTTTTGTGACACAGATACTTTTTTCTTTGAGTAAATGATTGATTGTTGCTATTTAAAATACTAGTTTTTAGTGGGTAAATATTTTTTCTACAAACTAACAGAAAGATTACACATTCTTATCAATCACACAGCCATGGATTCCTTCTTCGAACTATCTAAAGCAGAACAGAAGAACATAGAAGGTCATGCAGTTTTTGGTGGGCTAGAGGACAGAAAGACCAGGAACATATTTTGAAAGGAAAAACACAGTGCTTGTTTGCTCTGAAATTCAGTAAAAAAACTTATGATATGTATCCCTTTTAAAGAAAAATTCTCATAATAAAATTTCTGCAACAAAATGCTCTGTGGCCAGGAATAGCAAACATGCTCTCAACAGAGAAATAGTATCTACTCAAGAAATCATACTCACTTTGTGTAGGTATGTTATTGTGATAATCTTAGCTTATTCCAGAGGTGAAGTGTAGTGACATATAAAATTCATATAAACCTTACCTGACAGATTTATTTTTTTTTTTTAATGTAATTGCTTTACATTTTATAGTAGTCAAGTCTAATTTTATATTTAAGCCTCATTGAGAAATACTAAGCTTATTTTCATAATTTATGCTTAGGTTAGATATTATTTTCATTTGTTTTTCATTTAATGCAATAGGATATACAGGACCAGTAGTTCATACATGGCTCCTTTATTAGTCCTTTTTACCTAAATTACTTTGACCATTAATACTCATCTGTTGTTATACCGTTCCTCCCAGCTCAGGCATCAAGTGACTTTGAGCTCTTTCCTACATACACCTACATACAGTCAACAGTCTTTAGAATGTAATACGGAACTGAAGCAGAGCAGTGAATTCGGGATCAAGAGAGAGATGCATAGAGCTTGTCTCTCTCAACTAAATGTAAGAACCAGCTTGAAGATGTGATAGGTCTGGGACATAATATATAAGACTTTTCAGTATGGTGTGCATATGTTCTCTCATCTTTGTTAAGCTACTTTGTTTTGTTTAAAGAAAGATTTAAATTGGTATTACGATATTTTGAAAACTTGTTCTTATTTTGTAAAATGCTTCTCTGAAACTTAAAGAACCTTTCCAACATCTGGATGTCTTAATATTGAATATTTTTTTTCTAATCTAAAGATTCTTAGGTGACCCTAAAAAGGCTTTAAAAAGTCAAAGCCTCATCGTTTCAGTTAAATGAAATGATGATGCAAAACCACAGAATATATGAGCATTCGCATAGTTGTGTCATCTGCAGTCTCTCCAGCCACTTTAATCTTTGTTAGATGCTACTTTCAAGAATAAAATGCTGTAAATTTTTTCAAAATTTATGATAGCTGTGTAAGACAAACATATTTACAGATATTTTTCTTGTTAAACCATTCTTATCCAATTCCTACATTAATTTTCAGATAGCAAATGATACACAGTGGATAAATCTTTTCAAATAGGAAATGATACACAGTGGATAAATCTGATATGTCTAATCAGTAAGCATGTGGTGTACATAGTACAAAAAAAAAATTAAAAATAAATATGTGAAATAAATAATCTTGTTTTGAAAGTCTGTGATCGTGGCATGGAAAATTTAAATGGGCCTACTTGTCAGACTTTGTGTCAAGCAGCATGTGTGGCTAATGCAGTGTCCCATGGCTGTGGTATCTTCCCAGGAAAATGTGGATCTGGAAAGTCTCATCCTCTGTACAGTCTGGTGTGTCACAAAACGGGGTGCTCCTCTGCCACACCCTCCTTTTCATGACTGCTCTCATGTGCCAGCCTTAGGTATCCTCCCTTTCCTTTCAAGTTCCACTTATCCTTTTTCTTCAGTGTGCTGACACCCCTCCTTGTAAAGATGTGTATTTTGTTACAGTGGTACTTAAAACAAGAAGCTGATCTGTGGTACTTTATAACTATGATTTCCAGCGTAATTACCATGTATGCTGAAGTAAACAGACATCAAAACTTCACTAAGAGAGAGAAGAGCATAAAACTGAGTGGAAGTAGAGCAAGAGTTTTAATAAATAGGAATAGGAAATACTTCAGAGCTGCAGAACCCTGATGTGAGGTCAATCTGTCCTAAGCTCTCTCTCTTAAAGATACTGTGCATCTCATTTTCATCTTTAATTAAAGCTTCTCTGGACAGCAGTCCAAGGGAACAGGCCTGTTCAGTGTCTGGAATTTCTTTGTAAACGCACAGGCTGTTTCTCTAAGTTTATTTTTGTAATGTGATAACTTTATTTGTCAAATGTTTTATCTGTCTTGCCAGATACATGCCCAGAAGCATTGTATTGTGGCAGGATGCAGTCCATGATTAAGTTGAAGTGTATAAGCCTCGGATTGTAAATAGGAGCGATTTTGTGAGTTTCTGACCTGCACTTGCCCCCAGAGGCGTGCCCTGTTGCAGGCTCTGTGGTGTTGAGGATCTGAGCAAGCCTGCTAACAGCAGAGGGACCCAGGCTTCCTCCATCTGCTCTACCAGGGAAAGCTCTTAATGCCTGTGAGTGGGATGCCTGCGAGTGAGATGCCTGCATTTTGTGTGTGTGTCCATGCACACATTTGTGTTCATAAGGGATTTTTAGGTTTCTGGTATATTGTTGGGGTATGATAGTAACTACTTAAGTCTAGGAATTGACAATATTTATGATTCTTGTTCTTGTTGCTATAACTAAGATTGAATATTTCTGTTACAAACTGCCTTTTGTGTATATCTTGTTATATGTTTGCATTGTTTGCTAATGTCTGAAGATTGTAAAGATCTCAGACAGAAATACCATTTGTGGCTCCTCCAGTTTTACTTAATTTGTCTTCACAATCATTTTACATAGAGGAAGACTATATAGACAGCTTCAAAGCTGCAGTACTTGAGGTCATTTTTGTGTGTTCAGTAACACACTTCTATACCTTTGTTCTTTTTCTGGTCTGCAGCTACTCACTACATTCCAATTACATTTTATGGTGCCTTTTATGCATGTAAGATACAGTTTCTTTATTCTGTGACCCTTAAAACCAATTCTGTCCAGACCCAAGTCTGCATTTCTTTAACAGATCTCTGGGAAGTTGCTTATAGCTCCTATGGTCTGCAGTGCCAACCCAGTCTCCAGTCTCAATTGATCCCATGCCTGTGCTCCTCCTTGTTGCATTCTGGGTCTCCATTTCTCAAGGCTTCTGCTAATTTAGCAGGCCTGAATTGCTTTACACTACACCATTATATTAGAGTTGTAAATATCTCATTCTGCATTTAAAAAAACAACTGCCAGTAGTTGTACCATACAAAGATAACAAAACAAATTAGCAACAGACATCTGGTCAGTTAGAAATTGCTGGCATAGCTAAACCAAGTAAAACCACGCAGCAGGCAGGGTAAGGAAAGCTCAGCTAGAGCAAGCATGGCCAGCTTCAGCCCTGAGGACTCACAAGCTCAGTGCAAAGCTTGTTACTGTTTCTAGAACAGCAACACTGCATTACAGGGCTACGCAGTTGCAAGTAAGAAGCACTGTCTTCTTTAAGTAGCTAATACAAAGAGAGGAGACATTTCAGGCAGGAGGAGCTTCTAAGCCAAAGCTTGTCTATCTTTGCTTTTGCATTGGTTGTAGCTATTGTTACTAGATAGTGACTTTTGTAGTTAAGAAATTAATTCTTTCACTGATTATAAACTGGATTAAGAAGGTGGTATTAAGAATGATGGATTCATGCCCAAATTCATTACTTACCTTTGTTAAATTGCAGCTTGTTTTTTGTGGAAGTTTTATCGAAAGGAAATAGAACCTGAAAGCTACTGTTTTCTGAGGTGCATCTGGACCTCCTGTTGCAAGCTTTTAAACCACAGCACTTTATAGTTTAATCTGCAGTCTTTTTATGCTGTTATATGTGATTACAGCTTCTGAGGGCATTGTCTGACCTGACCTCTCTACTATTTGAGGTATCTTTTACACAGTTTGGTGTTAGCAATAACCAGTGGGATAAACAGCCTTGCAAATTTGCCAGATATTTGTCAGGAAGAAATTCTGCTTGCCCTCTGTCAAGGATTGTAAACTACATAGAAGGGAAAATTACATGGGGAGCTACTGGATAGATACAACATACCAGTTTTCTCAGTGTATAGAATTGTCATAATATGGCTTTATTGAAGGCCAAAATAGCTGTCTGTGCTGTGAATACATTCCTTCATTTAAGTGAAATATATATGAATAAGCTGCTTGTCTATAAGATGCTTTCCAAATGCAGAGGTATCCACCTCAACATAAGGAAAATCTTCTTTACTGTGAAGGTGATGGAGCACTGGACAGACTGTCCAGAGAGGTTGTGCAGTCTCCTTCTCTGGTGACTTTCAGAACCCTTCTGGATGTGTTTCTGTGCAACCTGCTCTAGGTGAATCTGTCTGAGTAAGGAGGTTGGACTAGATGATATCCAGAGGTCTGTTCCAACCCTTACCATTTGTGATTCTGTGATGTGGATTTGAAGAAGACACTAAGGTTCTGGGGAAAGTCACAATTAATGTCCCAGTGGCACTTAATTATTAGCCCTATAAAATTAAGTTGGGATATGAAAGTGCCGTCACGAGTCATATTATTATACTTCCTTTGTATTCTAAGAATTTTTTATTCTGCCTCAGTAGTACAAACTATTTTACAATTGCATGTTAATCTTCAGTATAAAGTGTTTTACTGAAAACTGATTTGAAGGACATCTGGTTTTAGAAGTTCAAACCACAGTTACGTGTAATCATTGTTACAATTTAGATAAGGAGGCTGCATTGACAAAAAGCCTGAGAGACTGAGACTTGCACAGATTCAGTCACCTAAGACAAGCCCTCAAAACTCTGTTGATGCCAGTAAGGTCCTAATGTCTTGTTGGACTAAGCAGCTTAGGTCCCAGCTCACACCCATACCAGTCAAGGGCTTCGCCAGCCAAGGATATGCACAGTGTTGGCATATAAAAGAATAAAGAGTATAAAAGAAATACCTTAAACACTGCCTTAGAGTGCTGTCTGTCATTCTGTGTCCAGAGAGACCTGGGTAATGACTTTAAACTGAAAAGTGGTAGATTTGTATTGGATATAAGGAACAAATCCTTCACTGTGAGGGTTGTGAGACAGTGGAACAGGTTGCCCAGAGAAGCTGTGGGTGTCCCATACCTGGAAGAGTCCAAAGCCAGGCTGGATGCAGCTTTGAGTAACCTTATATTGTTGAAAGTGGGGGATTAGAATGAGATCATCTTTAAAGTTCCTTCCAACCCAAACCGTTCTAT
>VWZY01012006.1:65526-82104 GCA_013399075.1 Chloroceryle aenea | reverse complement strand
TTTTGGGTATATGAATGTCTTTTACACATTCAAAGTGCAAGCTTATACCAGTAAGTTAAAGAAAACAAAAGTTTTCTGTGTTATGATCACGTACACTTAGGGCTGTAAAGCTGTGACAATATATCTTTTTTTTTTAAAGCTATCTATTGCCAATATTTTATTTGTTACAGTGCTTGTTCTGATATCATGTAATTCCCCAGTGCTTTACATCAACAGCTAAATGAAAATGATTACACATCAGAATCAAGAAATTTCTTTTATAGATGACATAGCTAAAAACATGCTTTACGTTTAATACAGTTTAGAATTATGGGGTGTGGAATGTGCATTTTTTTTTTATTTTCTCTCGAGAATATATCTGCTTTTTGTGAAGATGTTAGAAATCTCTCAGTTCTCATTATTAGTAATTTGCAATCAAATTTTTATTTAAAATTATTTCGCCTTTCAGTTGAGCATTAGGAGGCTGGAGATTGGAGTATGACAATAAAATGTTTGGACATAGTGTGAAGGAAAGAAACAATCTGATTCAGTAATGATTTCACAGTTTTGAAAATGCCATCTGTCAGAAAGAGATATACTCATCTTCTTTAAGGCTTCCTCCCCATAATCTTTCTAAAAGAAATCCAACATTTTATCAAAATGTTAATTTAATCTTAATCTTTTGTAGCTCAAAAACTTGAAATATTTTAAGTAATCTTATTTTCATATTTTGTATATGTCATTTTCTTTCTGTGTACAGAGTGTGGAGAGCTTGCACTACTTTTACTAATAAATTTTGTATGATTAGTACAAGTATGTAGAATCAAGTAATAATTTGACATTATGAACTCTTACTCAAAGAAATAAACCACTCAGTGCCTTTCCCAACTTTTAATGACATTATCTGTTTTATTTATATTTTGTTCATAGCTTTTAAAAGCCATTTTGAGTTTTGACTGTGATTTAGACATTTTGGTAAAGTGCACTGCTAATACAGATTCTGAAGCAAATTGCAAATAATTAGCTGGCAGCTTGAGAACTAAAATGTGATATTAGGTAAAGAAGACTGAGGAAGCAATTGATGAAGAAAGATTATTCTCTAATTCTTCCATAAAAGCAAAAATCTAGATTCACAGTTCGGTAAATCTGTATAGAAAATGAAGAAATGTATGAAATAAAAATTGAGGTAAGAAAAAGCTATCCCATGGATTTCTTTATAAGTAAAATTAGAAGAGCCAAATAGGTATAATTTATAATACTTGGCTTCCATTTTCAAATTAAAATTAATATGTCTCAGGAAGAGAAGAGCTAGAATAGGTGGTGGAAAAACTTATCCTTGGTGCTGTGTCTAAGCATATCAAGGATAAGAGGATCATTAGGAGCAGTCAGCATGGCTTTGCTAAGGGGAAGTCATGTCTGACCAGCTTGATAGCCTTTTGTGAGGACATAATCAGGTGGATGGATGGTGGCCAAGCAGTGGATGTCATTTATTTAGACTTCAGTAAAGCATTTGACACCAGCTCCCACAGCATCCTCATAGCTAAAATGAGGAAGTGTGGACCGAGTAGTGAAGTGGTTTGTGATCTGGTTGAAGGAAAGAAGTCAGAGAGTTGTGGTCAATGGGACAGACTCCAGTTGGAGGCCTATAACTAGTGGAGTCCCTCAGAGGTTGGTACTGGGACCAGTACTATTCAACATATTCATCAGTAATCTGGATGAGGNGAGGTTCCACAAAAACATTAGGAAAAACTTTTTCACTATGAGGGTAATGGAGCATTGGAACAGGCTGCCCAGAGAAGTTGTGGAGTCTCCTCTGGAGACTTTCAAAACCTGCCTGGATGTGTTCCTGTATGACCTACTCTAGGTGATCCCGCTCTGGCAGGGGGGCTAGACTAGATGATCTTTCAAGGTCCCTTCCAACCTCTTAACATTCAGTGATTCTGTGATTCTGTGAATTTCGATGGATCTCTGAAATGCACTTTACTGCAAAAGCAAAACTATGTACTTACTCCACTATTATACTTACCATATGAGTTTTCATGTAAAGCAATCTTCAAGTTAATAAAAGAAGTCTTAGAAAGCTAATTAATAAGAAACTCAGCAAAGAACATTCATTAAAACATGAAAAAGGGCTTGACTGCAGATATGGTGAAGGAATCAAGAACATTAAATAGTGAAAGAAACTGTGCAATGTAACAGTGGGCTCCCTGAAAGAGAGGATGATTTTGGAGCATTCTGACTGTTCTCCAATTGGATAGAGCAGGTTTGTTGTTAAAAAAACAAACAAACAAAACCCCAAAACAACAACAAAACCAAACAACAAAACAGTGTGTATTATTAGAATGAAACATTACACGTGAGATTCTGGAATAAGGTAAAAACTGTGTGCCATTCATTTCATATGGAAATAAACATTTTGTGTGTGTGTGTTTCCTCAATGTTTTTTATACTTTTTGTTCATTTAAGCCACAATTTATGATGTGATAAGTTTTATCTTCAGAAAAGTGATGATATTTAGGAAATTTTAAGACGGTAGGTAAACATAGGAGAGTCAAGTGTTCTATTGTGGGCAATGCAGTACATGAACTTTTCAGAAGGAAAACATACCAGTCATAAAAGAAAAATCTGTAGAAACTAATCCCCTGGCAGTAGGCTTGACAGCACTGCCCCATGTGGAAGCAGAATGTGCTAGACAGGACCTCTTGTTCTTCAGTCAGATTGATTTGCTTGTATTCCTCAAGTCTGATTTCATATCAAATCACAGAATCAGAGATGTTGAGGTTGGAAGGGACCTCTGGAGATCATCTAGTCCAACCCCTGTACCAGAACAGATTCACCTAGAGCAGGTTGCACAGGAACACATCCAGGAGGGTTCTGAAAGTCACCAGAGAAGGAAACAGCACAACCTCTCTGGGCAGCCTGTTCCACTGCCCCATCACCCTCACAGTAAAGAGATATTTCAGGCCCCTAATCCCCCTGTTTTCTCTCGATAGGACTCTCTCCAATAGTTCCTGGTCTCTACTGAACAGGGGAGCCCAGAATTAGACACAGTACTCCAGATGTGGCCTCACCAGTGCAGAGCATGGGGGAGGAGGACTTCCCTCAACCTGCTGGTCATACTCTTCTTAATGCACCCCAGGATACTATCGTCGTAGTTGGCTACAAGGGCACACTGCTGTCCCGTGGATAACTTATTGTCCACCAGGACTCTAAGGTCCTCCTCTGTGGAGCTGTTTTCCAGCAGGTTAACCCCTAATCTGTAGTGGCGCATGGGTTTATTCCTCCCCAAGTGCAGGATTCTACACTTGTTGGGAAATCAAAAATTAAATGAGAAGAAAGGAAGGAAAGGAACGGAGAAAGGAAAAGGAAAGGCGAAAGTAAAAGCAAAGTAAAAAAAATACACCTGTTAAGATCACAGAGGCTTAGTCTTGCACCTTACAGAAACAGATACTGTTAAGTGTACTCTTGCCTTTTATCAACAGAGTTGGAAGATTTCCTATGGTTTTAATTGTTTTATTGACAATATTGGAAAAGTAGGATTCTAGATTAGCAGAGAGAGAAATGTAGCATTGCATATGGACAATTGCGTATAGGTTTTTTTTTATTTGCATTTTTTCCATGTAAGTGGGTTAGGTGCTCAATTTCATTTGCTACAAAATAGGCAGAGTTGGATGAAGAGATACATAAAGAGATTGAAGACTAAATATCATCAGACCAAGTTGTTCCTCTTGGCTACATAATGTCACAGCTCATACTGTTAAATAGTAGTCCTCAAAATCCAGACTGAAATGGGATTGGTAATGTTATGTTACAGTAAAGAGGAAGACTGTTTTTGATACTATTGAACAATTTTGGTTTGATGCATTAAAAGAAATGCTGAACAGAAACAGATTCCTTCTCCATGATTGAATCTTAGAGAACTACTAAACTGAAAAGAAGAACACCGTTTTTGTAGTTGCTGTGGCAATATGTTGTTGTTTCCTTCTGCAGCACAACACAACATACCAATCTGGTTTCTAAAAGTAAGCTGGTTTAGGTGGATATAAATAATGCATTAGAGTTTCTACTAGATGAATCTTTCTGGATTTAAATGTTAATCTATGGAATATATCCGTATAAATACTAACGTATGGTATTAACCACTGTGTGGGTATTTGTCTTCTGGATTTCTTTTATTCTAAAAGTATCCCAATTCCCTTTAGCTTAAATATAAATGTACCATTGACTAGTGTGCTGAAACTATTTTTATACAAATGTGTGAGCAGTACTGAATTTTAGAGACATATGCTGAGAAGTACAATATGTGACCCACCACAGTGGGGACATAATGTGATGAGGATCTCCTGGGATTAACTTGATCCACTATTAGTAAAATATAATCTCACTTTTTAATGGAGAGCCACAGCAGGAGGTGATTGCTCCGCAAGAGTGCTGAGATGGGTACCCAGTTGTTCTCCACATGTTCTCTAGATTGAACTTCTACAAAACCAGTCTTGAGAAATAGCAGTGGAAGATCTTGCTGAATTTTATCTCTAGCAGCATGTTATATGAATTCTCTGTTTCACTTTATCTATACCACTGTTTCATCACCTTCAGCTACAAAGATACATCTTTTTTTTTGCTTCTTATTCAGCATTTTGAATCTCAACAAATCCAGTGGTCTGTTTAGATGAGTATCTGTGTAGCTGGGCTTAGTTTCTTTACCTGATCTCCCAGTGCTCTAGGCAGCAGTTTATATGGTTTTGCCCTTCCATGCGCTATACATGGTCTAAAGCTTTGGGCCACTTCAGTTGTTCTTTGAAATCTCACGTACATTCTCTCATCATCTTATATTCAATTTCATATTTACACTTTAAGATACATTTTTTCCTACTTGTCATTCATCAGTCTTTTGTCATTTTTGAGATAATGGATATACATGTTTTGTGGCAACAGAGTCGGTCTATGTTTGCATGCGGTATGCTCTTTACCATCATTTGTTGCAGGTAGAGTTCAAATGTAATTCTTCAAGTAATTCCTCATGAAAAGCAGGCAGAAAGTGGACACTGGAAGAAAACAATTCTTATGCATCAAAATGGATACTGTGAAAAATATGTCAGTATTTTCCTAGCCATATAGATTATGTACAGAATGCTCACTAAAATAGTCCATTTTAGTGCTGTAGGTATTGAAATCTCTGTAGCAAGGCTGCTCAGGTAGTAAACTGTGGCCCAAAGCTATCTCACATGTCACTTTCTTCACCCCCTTGTACCTCAGATACCAGTTTGTAAGAGGTCTTTTGTGTGTGGAGATGGAGGATACCTGGCACAAGCAGAGCTACCTGAAAGTTTGTTGAAATACTGTGAATCTTGGGTCCAACAGTGAGACCACCTAGCCTAAGAGGAGGTGGAAGAAGAACAAAAGATAGTGGAGCTGGAGTGCAAGTGTGTGTTACTTCCCTGCTTCTACTATGCTTTGTTTTGAAGCTGTCCTTTTGAGATGCTTACTAACCAAGACAGATTTTTGTCACAAGACAGAGTAAAAGGTACGATACTTGTACTATGCTGAGTCTTGTGCCCTTCTGCAGGGTTCCTACTAGCGACTTTGTTTAGACTGTGTGAAGAATGCCAGCCTGTCAGCATGGTGGACTGGTACAGTGGATTTGTGAACGGATCAGAACTTTTCAGTAATTACGTTTTACTTTTTCCAAGCATGAGCAGCAAGGAAGGTATATGACTCACCCTGTTAAGCTATTGCAACATAGTTTTATGAAAGACTTTCTGAGCAATTTGCACAGTTCTTTGTTCAAAATACCAACATAGTCAGAACCATATGGCGGTGCCAAGGTATGCCAGTATCTAATTATCTTTTTAGTTTAATTGATAGTGTGGGTAGGCAACATAGGCAGAGGTTTCATGTTACAGTGGGTGAAAAGGAATCCCCATACAATTCCGGCCACAACTGTCTACTTCTCTTATTTCATTTGATTCCAGAGTGCCCCAATTCAGAAATGAAAAAAAAAGCAAAATCTAAATAGTTATTTATTGGGTTTTCTGCCACATCAGCTCATGCTGGGTTCAGTAGGTTGCTGCTGCCAGCATGAATACAGTTGGAACTGTGTAGTTGGAGGTAAAGAAATGTTAGCTGATAGATCAGATGAACTGTAATATGAAAGTATGGCTTTATACTTGCTATTTTTGCTAACTATTAATTTGTTTCATCTACTAACAATCCTGCTAGAAAATGTGCCTTTAACATTGAGGTTTTGTCATACTGTTTCCTATCAGCAAATCATCTTCATTTGATGAATATTTCTCATGAAGGTTATAACAATGTAATTATTCTCAGTGGAAATGTATGAGACATTATCCAGAAGTGATTTACTGCAAATGGAATTAAGCTGAGGGCTAGAGCATAATCACAGTGTATTGATACTCTGACTATAATGTGAATATACAAACTGATCCATCTTTTCATAAATTTTTAAGATGGACTTTTGTCTGCTTTGGAGCTTTTGTAGCCTTACATATTTAATGTATTTATAATTCATACGTAAATCAGTAATTATTGTAACCTAGAATGTTCACTGATACATTGCTTTGCACTATAGTCAAGGAGTTTGTATTTTGGGTCTATGGCATTTTTATACTGCTGTACTGATGTAGAAATTACTGGGTTTAGGGTTGGGTTGTTTTGTTTATTTGTTTGTTTTGTTTTGTTCTGTTTTTTTAAGTAGGACTATTTTTCAGCAGCTTCTGAAACATTATGCAAAATATTAAGAATTTGGAAAAGTAAATGTCCTTCTATTTGCTGTACAGAATCTTGAAGATATTTTGGTGGGGCTGTGATGAGGATGACCAGTACTGTTGCAGCCACCATGCCTTCCGTCTTCGTCACTTAAGANNTGTTGATTCTTAGTGAATTAAGATCTGCTTCAGTAACTTTGCAGTACCATTTATGTGAGGGAATTTGCAAGAGATATTAACACAAATATTTGTTTAATTCTGAATAGTCAAATCTGAGACCCTGTTTCCAGCTCTCTGTTCCACTTCTTTAAGGAGAAGTAATTGACAGTGATTATTTCACAAAGCACTTCTTAGGCACCAACAGACTGGCTAGTTATGTACAACCCTCTTTCCACAAGGCACTGAGCATATTCTTGGGTTGAAAAATGGTCATGGTAATGAATAGCATAACTACAATTCAGCATATGGATCTAGCAATTCCAGTTCTTCCCAATAAACTAACATATATAATTCTTTGGGATACGATTTAATTTCCACCCAGTAGTGCAAGAACAATGATTAGGAGCATCCTACCTAGTAATTGTGTGACCTGCATGTTGATAGCATTGGACAATCAAAGTCTGAAATGTACCCTAAGTCCAAACTTAGTCCTCAGCTTCTTCTAGAAATGAGAGATTTTCACTCTCATGTTGGGTCTTTACTTTTTGATAAATAGAGCCTGAGTGGACATGACAGTACTACATAAACATAATTAAACTCTCTTTACAAGTATTTTTAAAATAAATCTGAAATTACAGAAGTCATTATGTTTTTATAATTTGATAGTAGCGAAAAAAAGTCCAGCCATCTTTTACAAGAACTTCTGTCAGTGGTATTTTAGCTTTATCTCTGTAGAAAATTTTTAATACCATGTTGTAATTTCTGAAAATGAAGAACATACTCTGAAAAAAGAGAATATGCTCTGGGAATACTAGCATAGCTTTAGCCATTTCACTGCACAAGTAATAACAATTATGTTACACAGTAGCATGCTGTACTCTTGTAATTCTACCAAGCAAGGGGGGGTGTGGGGGGGTCATTCTGTTGTTTTTTGATTAGGAATAAAAGATTTCTGAAACCTGGTCCACTGCAGTAAGTGTATTGATAAACTAGCAAAACGTATACAGCAAATTAATTTCAGTGCTGCAGAGTTACCATTAAATTCTGCTCTAGCAATAATGCCAGATTATAATGATGCGAAATATGTGGACACCATCAATTAAACAACTGGAAGTAAAAGGTTTGCCAGTATATAAAAGCTAATTCTTGTGTTTGATTCATTTTCTCCATAAGGATGTGGTTTAGTTTAGCTTCGTCATACTGCATTAGACATTCCTTCCAAAGCCTATGAAAATTATTTCCTAGTCTTTTTCTCTGTAGTGTTATTTTGGAAAAGAATGTTCTATATCTAAGCAGTAGCTATCATCACAGATGATTTGTAGCCCACAATTTGTCTTACTTCATGAGGTACATAAGCTTGCCTATGCTAATCACAAATTGGAAGAAAGGATACTACATTCGGTAAGGACAGAAATGAAGTTAAACATAGAAATGCACCAGTGTATAGTACGCAGTCACACTAAATACACAGTGATGGTGCCTAACAGTGAAGAGCTGTAAGAGCTCTACATAAAAACTGCTATACCATTTGTTTTATATATTGCTAAATTAATACTAAACCATCAGGTTTAAAGCAACATTTTATTTAGCGTGTAGCTTTTCTGTAGAAGTGATTTGTAACATTTTCAATGAAAGCTTTAGATGGTGGAGTATGCTAGCATTTTTATTTGCTTTAGAGAACTTCAGAAATGTTAGATGCTTTTCAGTGTAGAAAAACTCAATAATGCATGCCTCAAGGGCATGCTGTTTACTTCCCATAATGATTCAGTGGAACAGGACAGCCAGCTAGAAGGGTGAAGGTCAGCTGAAGTAAAGAATAAAAACTGAAAAAATTAAATTAAATGTACAACACCATCTTGTTTATGAAGAAGCACATGATCAGCTGCATTTAATTAAATTAGAAATAAATAGTATGTTATTTACTCACTGTGGCTGAAATAGGTGCTATGGAGACAGTGAGACAAAAAGGGGATTAGAGAACTGTGGGACAAAAAAAATACATGTTTTGGTGAGACTAAAAATACTGACAGAGCAGAGGCTGAGTGGTAAAATAGATTAGGAATACTATTTCGAATTTAATTTTTATCTGATGAGAAAAACTGACTGTGTCACATTTTCCAGGCAGAGTTTTCTCTTAGAGAATACTGAGCACATCAAAGGTTCTTCATCTGGAGTACTCTGGTACTTCACTAACAGTCCTGGAGTATTTCAAGGGAATGTTGAAATGGAAATGTTGAAAAACCCAAACAAAATGGATTCTCCAACCATGCTGATAAAGCACTTTGATTGCTGTATGTATAATCATTCTGGATGTGACCTGGCCAGTGCTGAACTTGTGTCCAATAAGTCTGACTTGGGAAACTGTATTCTGCATATTCCTGATTTTCTTTGCTGTCCTGTCCAGCATCACAGGATGATTTGTGTGAATGCATTGAAGGCTACTTACAAGCTGATGCTGTGGTTTGCACTGTCGAGAGCATGATGAAGGACTATGTGAGAGCTTCTGTATTAGTCAGCCTGAAATCAAGCAGAGTCACTCAGATATCTTCACCATACATTCCTCTTTCTGGGTTCATCATGCAGAGAAGTACTTGAGCTATGATTGCACAGAAATGTCTCTGATGTGCTAAATTTTCTTCACACTGTATGAAAGTGGCTACACTGCTCATTTATCTAACTGGCACTGAAATCTTAAGATCAACATTCATGTGATTCTGGATCTGTCCTATGAGACTTGCTAGATATAAATGACTATGCAAAGAGCCAGTTGTCTTTGCATTGATGACAGTCACAACCCAAACAGACATCCCAGAAAGGTCCTGCGTAGTTACCCGTGGAGAATGCAAGATTAGTCTGTATGCGAATGGTGGCAGACAGTTGCTAGTGTTTTTTCTCAAGATAATTCCCGTGTTAAAGTGTTACAAAAGAAGAATTTCTTCTTCAATAAATTATATGTTTGCTTTGCAGGGAATTTGTTTTCTTACATGACCATCTTACCAAATTGCAAGAATTTTCTTCTATATATAAATATGTATGTATATAGATAAGTATATTTCTGGTGCAAATCACAAACCATTTCTTATTTGAAAGATAAATAATCTTTTGAAGTATTTATCTCAGTTGGGTTAAAAGCTGCAGCATTGATTGTGGAGCACTCTCAATTATTAATTTAGTTTCACTTGACAGGTAAAATAGTTTTTAATTTATTATGAAAGATTATATATGCTTTCACAGAGCTGTTTTCTGCATTTTAAAGATATTAATGAATATTTCATGTTGAGTATGCATAAATTAGTATGCTTGAAAACAAAGCATAATCTGAAACTAAAAATATATACTTGACAAAAGGACATTTCTATGATAGTAGTCTTTTATAAAGTACTTAAGGGACTCTAAGAGATGACTCTTGCTGGCTAACTGTTGCAAATCACTTTGGAATAAGTAGTTTTGTATGAAGATTTAACTAGATAGCAAATAATCTTTTGTCAGTGTGAGTAAAACATATTCACAGCTTAATTGAGTAGCAGTGTGATTTTTATTGGTAAATAATTTTTTGATAATTTATTGGTAAATAAATATTTCTCTTGCCGTATTGAAAGTGAAGGTTGAAATGGGTATGATCAAACTCATTTTAGTAGAAAGAGAGGTAATTATTGTGTTCTCTGAACACTGTTCCTGCATTTTTGGCAAGAATATCTTGATGCCTTGTAAAAATTGTTCCATCTTTTAATGAAATGTTGGAGTTGTTTTTATGTTAGCCTTTGGATTCTAAAAAGAATTCCAGCCCTATTACAAGGAATTATATTAGATTGCCATATTGCAATTATGTTTACAGCTACACATTTTGTGAAATCAATAGTTGATAACTTTTCCCATTACAAAGCTCGGGATCTTTTGTCTGTAGTCTTATTTGATACAAGTGAAGAGCTAAATGGTGGTATCTGTTCTGTAAATGAGTGTAAGGAGAAAAATGAGACACCAGCATCCCTTTCAAGTTAATGTATCTTTTAAACTTAGGGAAGAATGTTCTTTTGAAATACAGACCTACAAAAGTGTATAATTCAATTTGGCAGATTATGTGCTTTTCTTGTGTACACAGAAAATGTTCATTTTGTGAAAAGAGCTAAGTCTTATCCTAAAGAAACCTATTGTCAAAGGCAGTGTGTAGGTCCTTCCTTTGAAAAGTATCATTCCTACCATGGCAGAGGCAAGAAATATTTATTGTTTATACCACTGGATTTCTATTTGTTTACACCACACTTAGGCCCTTAGGAAGTCAGCAAGCATTGGAAATCTACCTGTCACGGTTTAGGGTCAGAGCAGCCCCTTAGACCTGTAACAGATGCTCTCTGTTAACTCCCCTCCCTCCCTAAAGGGGAAGAGAAAGGGAATAAGGGGGAGAGACTTAGTGATTAGAAAAGGAAACTAGAACAGCTTTAATGAGAATGAAAATAATAATAATAAAAAATGGAATCTCTACAAATATATATAAAACCAGTATTGAACTCAACCACCTCATGGTAATTATGGCACTGTCAACACTGATGCTGTGGAGCAGGCATAGGGAAAGTCCCAGGCTGGGCCCCGCAGCAGCTGTGAGCTGTGTTCAGGAGATAGATTCTGGTACCAGATTCAGGAACACCCAGATCAGGATTGAAGGCAGAACAGGCAGAGTTCTTCCTTGGACTGGAAGGAAGGAAACTGGAAGATGACCCTAGCCAAGCTGAGCAAAGCCGCNAAACCAGTATTGAACTCAACCACCTCATGGTAATTATGGCACTGTCAACACTGATGCTGTGGAGCAGGCATAGGGAAAGTCCCAGGCTGGGCCCCGCAGCAGCTGTGAGCTGTGTTCAGGAGATAGATTCTGGTACCAGATTCAGGAACACCCAGATCAGGATTGAAGGCAGAACAGGCAGAGTTCTTCCTTGGACTGGAAGGAAGGAAACTGGAAGATGACCCTAGCCAAGCTGAGCAAAGCCGCCAAAGTGGGCCAAGAGGGCCAAGACTCTCCTGATCCCTCAGCTTTATACTGAATGTGACATATATGGGATGCAATCCCTCACTGGTCAGTTTAGGGTCACCTGTCCTGACCACACCTCCCTGCAGGTGCAGCCTTTTACTTTCTTGCACACCTCAACATGGTACACATGATCCAGCAGTGCCCTTGGTGTGCACACCAGTACTCGGTACTAACTCTAACCATGGGGTGTTATCCCTGCCAGCAGCAGACACTGCCTGTGAAAACAGGCTGCTGACTTCAGACAATGTAAAATCACTGAACAGAATTGGTTCTGTTCTCACTCAAATCAGGGCACTACTACACCTAGATATGAGGTAAGCAGATTGTTTAGTCTTTAGTTTCTCAGATTCTGGGTTGATGGATTGGTTTTGGGTTCTCAGGAATAACCTAATGACTATATTTGTTGCTGCCAGGAAGAAATTTTTCACACAGGTTGAACTAGTGAAAGCAGGTATGTAGTATAGATCTCTCGAAAAGTTCATGGTTTTCTTCCCAATGTTATCAGTCATTGATTTCTTCCTGTTGATTTGTTTTGTTGTTTTTGCTTTTGATTTTCAGTACAAATCTAAAACTTCTTTCAGGATGTTGGAGTGGGGTTTAGGATCTTGGCTGTGGAGAAGGCATTCTGTAGACCTCCTCATTTATTACTGACAATTTTAGAACACTGGGCTCAGTGATCCAGAGAGATTTGCAGTCCAATTTTGAATAATTCTAAGACCTTTTAGCCACTGCAGATCATATTTCCACCCTGCACTAGTTCGATAGATCTAGGTCAGGCAGTTAGACATCCTGAGTACATTTTTAGTTGCTGAAAGAGGTCATCTTCTGACCTGAAGCCTGGTGGCTCTGATCTTATCACTCTGCTCAGAGCTCACTCCGCTCATTTCACACTGGTTGTGTCCATCCTGCAAATCACTTGGCTCTTGGTCAGAGCCCCAGATGGTGCCCTGCAGTCTGAAGATGTAATCAGGTCTTAGATGTCTCCTTTGTCACGGTTAAAGTGGCTATATATATGCTACGGCATACCAGCATGGTGATTTTTACAGCGTGAAACTCTGAGTAGGTATTGCATGTTTAAGAGTGTGACATGAGCACGTGGGATGATATTTGGGATGCAAAACCTGAAGTTATATTAAGGAAGATATGATGTATGCCCTTTCCCGTATACTGCAGTTCCTCATGCAAAAATATGGGGATACTTTTTGTTAACTATTCTTGAATGCTAGCTGTTCATCTACCTGTAAGCTAATTCTGGCATAATGAATATATGTATTCAGAATGTAGTGCTTCTAAGCACTTTTCACGTGTGTAAGATACAGGATGAACAGACCCAAATCTCTCAACCTCACTTCATAGGAGAGATGCTTCAGCCCTCTGATCATTTTTGTGGCCCGCTTCTGGACCCGCTCCAACAAGTCGATATTTTTCCTGTACTGAGGACTCCAGAGCTGGATGCAGTACTCCAGGTGGGGGTCTCATGACATTGAAGTTGAGGGGCAGAATCACATCCCTTGACTTGCTAGTCACACTTCATGCTGCTCAGGATATGATTAGCATTCTGGGCTGTGAGCTCACATTGCTGGTTCATACTCAGTTTTTCTTCCAGTTACCCCAAGTCCATCTTCATAGGGCTGCTCTCAATCCACTCATCCTCCAGCCTGTATCCATTTATGGAATTGCCCCAACCTTTCTCTTGGCCTTGTTGAACTTCATGAAGGCCAATCTCTCAAGCCTATCATGTTCCCTCTGGATAGTATCCCTTCCCTTTAGAGTATCAACCACACCACTCAGCTTGGTGTCAGTAGCAGACTTGCTGAGGGTGCACTCAGTGCCACTCTCCATGTCTCTGGCAAGGACATTAAATAATACTCGTCCCAAAACGGACCCCTGAGGCACCCCACTCATCACTTGTCTCCACCTATACTTTGAGCTGTTGACCACAATTCTTTGAGTGCAACTGTCCAGCCAAATCCCTATTCACCAAGTGGTCCCTCTGTTAAATCCATGTCTCTCAACTTTAGAGACAAGGATGTTGAGTGGGACAGTATCAAATGCTTTGACAATTTTAGAACTGTTAGTAACTTAGTAGTAGTATTTTGATTTTACAAATTAAACTAATTTTGCATTTTTCAACTAATGTTCTTAGATGCAGTGTAATCTTTTCAAAAGCTAATGTGAATGTCTGTTGACATCTTTATGCTGGCATGTTTCATTGATTAATCAATAAAGTTTATCTGGAAGGTTTATATTTTGAAATGGAAGCATACATTGTATAAAGTGAGATGTTATATGGACTTCATATTTGTCTAGCAAACTAATACTTAGTTGATGCATAGTTTCAAATATTCTGAATATCATTTTATAAATACTTGGAAATAATAGAACATTCTTTATACTCAGGAGTTAACACATACCTCTTTCTACCACTTATAAAAACTACATTTGTAGTGTACAATATGTCATTTCAGTATGACTTTTTCTGAATGCGGAGGTACAGTTTAACTGTCTTCTTAATGAAACTGCAAGTATTGTGAAAAAAAGTAGTTTTCGCATTTTCTTCTTGCTTTTAAAAGTGGATGATTATGCTTATGTGATGCTGGATTAAGAACATTTAGGAGGGTTTATAATGACATGTTTCATAAAAATTACAAGATCTGACTGGATTTCACTACATTTTAATATTGGTTTGGGCTTCTTACAAAATCTTTTTAAATATTTTAAAGGTCTTAATCTGAAATGGTCTCTTCTGGCATTTTAAAAGTAGCTGCTGAAACTCGAAGTTTACATACAGTTAAGTAAGGAGCAGTGTGGATGCACTGTGATTGCAGGCTGAAGAACTATTAAATACTTGTGTGCATCATTTACTTACTTGCAAGCAAAGAAGGAAGAGGAATATATTCACTCCTTCCTACTGGCAGGCAAATGTTCAGCCGCTTCCTGGAAAGCAGGACCTCAGTACACATAATGGTTGCAGTGAAATGTCCTAACTACAAATGTTCCACTTTCCTCTTCATCTCTGTGAGGATTTATTGCTGACTGTGACATCCTGTGATATGGGTCAGCTATATCCACTATATCTATATCCACTCCCAGCATCAAGCCTACTCCCAGCCTACAGGGAGTGGTGAGGAGAAAGGAAGTATTGACACTGTGTAAACATTATTCAGCAACAGTCAAAACAGTGGTATATGTTGTCAGTACTGTTTTGACCACAAATACGAAGCATAGCCTCATCTGGACAGCTATGAAGAAATTTTATTTTTTCTATCATTGATTGTTGATGGTTTTTTGACAAACATTAGTGCTTTTCTTTGCATTTTCTTCCAGTAGCTTCTTCACTTCACAGCCAAGTCTGTTTTCTTGCCATTTCACATCCCATGTATCCACTAAATGATCCGTGGTTGAGTGACTAAAGTTGACAGTGATGGACTTCAGAGCTAAGACTGCACTGAGGCTTAAGAAAGGTAGAGTTTGCATCAGTGAGTTTTTCTTTCAGGTTGTCTCCACCAGTTAAATTTTATTACTTTTGAAGGTTTATCTTCAGAATGAGAGCTAAGAACTTCTTTTTAGTAGCAAAATGTTGGGTGCTAGAGATTTGAATTTGTCATGTGCATTCTAAGTATTCATGCTGGTTGTACCCTTCACAAAGGCTTTATGTCGAATCTTCTGCTTGAGAGCTTTAGCTTGCATCCTTTAAGACCCATAAATAAAGTTCTAGCTTCCCATGACTGCTAAAGTCATAAAATAAAAAGTATGTTGCCAAACAAGTTTTATTCTTTTTAGGATAGGCAGGTCTTGAACAATATAAAAATGAGCTTTGTTGCTCCAGACATGCTCTGCTTTTGCCTGAGGAACTGACATAAACGATACATCTAAAAACGATCACAGTTTATCAGCTACAAGTTTAAATTAAGGAGGCAACCAACCCAGCATAATTAAACTAAAGGGCATTGGTTCTTCTTGTGTGCTTCACTGTATTGGGTCTTTTGTCTCTGCCTGTTACATTTCCTCATTAAAAAAGACTTTTTCCATTCTCCTAAAGTAGGACATAGGATGCTGCCCACATTAAGGAAAGTAAAATTAGTATCTAACATTGGAAAGCTTCAAAGACTTGGGAGTCCTGAATTATGTGGGATGCTCTTATGCGAGATCTGTCCTCTGATTAAGTCTTTATTTTGATGGTTTCTCTTCCTCCTCCCCCCCACCCCTCCCTATTTTACTAGATGTAAAGTAGGAATTGGTGTCCTTTCTTACTGTCAGTACAGATATGTAAAAATAAAACCATCTTTAACATATTACTAATATAGGGCAGTTTTAGAAATATAGTGATTTTTTTAAAAAAGTGGTTATATATTCTGAAAGCAAAATAAAATATAGTGCTTTGCCACAAAAATACTTTGTAGTTCATTTTGTATCATTTAGAGCAGTGAGTCTGAAATAACCCTTTCTGATGTTTCTTTTCTTCCGTGCGTGTATTTTCAAGTATACTTGAAAGTATAACACAGCAGAAAGGGGGCAGTCGAGGAGGTTTCTGGAATGTGTGGATGACAATTTCTGTTGCAGCTGGTAAGCAAGGCTACCAGGGGTAATGTCCCACTAGACCTACTCTTTATGAACAGGGAAGGGCTGGTGGAAGATGTGGTGGTTGGAGGTCATCTGGGGCAAAGTGACCATGACGTGATAGAATTTTCA